>CM029378.1:6033667-6068667 GCA_017165825.1 Hepsetus odoe
TGCAACATATGTAGCATATTTACATTTTACACAACACAGAATGCCTTATACAAAATTAATGCCACAGGTACAAAAGCACAAATTGAAATAAAGGAATGAAGCAGGCCGTAAAATAATTGTGTAAATGGAATTGCAGTTATTTTTGGAGGCCACACAAAGGTCACAGGCTGATCATAAGCAGAGGTAATACAAGGATATGGGTCCTTTAAAGGTGTTATCTAATCTACTGATCCGTGTGACCAAATATTTAGATGAAGTCCTGCCAAACAGTAAGCTTATAGCTGATTTTACTTTTAAATTCTGTTTCTCTTCCTTTTTCAGTCATTTGTTTGAATGCTAGGCTTCTTATTCAGTTGATAAAACAGTTATATTATAATGCTCTTCTCAGGATGTATTGTGAACTTCATACTAAGCCTTATTCAGGAACTACTGTAGAATAATGTGTAAAGGATGTTGTTCGGAGAGGGAAGAACAGACGTGTTGGCCAACACAAGGGCCTTTAGTGTTTAACCTGATAAACGTAATAATAAAAATAATAATTCTCAATGGAGAGATCATACAAAGCATGGAAGAGTGATTTCCATGGTTTGTTTCTTTTAAACTACTTTTACGTTCCCTTAACTGATGACCCAAGCATAAAGCCAGCATATCCGTTCTGCCAAAACATGGAGCAACATTAATATCTACGCTGAACTGGAAAATAATTACCCTCGTGTGACATTTACAAACATCAATCTCGAAGAACATTTAGCTTAAGGCACTTAACCTTTGTTCCTCTTTGATTTCAGTACCAGAAACAGGGCAAAGATGTGGAGAAAGTAAAACAGAGGCTGGCTGAGATTGCGAACTACGTAGACAAGGTAAACCTGAATAATATGTTAATGTAGTTATTGGACGGTTCCATTCTTGAAGAGAGACAGCAGTGAACCTTTTGGTTCTTATTCAGATCAGCTTATTTCACAAGCTCTTCAGCTCTTGCTGAATATTTGGTTCTTCAGGCCCTCAAGGGCTTGAATTGACAATCTTTGATATGTATGATGAGAACGTTGATAATGGAGAACTGACAGCAACCACTTAGATGCAACCATAAAGACAAACAAGCACATAGGAAGAGTATTCATAGATTCATTAGATATTCCTTTCTGCAGATAAGTTGATTGCCTCCAGTATATGTCTTTGATAGTACTTGCATGTTGGTACTCATCAAGTTGAACTTCATGTACTGCTATGTTATTATAGTATTGTGCATTATTTTGTTGATAGACATTTTTGGCTTCAGCACATATAGCTACTTAATGGACTAAATCACTTATCACACATAAAGGTTTTGCTTTAAAAACTGCAGAAAAATGTCTAATACATCTGCTTACACTCTTTCTGCGCTTCAGTTCTACAGGGCATTGAATATACGTGTGGCTCTGGTGGGCTTAGAAGTGTGGAGTGACTCAGACAAATGTCCTGTCACCCAGGACCCTTTCACTACACTGCATGAATTTCTAGACTGGAGAAAGCTCAAGCTGTTACCGCAGCGACCCCATGACAACGCCCAGCTCATCAGGTTAGGACTGATGAAACAAAGCTGCACAAATGAATGACTCATGAAAATGAAATATTTGAAACATTTAATTGTTATTTTGCAAATACTGGATTTATCCCTTTTGAAGATCAGTTTTTGTTCATCTGAACCACAAAAACAGGGAAAGTGAAAGCACCAGTCTATCCTATAACCTTCTAGCTAACTAATCATTAATTTTGACAGCATTAGAACTGACATTTCTCAAGAATACCTGTGAGTAAAAACAGAATTCCCACATTTATTTGATGACTATAACACAATTTTTACTTAAATAAAAACTTCTAGAAAACATGCTGCATATGATGGGATTGCTTTAGTCCCAAATTTAGGCTCCCCAAATAAGCCATGAAAGGAGGTTCTGATATTTACTCTTTTATTTTATAGTCCAAATACATTTGACAGTATCTTTTCACCAACCATATTTACTTTGATGTATACAGTTCTTTAAAAATTCAGGTTGGAAAGCTTAGGTTGAAAAAAAAACCAGGACTAATTTGAATGCATTATTTAATACTTTTTACAGTCATTTCATTGTAGGTGGAGATGTTCCGTTTGTTCAATTGACACTGAGGTGATTCTTTTAAAACCTAAATTCCTGCTCTTTACTAACACTGGTCTAAAATGCTGGCTTTGTCTAGACTCTTTCGTAAATATGCATACCTTATTCCTTTCTTTCTTTTTTTCTGCAGTGGTGTGTATTTCCAAGGCACCACCATTGGCATGGCTCCCATTATGAGCATGTGTACTGCTGAGCAGTCAGGAGGGATTGTCATGGTAAGTGGCCTGTCTGTCATTTATGGTATTGTTCATTATTTTTGCTAAATTTGCAAAAAATCTTGATGTTTCAGACATTGGAATGACCTTCCCATGTCCAACCATAAATTCATTTTTTGTTGCATTTCACACGTGACGAATATCATTTCAGTGTACAACAACGGCCTAAATGTATGTCTCATTAGTTTGATTTTGAGGTTTACAGCATTCTGCAAAACTTATCCAACATAACAAACATTAAAAAAAACTTTAAAAGAATGCATTGTATGGACATATCCTTTTAATTATTATTTTTTTATTTATATAGATAGATAGATAGATAGATAGATAGACATATCTATCTATTATCTTCCTGAAAAAATCCATAAGGATTGGTACGTTTATATTTACTTATGGATTGAATTAATGCTTATTAATTATTATTATGACCACCCCAATATTGTTCTACTCTTCCCCACTCATCCATGCCTGCTGAAGACATTATGTCCAGAGATACTCCCCATAAATCACCCAGATGTATTGATTTCACGAGAAACGGCTGTTACCTTCTAATGAGGCAGAAAAAACCAAGGGTCGGCAGGGGAAACATCATATCCACGAGAGGCAGAAAGCACTGTAAGCTCGGTTCTGGGAGTGATTAGTGATGAGGCTACAGCTGCAGAATGGAGCCCAGCCCCTCTTTTGATTCCATCCCTTTATTAAGTCATTAGAAGTCGTCAGTCCTGGATTGGGGTTGCCAATTCCGGAGCGATGCGGAACCTCTCTCTCTTCCTCTCATTGGTTCCCCGGTTTTCTGGATTGTCCCAGCTGGCTTTGGTGGCATTGTGTTTGGTGCAGATGCTAAGGCTTTGGCTGGGTGATTAAAGATGAGCACAGCACGTCCGGACGCTGAGCAATGGCTCTGCCGGTCTCCTCCATTAAAGATCAGCATGGCTCAACACTGCCATCAGTCTCAATCCCTACTTACTTCTACTTTCGGCTGCCTGAAACCAGAGAGCTCTCGGGGGCCCCGGAGAGGGAGCCATACCGGCCTGAATACACACAGATGCAATGAGTGATGTCTCTGCTGCTTCCATTGACCAGCATGGGAAATTGGGGGAACCATCCTTCTTCAACAGAGTAGAATGATATCAACTGTTTACACACCCTGTATGTTTTATACATTCATCCTGATGGATGCGTTCTATCATCTATCCATATTTTAGCCATTTGCTTCCTCCCTGCTGAGTTTCATGTTTGTTTTAGCTGTATGACTGGCATCACTGCTAATATGCACAATATTTCACCAAAGTATGTGACATTATGTAAGCTCTCAGAGATGATGTTTTGTGTAGATGTTTAAAGTTTTTAAGTATGAAAGGAAACGCCTTTAAACATTAATTATTGCTTATAGGCCACTTGCCAGCGGACTGCCATCCACCTTTAATTAGACTTTTATGGTGCAGTTTTTCCCATCAAATGAAACTCTGAAGGATTTACATCATTCAGCAGCTATACAACAGACCACGAGGAAAGCTCTTTAGAAAAAATGAAAGATGCAGGTCAGAGTCAAGATAATATCTTCAAGATCTGTTGAAGATAAGTTTTCTTGTTAAGAGGGTTTGACTGGTTAAAGTGTGTTTCTACAGTGAGAAAGCCTCTGATGGGTTTAACAGGATCAGACTGTGAACATGTGCTTGTAAAAGCAGATCAGATAAACCACTCTGACGAGCTGCCACACGTAAGAACATGCACTACACAGTGCAGTATAAGGCAATACAGGGCTGAAGAATAGAACCTACAGACACATATTGATCATACATCAGAAACAAAAATGCGAAGACACACTGAGCCACAGACTGAATCGCACATCCAGAAATAGCTGACAATAAATAAACAGCTTACTAAAATAAACCTGCTAAAATTATCACAGGACGTAGGCTTAAGTATGTGCCATTAAATCAAACATCCTCAACAACAGAGAAAGGCTGTTCATCAAAGGCAATGAATTGCATTGTTTTTACACTTTTGCACTTTGGCACTTTTTTCGTTTTTAACATTTTAACAAATATGGCTGTGCACTAGTTTTTCGTACTGATAATGAAGCTTTACAGTATTCCTTGTTATTGGAAAGTGAAGTAAGGAAGTAAAGGAAACCCAGAATTTCATTCACTTTTTCCCTTTTCAATTTTTATCTGTTAAGTTGTAGATTCTAATAACTTATTGAAAGCATGCTTAATATTGGTTCTTTTTGTTTGTTTTGACCAACATTTTGAAGTTTCTCTCTTTTTAGTAACTTAAATGTGGTGCATCTCTAATTTATGCACACATATGCTCAAAAATTTTTCACCTAATTTCTCTCAATGTGATTACCAGTCAGTGATTTCTTTATGCATCTAAAAGAACAGAAAACCATAAACACACTTAATAGATTAGTGACTTTTCCATTCTTATACTAGGTACAGAGAAACTGCATTATAGTAATGTAAAGCCTGGTACAGATGCATCTGATAGAGAAGTCGAAGAGCGTTTCTTGAACATAAACTTTCACCTGCAGTGCATGACCTGGAAAGGGAGATACCCCCCTCCTGTATTAATCATGTGCATAATTCCTCTTGTCTCCTGTGTCATGCCTCGGCATTAAGCACTGTCTTAATAGAACACAGCTAAAGCTGACAGCTGGCCAACCGTCTGCTCTCTCCAACTCATAAACTCCGTTTTATCTGCTTCTCTCTCGGCCCCAAGCTATTTAACATCATTGTATTTTTGGGACCCTCTCTCTTTCTATCTCTTTTCTCATTTTTTCCTTCCCTTCACTCTTTCACTTGTTCTTTCTCAGCTTTGGAGAGGTAATAAGAACCATAGAACTTCTTACTTTATGGACACGCAAATGTTAAAAGAGTGCAGGAATCATTTAGAAAAGATTTTTTTCTTGATTTGTGAAAAATGCCCAGCCGTCATTATTCAAAGCTAACCAAGTCAGACTACGAGTCAGAGGAAGTGCTGGGAAAATGAAAACTAAAACAATTGTTTGAATGTCCCAGTAGTAGCTTTTGATTCAGCATTTAGGAAATGCAAACTGCATCAAAGCACAGTGACTAGATTTTTACACACAGTACTGTTCACAAACAAGGAGACCTGAGAGATGGGATGTCTTGCAAGGCAAGCTAAGCTTATTTATATTGCACATTATCATTCACTGACGTCTTTCAGGTGCTTCAGAGAGATAAAATGTAGAAACGTAAAGGAATCAATAAAAATGAACAATAAATGTAAGATTTAAAATAGAGTAATAAGTAAAAAAAAAGAAAGAAAGCAATGTAAAGGGAGATAAAAGTGCATGGGTTTTGTGATTTTTGTGCAGTTTTACAGAGATAAATGTTGAGCCAGGTAATTAACTGAAGGCAACAGAAAAACAAGGCAGTTTTGCTTCTTTGAACGACCTTCAGAGCTCAATTCTAGACAGAGTAGAGAGCGGCGTGCAGATGCAGAAGACGATCATAGCAAGAGGTCTATATATAGCGCTGACGAAAAGAAAAACAAAACCAAAAAAAAAAACCCAATCAAACGGAACAAGAAAATAAATTCCTGAAAGCACTGCTAGAAAAAAAAAAAAGAATGCTGAAGGTACTTCAATGTGTTTTTTCACCAAGGTACAAACAATGTAAAAATACCATCAAATGAACAAAAGTGGGTTTTAAAGCCCTCAAATGAGTTTCAGATCTCCAGTGCATTCTTTTTTTTTTAAGTAAAAAACCATAACCAAAATCAAGACAGTGTATATGGAGAAAATACAATGTATTAATAAATAACAAACCATTTTATAATTATGTTCCCTAACAAAAGATACTGAAGATGGACCCTCTGTTTTTCTGAGAGTGAAGTGACCTGGTGATAAAGTAGGAAAAGATTTTGTGGTTAGATGATGTAACAGGCAAAAGCCTGAGGCAGATGGATTAAAGCACAAGATGTGTGTATTAGTGCAGACCCCACAATCAGCATAATCCACATCTAGAACATAGATGGTCCAGTAGCGTCAGCAACAAGTAATCCATAATCAAAAAACACGCTCTTAAGGGCCAGAAGCAGAAAATCATCAACCAAAAAAAACAAGAAGAAAAGAAAACAGGAGATTAGGAACAAGAAAACACAGGGAACGACTCAGGAATCGTGGAATTCAGCTTCCAGTTGTACAAATAGTATTGCATAAAAGACTCTGCAAGACCGAGCTACTTATGCAGAAGGAAATAACAAGGAACAAGTGTACACAATGATCTGTAGGAAATAGAAAGTACAAAAAATTTCCAAAACAGAATCCCTTTGCAGGGTTTTGATTGCCAGCTGGGGCCAAGATAGAATTTTTAATCTTGATGTGTAGGGCAAAACTTATGCTGCACTTGCCTCAAAACCTCATACTGACACTGAAGTGCTTCATACTGTGGTCCTACATTCTGTTCAGCAGAATAAACAGCTCTGCAAAACTTTGGATGCTGCAGAAGAAAATATGTGCTACAGGAAAAACTGCTTCAAGGGGGACAGGTAAAGTTTTAACAAAACAAGGATCACCATCACAAGGCGAGAGCAGCATTGGACTGACTTAAGAATGTTCTGTCTTTGCCCAGTCAAAACCCTGCTCTCCACCCAGTTAAGATTTTGTGCCTTACAATTCCAACATTCATCAGATTGAACCAACTACTATGAGGCGCAGGGGTGGCCTAGTGGTTTGGGAGTTGGCCCCAGGATCGGAAGGTTCGATTACCATACCAGTAGGTTACCTTGAGCTACCCTTGAGCAAAGTACAGTCCCCATCACCGCTCCCTGTGCACTTTAAATAGCTGCCCCCTGCTGCATGCATGTATACTGATGAAATGGAGATGAAGCATTTGGTTGTGTTTCACTGTCAGCTGTGCTGTGTTTAACAAAGACAGATAGTCACTTTCACTACTGGATAAAGTATGTGGTCAGTAATACTCCACCACAGTGATCATTATAATCCCTTTTTATAATATTTAACACTTTAACAAATACTACTACTAACAATAATAACAGAAGGAGCAGAAGAATGAGAAAAATCTGAGCTATTAATTAGTTTAAATTATTTCACAGTTTAACTGTTTCACAGAGTGGAAGTGAGGGTAGGAACTTTGAATGTTGGCAGCATGCTTGGTAAAGTAGGAGAATTAGCTGATATGATGGAAAGTGAAAGTGACTACCCTTGTCATTGTGAAACGCAGCACAACACATCACAACAAAATTCTACCTCTGTGTTTCACCCATACACACATATTCAGCAAGGGGCAGCTATTGAAAGCACCCAGGGAGCAGTCACAGGGATGGTACCTTGCTCAAGGGCACCTCAGCCGACCGGTGAGGGAATTGAACCCACAATCTTCCGCTCCAGGGCCAACTCCCTAATTACTAGGCCACCACTGCCCCTTCCTGAGACAAGGAAGGTTGATATTTTGGGGTTTCAATTGTTTTACCATGGTGTGGATGGAAGGAGGAATGGAGGAGGTGTTATCCTGAAGGAAGAGTATCTGAAGAGTGTATTTGAGATAAAGAGGGTGTCAGGGAGGGTGATGAGTTTGCAGCTGGAAGTTAAAGGTGTGATGATGAATGTTGTTAGTGCTTATGCTCCACAAGTTGGTTGTAAGATGAAAGAGAAGGAAAAATTCTGGAGTGAGTTAGATGAAGTGATAGAGAGTGTACCCAGGGGAGAGAGAGTGATGATTGGTGCAGATTTTAATGGATATGTTGGTGAAGAGAACAGAGGTGATAAGGAGGTGATGGGTAGGCATGGTGTCAAGGAGAGGAATGCTGAAGGTCAGATGGTTTTAGATTTTGCAAAAAGCATGGAAATGGCTGTAGTTAATACTTATTTTAAGAAGAGGGAGGAGCACAGGGTGACGTAGAAGAGTGGAGGAAGATGCTCACAGGTGGATTATATCCTTTGCAGGAGGGTCAGTCAGAAGGAGATTGGAGACTGCAAAGCAGTGACAGGGGAGAGTGTAGCTAAACAGCAAAGGATGGTGGTCTGTAGGATGACCTTGGAGGTCAAGAAGAGGATGAAAGTGAGGGCAGATTTGGAGGGGGGGAGAAGTGGGACAGTCAGAGAGATGAAGAAAGAAGACAGATGTACAAGGAGATGAACCGCAGGGCAAAGAAAGAAGTGGTGATGGCTAAAGATAAGGTGTTTGGTGAATTGTATGAGAGGTTGGACAGTAAGGAGGGAGAAAAGGACCTTTACCGATTGGCTAGACAGAGACAGAGCTTGGAAAGATGTGCAGCAGGTCAGGGCGATAAAAGATGGACATGGAAACATACTTACAGGTGAGCAGAGCGTGTTGAGCAGATGGAAGGAGTACTTTGAGCAGCTGACGAATGAAGAAAATGAGAGAGAAAGAAGATTGGATGATGTGAGGATAGTGAACCAGGAAATTCAGCAAATAAGCAAGATGGAAGTACAGGCAGCGAAGAAGAATGGCTGTTGGTCCGGATGACATACCGCTGAAAGCATGGAGGTGTTTAGGGGAGATGGCAGTTGAGTTTCTGACCAGATTGTTTAACATAATCTTGGAAAGTGAGAAGATGCCTGAGGAGTGGAGACGAAGTGTACTGGTACTGATTTTCAAGAATAAGGGTGATGCACAGAGCTGTAGTAACTTTAGAGGGATAAAGTTGATCAGCCACAGCATGAAGGTATGGGAAAGAGTAGTGGAAGCTAAGTTAAGAAAAGAGGTTTTATGCCAAGAAAGAACACCACAGATGCAATGCACTGCTCTGAGGGTGTTGATGGAGAAGTACAGAGAAGGTCAGGAGTTGCATTGTGCCTTTGTGGACTTGGAGAAAGCATAGGATGTTGAAGATGGAGCTGCCAGGAAAGAGGAAAAGAGGAAGACCAAAGAGGATTATGGATGTGGTGAGAGAGGACATGCAGGTGGTTGGTTTGAAGGAGGAAGATGCAGAGGCCCGGAAGAAATGGAGACTGTTGATTCACCGTGTCGACCCTTAAATGGGAGCAGCCGCAAGAAAAAGAAGAAAGATGAAGTCTTTTACAGAAAACACAACTGACATTTCCCTGCAAACATTTGTTCTCACTTTCTATTTATTTACTCGCATTTAGTTTTTTTTAGTTTTTGAGAAATATATGTTCTCAAATGAACAGGAATTGTGCATCAAAAAGTTACATACATAATAAAAAAAACAATGTGAAGATGATCAACCTCTTGCATAAAGCTAGGTGCTGAAGACAAATTGCATACTGTAGATTTATTGCAAGTACCTGTGTGTGTCTGTATGTGTTTGTGTGTGTGTGTGTGTGTGTGTTGTGTATGTCTGCATCTATACATTTTCCTTTCTCCCTTCTCCATCTGTTCCATTCTTTTCTCAGTCTGTGTGTGAAGGTCAGCTGTTTTAATGAAATTAGATTGTCCTCATTTCACTGAGCAACACATCTGCTGGAGACCAGCTGCCTGTGGCTAACTCTAGCATTAGTCTGCCTGGTATCTACTCTCACACACACACACACACACACACACACACACACACACACAGACACACACACACACACACACACACACACACACACACACACACACACACACACAAACACACAAATACACATCTCCTCCTTAGAGTGCTACTAAATGGCCTAGCTGCTTGCTGAGGAGGAGACTCTGTTATATTGTGCATTTAGGTTTGGCATCATTTAGCAATTAGATAAAGCACACAATCGTGACTTGTGGTCCTCTAAATGAGTCTGTGGAAAAGTAATTACATAGGCCGTTAGTGCCTGTGCTTTATGGATTAGTCCCCTCATGTGAGGCAACACTTTGCTGTTTTCTATGAAAGGAAAACAAACGCACATGTGGAGATGCTGGTAAAAATCTAATTTTACGAAGGCTGCTGGAATGTAATTGACCCTGACCCGTCTGCCAGTGCAAACGCACGAGAGTAATTGGGTTTACTTGTTGGAAAATGAAATTGATTACACATATGAGAGTATGCCACTGTTGTTTATGGTGCTGTGTTGTGAAGATGTTGATTTATCTGTGAGTATCTATGGATGCAGTTAACAGCAGCACTCACTTTGTCTTTTGCTTTTCTTTATATTTCCTTCTCCCTCTCTCTTAATCAGGACCACTCAGATAACCCCCTCGGAGCTGCAGTTACTCTGGCCCATGAACTGGGTCACAACTTTGGAATGAACCATGACACACCGGAGCGGGGGTGTGGGTGCAGAGTGACAGCAGACAGAGGAGGCTGCATCATGACTCCTTCTACTGGGTAAGTTACTAGCATGTCATAAAAGAGAACCTTGATCTGTAAAGGACCTTTGTGAGAAGATATTCCAACTTCAGTCATTTCATTTCTTCCTGTCCTCTGCATCTTCCTCTTTTCCCCTTCATGTCCTCTCTCACCACATCCAAAAACCTCCTCTTTGTATTTCCTTTGTCTACCCTCAAATATCATCCAATATCATCATCGTCTCTCCTCTGTACGTGTCCAGAGGAGATGTATAGTTGCCTCTCTGACTTTGTCTCCAAATTGTCTAACCTGAGTTGTTCCTCTATTTTTTTTTAAATTGGGCTACTGTTGGCCAAAGGAAAAGAAGAAGAAGAAGAAGAAGAAGAAGGAGGAAGGCGTGTACAGAGACAGAAAGAAAGAAGTAAGGGTTGCAGAGTGGAAGTCAGGGTAGGAACTTTGAATGTTGGTAGCATGACAGGTAAAGATAGAGAATTAGCTGATATGATGGAGAGAAGGAAGGTTGATATTTTGTGTGTGCAAGAGACTAGATGGAAGGGTAGTAAGTCCAGGTGTATTGGAGATAAAGAGGGTGTCAGACAGGGTGATGAGTTTGAAGCTGGAAGTTGAAGGTGTGATAATGAATGTCGTTAGTGCTTATGCCCCACAGATTGGTTGTGAGATAGAAGAGAAAAAAGAAATCTGGAGTGAGTTAAATGACATGATAGAGAGTGTACCCAGGGGAGAGAGAGTGGTGCAGATTTTCATGGACATGTTGGTGAAGGGAACAGATGTGATGAAGAGGGGATGGGTATGTATGTTGTCAAGGAGAGGGATGCTGAAGGTCAGATAGTTGTAGATTTTGTGAAAAGGATGAAAAATGGCTGTAGTTAATACTAATTTTAAGAAGAGGGAGGAGCACAGGGTGATGTATAAGAGTGGAGGAAGATGCACACAAGTGGGTTGTATCCTTTGCAGGAGGGGCTTTATGCTGAGAAAGAGCACAACAGATGCAATGTTTGCTATGAGGATGGAGAAGTACAGCGAAGGTCAGGAGGAGCTGCATTGTGCCTTTGTGGACTTGGTTAAAGCATATGACAGGGTGCCTATAGAGGAGTTGTGGTTTTGTTTGAGGAAGTCAGGAGTGATACTGAAGTATGTGAGAGTTGTACTGGATATGTATGAGGACAGTGTGACAGTGGTGAGGTATGCAGTGGGAGTGACAAATGCATTTACTCCCGCTAGGCCACCAGGGGCAGTGGTGGCCTAGCGGTTAGGGCGTTAGCCGCATGATCGGAGGATCGGGGGTTCAAACCCCTTCCCAATAGGTTGCCCTGAGGTACCCTTGAGCAAGGTACCGTCCCCATCACTGCTCCCCGGGCGCTTTCAATAGCTGCCCACTGCTGCACGGGTTTGAGTGTGCATGGGTTAAATGCAGAGGTTTTGTTTCGTTGTGGTTCATGTGTGCTGTGCCGTGACCTCGCAATGACAAGGGTTGTCACTTTCACTTAAAAAAAATAATAATAACTATAAGTTATTTGTGAAATATTCATATTCATTTAAAGTAGAGATGGGATTATATCAAGGATCACCACTGAGCCCATTCTTGTTTGCCATGATAATAGACAGGTTGACAGATGATTAGACAGGAGTCTAATGGATGATGTTTACTGATATTGTGATCTATAGATCTATTGTGACTTTATGTAAACACATGTAATTTCTGTACAAGCGAAGTCTGTGCTTTTTTGATATCCAAATGAATACTGAGGTATTCAGAAGTTTCTGTTATAAGGTGGGATCTTATGGTGAATTAGGTCACAGCCATATTTTGATTATTCTTACAACAAAAGAAAAAGGAAAGTTTACTTTCACATTAGTTTTGTAGCCAGTCATCTCTGTCTATTTGATTGGAGGCTGTTTAGCTATAGTTTGTTTATACAGCCCAGTGGAAGCATATATGGAGTGAAGTTCCCTAAAACACAATAAAAGAAGGCCTTTTTCTGTTCATCAGTGTCTCAGAGACAGGCTTAGAAAGACCAACAAAATATATTCTTCTGGTCAACATGTGGCAAACTAATTAAAAAACCTTTCCAGAAAATAAATGGACAGCTTTTGTAAACCAGACTGAACAAATATTATAGTCATTTAAGAAGTCTGAACTGCTGCGGCACTACATTTTTACTTCAAAATAAAGAATAATGGTCTTTGGTTACCCACAGCTAACATATTTATATCATGTTACTTGAATAATGGACTGAATAGAGCAGTTTTTAGAGCATATGGGAAAATGTGAGTTTCTAATAAAAAGTCAGTAAAGTCTGTAAAGAGCCAGTGAGGTTTTTAGAAATGTTTTTGAATAGTATGTAATAATAGGACAGGACCAGTTAAATACTTTATTAGTTTTTCATGTATTGTATCCTCAGCCTTATTTATTTCTTAAATAACAATGCAATTATCAACGGGTTGCCTGTAAATAAATGTATGTACCATTTTTTGCGTGGATATCAGTTTTTTGCCATTTATTTATTTGTTTATTAATGCTTAGTCTTCCTCCAAACACATCACTTAAAACAGTATTTTCATGAGTATAGAGAGTATATCATCTCTTATTTCCTTATTTGAAGTCAAGGGTCAGACTTCATCTGTATATTTTAAAATTTACAGTTTTAATATCTGATGATGCTGAATGATGTGGTGTTGAAACTATATATATATATATATATATATATATATATATATATATATATATATATACACATATATATACACACACACACACACACACACACACACACACACACACACACATGCTAAGGCTAGTAGTGTTCAGCTGGGACCTAAGATTCTTCCAGTCTTGGCTCATTACACTCTAATGAGCTTCGTTTGGTCAACAGAGCCCAACCACAGTCCCAGCCTCAGTAGCCAAGGCCTCATTATCCTGCCTCCAGTTGACCTAAACCCAGGATTAAGTCACACAGTCAACATTTGGACACATGTAACATGTTGCTAATTTGTTGTCTGTCATTCACTAAGAGTTAAAGGGAGATGGTAGAAGTACAGAGGGCAGATTTCCTGCTGACAGGCGGCTGTTCATTCAGCTCTGTAACCATGCTGTGAGGATATTCCTGGAGCAGCAATATACTACTTCAGAACAGCGTTGTTTCGGTCGTAAATATGAATGACGCCTAAAGAGGTGATGGCGTGTGTGAATAGACATTGATGTTAAACATGGAAAATAATTCATTTTGACTGGCAGTTAAATCATACATGCACACAGGATGTTGGCATTACTTTTCCATGAGTTCCCACAGGCCACAAGTGTCCTCATTTGTCTGAGCGCTCGTCTGTTACTCCTCTAAGTGCCTTTTACATGTGACTGGCATTAAATAGGCAATGGAAGCTGATTCATATTTAGCTCAGCCTTTACTCTTAGATTTCTACAGTAAATGATCATGTTGTTAAGGTAAGGTCTAAAGGATCTGGATCTGTGTGGTCAGTTCACCCTCATTCTAATGTCAGCAAGAAATGTCACCACAACTATGAAGAAATCTAAATTCCTCATCAAATAAATGCACTGAATAATGCCCTAAATGTCCTGAATAATGTTTATCAATTAATAATTATTTTTAATTATTCATAAATTTCAATTCCAGAGACTTTTTTCATAATAATTGCATGTGGATTCAGAAGTTTAAAGTGCAGAATACTCTACTTGTGGGTTAGTGCAAAGAAGTTAATGTATTTGAGTGTGGGCTGCCAAGCTCATTTGGACACTTTTACAGAAGAATAGAAAAGGTTCTACACCACACTGCTTGACGGTACTGATGCAATAAAGATAAACTGTCTGCAGGCAAATGCATTGGAGAAATCTATGAATTAATCTTTAGCCTCCCAGTGACAATGTGTTCGATGATGATGTTGTGAACCTAGTCTGCACTATGCTGAGAGCAGAAGTTAAACAACAAAAGAAAAGAGTAAATAGAAGAAAGAGAAGGAAATTTTGAACTTTTTTTGTTGGGTTTATGGTGGGTCAGGGAGGCAGAGGTGACGCCGTCCATGTTCATTCATATTTAAAGAAGCGAGAGCTGTCAGTAGAGCTGGATACATACTTTAGATGTCTTAGTTTTCTTCTGCTGTGCTGCGTCTCACTGTCACTTTAATGTAAGTGGCAGAATGGCTGGAATCAGAGTCTGAATTTAAAATCTCTGCATCAGTTTCCTCATGTATGATCTGTGAATCATGCATCAGATAAATGAAAGCGATCAGAAGATCATGGGTTCAAATCCCTTACCAATAGGTTGTCCTGAGGTACTACTGAGCAAGGTACCGTCCCCATCACTGCTCCCTGGGTGCTTTCAATAGCTGCCCCCTGCTTTTGTTGTGGTTCACTGTGTGTTGTGCTGTGTATTCACAATGATAAGTTGTTGCTTTCACTTTCACTTTTATACACACATGCAGCAGGGGACACAGACAGGGACGGGGACGGTACCTTGCTCAAGGGTAACTCAGGGTGGGTAACCTACTGATCTGGGATTCAAACCCACGACCTTCAGATCCAGATTAAAATTCCGTTATGAATAGGGCATATTGGTCTGTACCGCTTTGTTGATGGTTTGGCTGTTGGTCATAAGGTTGTTTTTTTTTTAAATTCACGCCAAAATGATTCCCAAAAGAGAAGAAAAGGGCCAAAACAACTTAAAGTTGTATTTAACGAGGTTTGCTTTACTTTTAGTATTTTTAAGATACTCTACCCACCTCTGGTTCTGAGCACACGCTAGCTCTTTACTCAGAGTGTCTCATTATTTGGTATTGTTTTGACTTCTGAAGGGTACCAGTGTTTCTGGGCCCTTTTTGGGAAACTGGCAGGGAAGTACAGTTTAAATTAGTCTGTTGATTCTGCAGGTGTAGTGAGTGTGAGTAGGTATGTTTCTCTCAGTGTGTCCCTGCAACACACACTGGTTCTGAAGATACCCATCTTATGGTCCCCAAGGCAACAGCTAAGTGCTTCAAAACGGTGTCCAAAAAGTGCAGCAGGGTGAGAATGAAGATGTGGTGTGAAGTGACTGTGTGTTGTTCCAACACATGGAGTCATTTTCAGGTCAAGGCCACAGCTTCTGCATGAACATGCTCCAATATGTATTCATTAAGAACACTGAGCGTGTGTAGTGAGCACAAGAACAGATTACTGTGCATCAGCCCTAGAAAACTGAAAGAGATCTGGGAGTGTTTTAAGAAAAGGAAGATCTGGGGTTATGGATACTTTGCCCAAATTGAAGGGATCATGGATAAAAGAAAATTACTACTCAGTTCTTTAACATCAGACAATTCCTTCTGGTTTACGTATAATTGAACAAAATTTCATCCTTCTGCTGGATAGTGATGCCAAGCCTTCTTTAAAACTAGGTCAAAATGATTAGATCCATTCCAAAGAAAAGCAAAACGTTCTGAGAATTATGTTTTGTCTCCTCAGTACTGGACGCAATTTATTTCCAAAAAATTGCAGGAAAGGATGCTGGATCTGTGCTTCTTAAAGCGCTTTACATTCAAACTGCACTTACAGTCTAGATTGTTACATTATGTTTTAAACCAGGCAGTTACATTTAAATATTTAAATGATCTTCTTGTTATGACATGAGATGAGCAAAAGTTTTGGGACAGGCTGACAGAGAGGCTGACAGATGAGAATTGTTACACAGGTGTGTCCTGTTAGATTGATTTGTTTAATTATAAATAACTCTTGATATCTACTCTCAGCTGAAGCCTTCGGATTCACCTGTGGAGACTCTATCTGTTGTTAAAAAGGAAGTCCAAAATAAAGATGTTTGGGGGGGAAAGCATGCCATTTTGAAGCTTAGAAAAGAGGGGAAATCCATTATAAGCACTTTACAAACATCAAGCATAGCCAGTACAACTATTTAAAATATCCTGAAAAAGAAGGAAAGTGTGTGTGTGTGTGTGTGTGTGTGTGTGTGTGTGTGTGTGTGTGTGTGTGTGTGTGTGTGTGTGTGTGTGTGTGAGTAGGTGTGTGTGTGTGAGTGTGTCTGTGATAGTGTTGTGAAAAGACTACTGAATGAATGGCTACATATTAAATCAGTGTGAAGCAATTTAAGATGATTTGAATGCAGTGAAGCATGTGTTCAGTCTCTTTTATTTTGACAATGTTTTGGTTAATGATATGAAATCACTTAAGGGATCGTATACCTAAGTATGGGCATTCGTTTTAGTCATTCTGCTTCTATGGATGAACTTTCCTCTTAAGCTTTATATTTATATTCATGACAGCCCTGTGGCACTCACACTCTCTTAAGCCCCTGCTGTGGGTGGCTGCAGGCTGTAGGTGTGTGTGCACCTGTGTACGTGTGTGTGCTTTGGGTTTTGCACAGCTGGAGCTGAGTCAGAAAGGGTGCCCGAGGTTACTCCTGAACAGTCACTACAAAAGAGACAGAGACATGGGCATTGTGTGTGTGTGTGTGTGTGTGTGTGTGTGTCTGTCTCAGTGGCACAGGCAGAAATAAATAAGAAAAGAAACATAGAAGGAAAAAGGCAAGGACACACAACACCAAACTTTAAAACCTAAAACATCAAGTAGCCTGGGCTAAAGCATGTTCCCAGATGTGAATAATAATTGAATGACTCGATATGCTTAAATAGACCTTTACTTTGGCAGGTTGATTCAGCCTGATTCTGGAGAAGTAGAAGAATGCAAAGCCAATCTTAAAATGTCCAAAAATGTGGGTTAATAAACATTCTTGCCCCATATAGTTTAGTAGGTCTGTTTAGGCCTGGGACTAGTCATGGTTGCGCCTCTGGTGTGAGTATGTACCCCAAGAGCAAAGGCCATTTCCTTTTACCACATATTACAGAGTTATGTTTACAGTTACTTTAGTACATTCCTGTCTTTCTTACTCTCACTCACGCACACACACACACACACACACACACACACTCACACCCACACATACAGTCACACACATGGACACAAACTGCTTGTATTTGGCGTTCTCTGATGGCAGATTGTTTGATGTTTCTGGCTCTGTGTGTGTGTGTGTGTGTGTGTGTGTGTGTGTGTGTGTGTGTGTGTGTGTGTGTGTTGGACGGGATGTGGAAGCGGGGTTGAATGGTCTTCCTATCATAAATATCTCTTTATCTCTGTCTGTTCCCACGAGTCAGCAGCATGCTGAAATCACGGTACAACTTTGATTGGTTAATCGATTAGTGCTTGTACACAGAATCAAGGGGACAGCAGAGGAGATGAGATCTGCAGAGATTAACTGATGGACAGTTCATTCATCTGCCCAAACTCATCTCTCATCCCTCTGCTCACAGATGTACAAGCTGATTGCATTGCATGTTTCTCTATTAAGAGAATAGTACGCCAGAAAATGAGACGGATTTCAGACACAGCTGAGCCGCCTTCATTTATAGGGCGTCAGCTGTGGCGAAAGCTTTAAACTGCATTAACAATATTAAAAGTCATAAAGTTTGACTTTATTAAAAAATTTGTTAAATAATGTCTACAATCTCTACACGATAAAGTGAAATAGGTGATATCGGCCTGTATTTTGTATTATGATAAGGTGTAGGCTGATATGATGTCCCTTATCTGTCATCTACAGCAGCCTGGGAGCTCCAGTACAAAATTAAGAAAGCAAGGCTCAGAAATCAGTGTTTAATCTGAGCGCATTAAAGGGAAGCTGTGTAAATGTGATTTTTATGATGCTAGTCATTCAGCTCCTTGTCCTCTCCTGTGCAGTCTCAGTTTCATCTCTTGTTGTTTTGCTCTTTTTCTTTCTCTTTTGGTGCTACTGCAACTTGAGTGAGAAATGAAAAAAAAATACTCTCTGAAACAGTATTAAATCTCTCTCTCTCTCTCTCCCTCTCTCTGCAGGTACCCCTTCCCCACTGTGTTCAGTTCCTGTAGCAAGAAGGACTTGCTGGTCAGTTTGGAGAAGGGAGTGGGCATGTGCCTCTTTAACATGCCTGAAGTCAAAGTGCTCTACGGGGGTCAGAAGTGTGGGAACGGATATGTGGAGGAGGGAGAAGAGTGTGACTGTGGAGATCTGGAGGTATGGCTGGGTGTGTGCGAATGTGTCGATCACCTTCTTTGATGTAAGGTAGTGAAAGCTGGGCCATGTTTTACGTTTTGTGTGTGTGTCTACAGTGACGTTCATATCTATTTTTCCTTCTTTTGAGTAATGGCGTCTAGCTTGGACTGGTGTGTCAAAACTCAGCTGCTTAGGATTTATGACCTAATTTAAAACAATGTTTTTTGAACATTTTAATGCAAGAGTTACCAATCTCAGCACTGGCAACTACACAATTTGCAGTGAGTTTCTTCCAGCACACCTAATTATCTGATAAACTAATTAACAAGACCCTCATTGGCTGGATCAAACGTGCAAAGAAAACACAACAATGTGCTAAGTATTGAAATACCACTGTTGTGAATCCCTGCATTATTCAATCTGAAAGTGAGAAAATGCAGAAATTAACTTCAGAAGGTGCCGTAATTGTCTGAGCTGCACTACATGTCCAAACCATTGCAGATGGCTACCCATGTAATGTTTTCTTTTGTTTCAGCTCAACAGTCTCTCTCCTGGGAAGGCTTTAAACTTCATGCTATAGCTGGGCAAATTTGATTGCATTCAGTTATGAGAGAACTAATTAGGCCAGGCACTGAAGTTGGATGATCATAGATACATATGGTGTAAATACAGCAAGAGAAACAGCACATTGGTCAAAAAAGAGATTCTACGGGGGTCAGAAGTATAGGAATAAATGTGTGCAGGAGGGAGGCGAGTGTGACTGTGGAGGTCTGGAGGTATGGCTGGGTGTATGAGAATGTGTTGATCACCTACTGTCACGTAGGGTAGTGAAAACCAGGCCGTGTGTGTGTTCAAATTTAGCAAACCCTCAAAACACTTCCTTTCTCACTGTCCTCCACTCCATTCCCAATCCAGCTTGAGTCATGGATCATTATGATCTTATCATCCAAATCTGTGACTAGTGACATAAACAATCACTTCAGATGGATGCTTTCCCCTGACCACATGGGGAGAGAAACCGAGACTGAGTTTCACACGCAGGCACATGTGTGCAGCAGAAGTGTAAGGATCTTTGAAGTGCTGCACACACACCCACAGTCGACTCCGACAAAGTCCTGCAGCCATTTGATCAGCCTGAATGTCTGGTTATTAATTTTTTCTGGCAGCTCATAGGGCAATGACAGCTCATAAGGGCGTATTTGTGAGGAGATCTGCGTGCATGTTCATGTGTGGTGGGTGTGGTGCGGTAACATTGATCAGTCAGTCTGCGTCATTCAGAGAAGTTTGTTTCTTTTAGTTTCTTTAATGATCTGGAATTAGATCATAGTAAAAGGGCTTAGCGTGGAAAACTTTTTAATAGTTCAGGTCCAGCTCACACACACACACACACACACACACACACACACACACACACACACACAAAGCAAGGGTACACTAGAAAGGGCACACAACCCCTTACCAGTAGGTTGCCCTGAGGTACCCTTGAGCAAGGTACTGTCCCCGTCACTGCTCCCTGGGCACTTTTATAGCTGCCCCCTACTGAACGGTGTGTGTGTGTGCATGGATTAAATGCAGAAGTCCAATTTCATTGTGATTCACTGTGTGCTGTGCTGTGCTGCGTTCTAACAATGAATGGTCACTTTCACTTTTTTCACTTTCACATAATCCCTCTATAGTTCAGTTTCCAAGGCCAAAGATGAAAGTCAAAGCTAGCCTAGTGTTTAAGGACTAGGCCCCAGAATCGTAAAGTCATGGGTTCAAATACCAGCCCATTAGGTTGCCCTGAGGTTCCCTTGAGCAAGGTCCTGTCTCCATCACTGTTCCATGGGCACTTGTTATGGCTGTCCAGTGCTGCATGTTGTGTGTGGGTTAAAAGCAGAGGATGCATTTCGTTGCGGTTCACTGTGTGCTGTGTCTCACAATGACAAATAGTCACTTTTGCTTTCATGTTTTGATCATCAAGGATTCAGACAGGGCATGTAGCTTTGTAGAATTATAATTTATTTTATGACATATAAGTGTTACCGTTTATTTTTAAAATGAAAAAATACCTGCATTCAGTCTGCAAGGTTTAATGTGTGTGCGATATAAATTTGATTAAAAAAAGAATAGTTTTGATTATTTATTTATAGTATAGGTAAAAAAAACACAATCTCTTAAGTGCTAAATAAAAGGACACAAGATGATTTACGTATATTGATATTCCTGAAGGGCTTAAAATCACTTAACAAAGTACTGCAAAAACAGTCAAAACACACAAGGTCATCTTACAGTTTAACAAACTTTCATTCAAATAAGTTTCAGATAACACAGCCCCCTAAACTCAAAAATTATTTTGGGTATCAAAATGGTAATCAAAACAAAATAACTCCAAAATACCCCACAGTTTATTGGTATAACTGGAAAGCGGGCGCGAGGAGGCCTGTGGAAATATCTTGAGTTTGACCGGACAGTCAGACGTTATGTAAACGTGTTAAAGTGATATGAGATTCTAGCTTTGAAGCAGATATAATTACCTAAAAATAAAAGTGAATCTCTAAAAGACTATGATGTTTCTTGCTGTGGATTTAACAGGCCGTTACTGTGTTAAGTGTTCTTTCCTCCTTAAACATTACAATGAAATGTCAGGCAAGTAAGGCTATGTGCAAAAGTTTGCATTAAAATTATATTGTTTTTTTTTGTGATAACAAGTATGCATCCTCCATAAGTAACACCTTTCTTTCTCACATTTTTTTAAAAGCACACCTGCTTTTTATTTGAATTTAAAATGATCGGCAAGCGCAAAAACAAAATGGTTATGGCACATTTAAAAAGTAAAGCTATATTTTATGTTATTTTCAGGTCAGGAACTATCAGGAACTCTATGATTGGTTCGTTTTCCCCCTTCATTTATTACCCAAACCACTTATCTTCACTTGGGTTGGTGTTGGAACCCATCCCAGCACTCATGGAGTGAAAGGCAGAGAAACACCCTCAACAGGCCTGTTAACTTAATTTCTCTTTCAAAGTTAATAAACCTTGTAATTTGACCTGCGATATGCAAACATTTGCCCTCAAATGCATGTTTTCAGCGTAACAGCTGCTGAGCTTTTCAGTGGAGTTGAGCTGTATTGGCACTTTATCCATTGGGACCTTGGAGCAGAGTTACTTTTTATCTAATAACTACTTTAAGTTTTAAATATCATTTTTCTTGGAACTTGTTGGATTAGTCTTCATAGTTTGTATGCCATGGATGGGTGTCTGATAGTGGCCTTTTTATTGGATGTTGTGTTATTTTCTAAAAATAAATCGGTTGTCCCTTTCAACAGTTTAATATGATAAAATAAGCAATACAATGTCACATCCTCATAGAATGGGCATGAATCAGTTATTTTTAGCTTTCTTCTAACTCTCATTTTTGATGCACCATCAGTGTTCTCTCTCTCTCTCTCTCTCTCTCTCTCTCTCTCTCTCTCTCTCTTCCTCTCTCCTGTCAGGAGTGTATGAACCCCTGCTGTAATGCCAGTACCTGTACTCTGAAGGGGAATGCAGTTTGTGCACATGGCCAGTGCTGTGAGGACTGTCAAGTAAGACAAACCCATCTGTTATTTATGCCCCTTAAGTTCATTTCTACCTTGTGTCTTTATACATATAAAGGAAAAGTGCTGACTTTGTGTCTCGATGGATGAATGTGTATGTGTTCAGTTAAAGCCTGCAGGTACACCGTGCCGAGAGTCCAGTAACTCATGCGATCTTCCTGAGTTCTGCACAGGTTCTGACCCTCACTGTCCAGCCAACGTTTACCTGCACGATGGCCACGCCTGTCACAGCGTCGATGGCCACTGCTATAACGGCATTTGTCAAACACACGAGCAGCAGTGCATCACGCTCTGGGGCCAGGGTGAGTTTCGGTCCCGCTTATAGGCCAAAAGTGAACAGAAGGTACTGCCAGTGATTCACACATTATAATGAGATTCTTTATGTAGTTCTTTTCAATCCTACAGGAAGGCCTTTCATCTGTTGGATAGTTCTGCATGAACATTTTGTCAGCTCATAATAAATCAGATGTGTTTAGACATATTTTTTTATTTTATAATACATCCCATGCAAATTTGCACTTCTGTTCATCGACTTTGTCATCGAATGACACAAATAAGACCACCACGAATGAATTACATCAGAATAAATGAGATTATTTAGCATTAAATAAATTCAATTTTGTTGCAAAGCCCTTGTTGGCAATCACATACATCTCCTGTAAAGGTCTTTTAATAGAATTATGGTTCAGTTTTCGTCCAATTCGGTTGACAAACCATCTTCGATTCCTGTTGGTCATGAAGGTCCCTTTTAGCCCCTCTGTTGTTTGCAATTTCAGAATCCTAAATCTAATGGGATTTAAATTAAGAGACTGTCTAGGCTGTAAAAGCAACTTGTGTTATTTTAAAGACCAGTCTTGTATTATTCTGGCTGGGAGTTAGTGGTTGTTTACTTGTAGAAATGTCCATCTTCCCCCCTTTCCTTCAGTGAAGTGTAATACCCCTGCAGTAGTTGTACCAAATTGGGTCAGTTTTGCATATTATGGAAATTCTGCTTTTGCCATTTAGTCCTTGCTTCTGACCTGGTTTTTAAGATATTGGCATCATCAGTCTGAGTATGAATTAATAAAAAATATTAAAATTGCTAAACAATATTATGTCTAAATGCTAAACAATCCTTATGACTTGGAGCATATTTAACTAAAACCTCTCAACTTTTTATCTGATTTTCAAAAAAACTTGAAATTCTAATCGGGGAAGCAGCATTACTTTGATTCAGGTTTCTATTGTTAGAGGGCTCTCAAACATGCAGTCTGTTTTTCACCATCTATTTGTTTGCTTGTGCTGAGACTTAGCAAGCTGCTTCTTTCAGCGAGGCTATGAATGCACCTGAAATTATAACTTTATAATTAGTATATAATATGGCTGCCATCAGCCAATAAGCTTTCATTAGGCATTAGACAGGCTTAGCATTGGCCAACTGTTCAATTTTAAAGCAATGTTAAAATAGCAGCCGTGGCCTATTCATAAGGGACGAGGCCCCAGGATTGGAAGGTGGTGGGTTTGAATCACGGAAGTAGGTTACCCTGAGGTACCCTTGAGTAAGGTACTGTGCCCATCTCTGTTTCCCGGGTGCTGAATATGGCCGCCCCCTTCTGCATAATGTAAATGGGTTAAACATAAAGAACGTGTTTCATTGGGGTTCACTGTGTGCTGTGCTTAATAATGACAAATAGTCACTTTCACTTCAATTTAACAATTTTAATAAAATGCAGAACCGGTTTTTTAAATGGTGTTTTTTACCCTGATTTTTACAATTTTGGAGTCAAGTGTTTCTAAATCTTAATAATCATCAAAATCACTTAATAAATATAAACCCAGCGTCCCCTATCACTGCTCGAGAAACTAAGCTGAAACTTTGCACGCTGCCTCTGTTAGCTACTCTGCATTAGTTTGTTTACAATGACTCAGTAACTAAAGTTAAATGGACAGTCAATCATTACATTATTTTAATAGTACAAACATCTAGGCATTCCCTAATACCTCATGAAGTATCACTGCAGTTCCAGACTAGGTGGCGCTAGTCACATTAAACCAGTCTCAGGATATCATCATATCATATCATCTCAAGATCGACCTTGAAACAATCTGTGGAGTCTGTAAATGAACCCTAAACCCAGGTGCCTTTGCACCACTAGGGAATTAGAGAGATAGAAGAGTTGTATGAACTCACAACTTTTGAATATTTTAAGGAGATTTGCCAGTTGGTTACAAAGGGACTTATTTTTGGTGCTATTGTTTACCAGTTAAGTTAATTTGCATAGAACTGGAAGTGGAAGTGGGGCTACAGAGAGCAGCTCTAAGCTTGTGGGTGTTGTAGGTTCATGCATGGTTGTGTGTGTGTGTGTTTATTTGTGTGGCCTATAGGTGCAAAGCCAGCTCCAGGCATCTGTTTTGAAAGGGTGAACTCGGCAGGAGATCCATATGGGAATTGTGGAAAAGACTCCAAGGGCTCTTTCGCTAAGTGTGAAGAACGGTGAGACTACGCTTTTTTTTTTCTCCCATTTTAAGAAAAAGAAAGGATAATGGAGAAGAGATGAAGGGAGCTGTTTTAGGTGTCCCTTTTGTTTTTTTAACAAAAAATATTCTTTTGCTCAAAATCCCACGTTTGTATGGGGGCCTGTAGGAACATCATGCTGCGCTAAAAACAAACTGTGATCTGGAAAGGCATCAGTGGAAGTGCCACTACGATTTTTACATAAACAGGTAGCACTTGTTAAACATTTTGCTTTAATTGGGCGGCAATTGGCAGGTGTTTCAAGTGCTTCAGGGATCATCTCCTGATTGATGTAATTGCTCTAATTAGTAAAGTGGACATAGAGAGAGTGAGAGAGAGAGAACAGGAAAGAAAGGAAAGAGCCGTACACAAAACAAAACCCGATTTTCTCCCTCTCTGTCAGAAGAGCGTGAGAAACTCTTCTTTGTGGGCTGTAATTGGTCTGCAGTGGCCAGTGCATCTCATTATTTTGCTTTTTTTTCAATTCATTTCTTTCCTCTTCATGCTTTCAGATTTCTTATATTTCCCATGTTGTTATAGCTGAAACAGTCCCAGTCTCAGTTGATTTTGTTGATAAATGTAAATTGATAAATGTATTATTATATTTTTTTGCAGCGATGCTAAATGCGGAAAGATACAGTGTCAAGGTGGGGCGAATCGGCCAGTGATTGGCACTAATGCCGTTTCCATAGAGACCAACATCCCCCTCCAGGAGGGCGGCCGAATCCTGTGCCGTGGGACCCATGTCTATTTGGGAGATGACATGCCCGACCCAGGACTTGTTTTGACTGGGACAAAGTGTGGAGAGGACATGGTGAGATCGCTGTGTGTTTCTGCAGTACACTGCCTGTCAGCACCAAGCATTTATGTAAGGTTTAATGGAAAAGTTTCTGAAAAGAAAACAATCGACCAAACTGTAAGTCTTGTTGACAGAATCTATGCCTTATAGCTATGTGCTATAGCTTAACTCTTTGAAGGAAACATACAAATTCAGACCTTGTGAAATCTTCCCATTATTTCAAGCATTTTGTCTGAAAAAGGAAATTTCTTTGTAATTCTATTAGTAAAATCCACTAATAATGTATAAATAAAAACTTTTATTTTTTAAGTTTAATTTTATTTTATTGCATGTTTCCTGCATATACTAATGTGGTTTTCCTTGATGACAGAATGGAAGGATGTCTGTCCCCATCAGCCCTGCAGAAGCTGCGGGGCAGGACATGGGGGAGATAATCAGGCTTTAATGCTCCTAAGAAGTTCCAGCTGGATAAAGTTTATTTATCAGTGTGATTCAGGATGAGGTTATAGTGTTAGTTACTGTAAAAGTCCAGCTGAAGCCATTAATATTCCATCTGCAAGTGTGTGAATGATCACATCAGAGTCCTGTGAGCTTCCCAGATAGTTACAGTAATTGCTAGTGAAGGAGGGAGTATGTGTCATAGTGTACGGCCTCTGTTATGCCTGTATAAATTTTACTGGCAGTGTGCTAATAGCAAGATGTTAATAAGGGAAAGAATGGCTTCATCATCCTGAGCAGTGAGAAGGAAGGATGGAAAAAAGTACCCTAACCTCACAGCATTACTCACATGTGGTTTTACAGATGTTTGTGTGCATGTGTGTGTTTGTGTGTGTGTGTGTGTGTGTGTGTATCCAAATGAATGCATCTGACATTCTATGCATTCATGCATCAGGCAATCTATCACATATCAGTGCAGGAGTTAATTAATATCCATGCTAAGCCCAAAAAATGTATTTTCGTTGAACTACACCAACACTTTTGATTTTGGCTCTTCCTCAAGCTCTCGCTCACTGTGCATAGAAATCCTGAAGTAGAGAAAGGCCAAACAACCTGCCCCATCAGAGCAAACATCCAAGTGACATTTTTCTTCTTTCTGCATGATGACATCTCTGATTGGGCCATAACAGTGTCTCCTGAGAGCGCAGTCACATCTCTGTCCTTTTTTATGTCTCTATTGCGCCCGGAGAGAGAAGTGAAGAACGTGGCGTGGTTTTACAGAGTGAGGAGCCACTTACGAAAGCTGGAATGTCAGTGTTTCTCTTGCTCGCTTTGTTCCATTCCTCACATTTCAGCTCAGTCATATGCACTCAGGTTTATATTCTGTGGAACATTACTGTTCTAGCATATTTTATGACAGTTTAAGCAAGTGTTTGGGCAATGTAACCATGGATACACACTTGATCATCTCAATCAAGTTACATTTCAGCCACAGTTAAGTCTCACTCCAGTCACCGCTCCTGAATTTCAGTGTGGTCAAAACCAAGGAGATTTGAGATAATATTGAATTTGCAACCATTAGGACGGATTTTGCTAAACATATCTCTCACAGTTAAAATATCAGGTGAAATTAGCCTCATCCTTTGAGTTTCGATATTGTGGCAGAAAGCAAGTATGGTTTCTCACTGGGTGGAATAGGAATTTAATGCAGTGGATGTAAAGGCACACATTAGTGAGAGGAGCAATGACAGTTCACATCCTTCCAGAACCCTTCTCTCTTATGGTCTGATTACTCAGCGTTTGAATGAAAATGTAGCATCCTGTTTCTAAATCTCATTATATTTGGGTGGAGTGGACTGATGAGAGATTTCTGACCGCAGCTGTAATTGAACATGGAGGAACTGTGCAGGGCAAGCGTCCAGTTCAGTTTAAAAATCTGATGTGGTCGGATTTAACTCTACATTTGTTAGAAGTGGCTGGTTCAGTCGCCCAGTCACTCACACACATTCCCTCACTGCTTCACTCCCTCAGTCGCCCACTCAGTCACACTCTTACTCTCTTCATGTGTACTTACTATCTCCCCCTCTCTCTCTATCTATTTCTCTCTCTGTCTCTCTTCTCTCTCTCGCGCTCTCTCTCTCTCTCTCTCTCTCTCTCTCTCTCTCTCTCTCTGGCTCTCTCTCTCTGTATATGTGTATGTATATATATATATATATATATTTTTTTTTTTTCCCTCTCGTCCTACTGAGTGCTTGTTGTATTGAGTTGTGCTGATATACTGTTGGACCTTGGATAATGTGCAATAAAGTGTATGTTTAAAATAAAATAAAAAAATTATCTCTGTATCTCTCTCCCTGTCTCTGACACTGTATCGCGCTTTCTCTCTCTCTCTCTCTCTCTCTCTCTGTCTCTCTGTGCCTCTGTCTGCCTTCTCTCTCTCTCTCTCTCTCTCTCTCTCTCTCTGACTCTGTCTATCCTATCTCTCTCTCGCTCTCTCTATTTCTCTCTCTATCTGCATCTGTCTGTCTTCTCTCTCTCTCTCTCTCTCTCTGTCTCTCTCTCTGTCTGTCTCTATCTCTCTCGCTCTCTCTCTGATGCTGTATCTCTCGTTTTATGTATCTCTCAGTTTTTTGTCGTATAAAATGTGTGATAATAAAAATGGAAAATAATGGAAAGAATCTCAATATATTTCAATCTTACATTGGTTGTGTGTGATCATGTATTTTTTTAATTTTCCTTGTCTTCTTCTCACTCCCTCTCTCTCTGTCTCAAAATGTCTCTTGAAAACATGTGAATGTAAGACTTTCAAATCTTTATACAACGTGTTTTCTCTCTCTCTCTCTCTCTCTCTCTCTCTCTCTCTCTCTCTCTTTCAATAGATGTGTCTGAACCGGCAGTGTCAGAACATCAGTGTGTTTGGAGTCCATGACTGTTCAGCGAAGTGTAGCGGACGAGGGGTAAGATGCCCATTTTAATTGTTTCCCACTAACAAGCCGAATAACGTGACCAACCTTTGCTTTGACCAGTGTAGTGGAGGAACAGGATGTCCCAGAAAGTAAACTGTGATTGAAACAATGCTGATTTGATGCATTGAATCAGTGTAGAATTTGCATCTCTTCTGCTTGTTACTGTTGCTTCAGTTCTGGAAGTTCAACCACACTGAACATTGATCCACCCTTTTAATGCAGCAGCACCTACTGAAGATTGAATCTGAACCTAAATCAGTGGTTACTTGATTCAGTTCTTGATTTAATTCAGGGATGATCACAGCGGTAGACAAGATCACTTCTGATTTAAAGCATCAAAATCAAATCCTCACATTTTGCTATTTGGGGAAGCTTTGAATGTACATCTCAGTTTAGTCTTTAAGGGCCCAGGCAGGCATTTTTTCCCTTCTGCCCTGATGACTAAACTCCAAAAATAAGTTTTAAAATGTTTCGAGAGTAATGCATACAACCCCAGTTACAGCTGGATATATCATGCATATAAAAATAGAAAATGCATTAGGACGTATGAGGCTAAGATGTTTGCTACATTATTAATCAAACTCTGGCTTCTTAGGTATGCATGATATTGTTACTGCTAGACATTATAAAATGCCTATTAATGTTTTATAGTCCAGTGGACTTTATTTAGTAGTTTATTCAGTGTCTACTGCAGAGAGGCTCCTTCCCACTGCTCCCTCTCTTTACCTCTCGCTCTGTCTCTCAGGATTTCACCCTCTCCTTCCTTCTCTCCCTTTCTCTCACCCTTTTTATCTATTTTTGCTTCCTTTGCCTTTTTTCCCCTGTTTCGCTGTGTCATTCTCTCCTTTTCCTCTCCTTCTTTCATCTCTCTAATTCTAATCTTCTCTTTCTTTTCTTTCTTCTTTCTCTCTCTCTCTACCATCCAATGATGCTCTTTCTCATTCACTTTCTTTCTTTCTATCTCTTTATAACTCTTTCCCCCTTATGCTCTCCCTCTCTCTCTCTCTCTCTCTCTCCCTCTCTCTCTCTCTCTCTCTCTCTCTCTCTCAGGCTTTAGTTCTTTAATATAGTCTCCATGTGTGAGTTGCCTCTCTAATGCAACACTACCCTGCTATCCATCTCCCAGCCTCTCAACACCTCAATCAATTCACGGTAATAACTTCATTCTGGTCCATCTTAAAGAGTCATTCATCATAGTCTAGTGTGAGTCAGACGTCCTTGTGGTCACAATGCTGAAACGTATGGGTGGGCTTGACTTGGTGGGAGAAAAGCCCGCCTGTGTGTTTCAGCAGTGGGACAGGCAGATTTGAAAAGTGTAGATTGGAAGAGGCACTTCAGAAATTAGAGCGCTGCTCTCGTCACAGCTGTGCGCTTCGTCCTGGTGAAGGTGATGATTTCTGAAAGTGGCGTAAGCACTGATGCAGGATTCCTTCAATATTTTCCCGTAGCGTGAAACAAGACCTGCCTCTGCAGTGTGAAATTGAAAATGTGGAAATTATGCTTTGCTTCTCGTTCCCAAACAAACACCAAAAATCTCTCAAATTTGCTTCTTTGTCACATGTCAGTTGTCACTTGTTTCTCTAAAAATTGTCCCACTGTGACATGTGAAACTGGAACTGAAAACTGAGTTTAACTCTTTAGAACCAACTAAATTAACATCTGTAACAGTCTTCTGGATTCCTAACACTGCAGAAGTAGAGTAGAGTTCAAGTAAACCATTTTGTCAATAAAATCATGGAAGTATCATGAGTGGATTTCATTTTAAACACATTTTATTTCAATTAAACACACCCATTTAAATTCAAATATGAACACAACACCATGTGACAGAAATCAAAACAGAGCTTTGAATCCAATTCAGAATGGATCATGGGCGTTGAGATTGTAATCATCATTTAGAAATATAATGTTGAAAATACATATGAATTCCAAGGGGGAAAAAATCAGTGACTAAATTTACATTAAATTTACATTCAAAGCATTTTGGCAGATATGTGCTTTGTAGTTTCCAAAGGAAACTTGCCCCTCAAACTAGAAAGTCTAGACTTGAATTAATAGACATTTTTAATGAGGTTCTATGTTGGTGGTGTTAGTTTAAGGTGTATCTTATTAGAGCTCATTGAGGAGATGGGTCTTCAGTTTCTGTTTGAAAACAGCAAGGGTCTCAGCCGTTTTGAAGATTCCGGGGAAGTTTGCTCCACCACTTAGAAACTGAACTGAGAAGAGTGTTGATGTATGTCTTCTGCTTTTTGAGAAGTGGGAGATCAGCTTGGGCTGAGCTTGATGGTCTAAGAGGGTGTTTGATCATTGCAGTCAGGTAAAAAGGGGCTTGCTTTGCAGGCCAGCATTAAGGTTATAAATTTTATGCAGGGAACCACAGGGAGCCAGTGAAGGGTTCATAGTGGTGTGGTGTGTTAGAATTTGGATGTACTGAAGAGGCGTGCTGCTGCTGCTACTGAAGCTGTTGCGGGATCCTGATAGAGGAAGGCAGACTAGGAGGGAGTTGCAGTTGTCCAGTCTGAGATTTAACAATTCAAGATTATTGCTAAACATTTTACAAGAGTATTAGATAAACATTTTTTTGGTAATGATGAAAGCGATAACCTACCGGATAACCAACCCGGTTCAAATCCCACCTCTGGCACTACCAACACTGGGTCCCTGAGCAAGACCCTTAACCCTGAGTGTCTCCAGGGGGACTGTCCCTGTAATTAGGACATGTAAGTTGCTCTGGATAAGAGCGTCTGCTAAATGCCGTAAATGTAAATGTAATTCTCTTGCACAGTTTGGTGAAGAATCAGCACTTTTTTCACCTTTTCCCTTGGGATGTCACTTTTAAATGTACAGCAAAATAAAACAAAGTACAACAACATAAAATAAAGTACAAGAAGTTACAGGAAATTACATCAACTTACAACAAAATACATCAACATACAACAAAGTACAACAACTTGCAACAAAATGCAACAACTTGCAACAAAGTAATGACAGAAACATCTCAAGAAAAAAGACCCTTAGGAGACAGCACACTTGAGGAGCACTTGGAGAGGAATACTTCACCCCACATACCCAGGAAGAGCTGGCTGTGCTGTTAGCTGTAGTGAGTCTGTTACTATTGCATTCTACATTCAACACAAGGACCAATTAAATGTCAAGTCCATTCAGGCAGGCTATCACAAGTCTCAAAGTTTAGATTAAATCATAGATAGTCAAAACATACCATGTGTCAAAATCAATTGTACAGTTTAGAAGTGGGAATGCTCTGCTCCTTAGCAAAAGCAAGAAAAACCTGGCAGACTGTGGCAAAACCACAGCGGTGGATGTTCAAATAATATTTTCAGTCATGGAGAAAAAACTGCTGAGCAGATCAAGAACACTACCTAGGATGTTGGAATAAATGTATGAACACATTACCATAAAGACTGGACATTCTGACATTCTGTACTTCAGAGTTGAAAGTGTTTCATTGCAGATTTAGTGTGCCGGTGCATGGAGCCAAAACAACAAAACATTTACTATAAATAATACAATTCCGAAAAAGAAATGAACCATATCTTTTACTGGTCTTATATTGGGATGCATCTTGTGATGAACAACTAGTGCAAAAAAAAAAATAAATAAATAGAAAGAGAGAACTTACGTGAATTAACTATAACAAATATTCAGATCAATTTGCACATCTGCACATCTGCTTCCAATCACCTTCGAGAGAGAGAGAGAGAGAGAGAGAGAGCGAGAGAGAGAGAGAGAGAGAGAGAGCGAGAGAGCAAGAAGCTACAGGACTTCTTCAGTGGTTCTTTAGTAAACTAGTTTACTATAGAACTGTAGCTCAACGATTCCTCTATTTGATGGCAAAACTGTTCTATATGGTTCCTCAGATACAGTTAAAGCAACACAAAAGGTTCCAATATTGTTAAAAGTCAAAGTATCTTTAATGTTAGTGCACAGAACCCTGCACAGATCCCTCTTTCCTATTAGAGTACTGTTTAGGAAAGTTCTGTTAAATTTGTTGTTCGTTCTAGTTTATATCTAGATAGTTCCTGCAGTAAAATCTTGGAGTTCATTCCTAACAAGGGTCTAGATGCAAGGCACCACAGCGGTCTAAGGATGTTTGGAGTTCTAACGCATCATGCGCTGCACAATGTTTAGACGAGAACCTTTGTTTTTCCCTCTGAGCTCTCTAAAGTTAAAGGGCAGTCCTGTTTGCGTACGTCCAGCTTTGCTTTCATTTTCTCACATACAAGATTTGGTTCCGAGCCAAGAGCCCAGTTTCTGACCTTTTATATTTTATTTCCAGGCAATCAGCTCTCCAGATCTCACAATAATCAAACTTCAAACATGTGTGCGAAGAAAGGCTGGAGTGCTGCTCTTACTCCATGTACTCCTACAAAACTAATCAGTCTCCTCTGAGGGAGGAGAAATGTTGTGCCATATTAAAGTTTAACGCTTTCGTTCTAAATCACATGACTGTCAGACATATTTCAGAATACAGAACACTGGACTCAGATGCAGAAACACTATTCATACCTACTCTCCTGGCACTGGACTGTTTATGTTTAAATTTAGACTGGACTAAACTGCGAAACTCTTTCACAAATAGTTCTAGTGTGCACCGGGCCTTTCTTTAAAACCCAGTTTAGAATCTCTCTTCTCACAGCATAATTTCTGCGTCACTCCTCCTCCTCCTCTTCTTCTTCTTCTTCTTAATAATAATAATAATAATAATGATAATAATATTTTATCCATAGATTTCAGTTTTTCAGTTCCTCATATCCAGACATTTTCCTGAACAGCTCTGATCCACTGACCTGATTCCTGCTCTGTTCTGTGTGTTGTTGTGTGTGTTCTCGCATTTGCAGGTGTGTAATAATAAAAAGAACTGTCACTGTGAGGCCCACTGGGCTCCCCCGTTTTGTGATAAAGCTGGGTTTGGAGGCAGCGTGGACAGTGGGCCTATGAGAATGGCAGGTATAGCACTATGCAAGTGTGTGGGTATGTGTTTGTGTGTGTGTGTGTGTGTGTATGTGAGTGTTCTTCTGTATGCATGTGCATAATCTTCACTCTATAAATACAGAGGGGTGACAAAGTAAAGAAGAAATATTACATGCCTGACTGTAACGCAGGGCTGCTATGAGCCATCAGAACAGCCTCGGTGGTGTGGAGATTCTACAGATCTCTGGAGTTAAGGGGAGGGACGTCATGCTGTGGCTGGAATTCAACAGTTTCAACAGTTTTACAGCAATAAATAAATAAATAAATAAATGTTGTCAGCCTTTTCCTCATTATGAGTTCATAAAATTGAGAGTGTTTGAATCAGTAAAGATCTCTTGATGGTTTTAAGCCAGTGTCCAGGGTGGACTTACTGTCACTATGATGATGCGAGTTTTACATCACACATCATATAAAATCCTGTTGGGTGGAGCATTTTAAATACAGGTTGGTTCAAGATCTTCACACTAAAGGAAGGTTAGGAATTTACTGGTTTTAATGAAGCATGATGTTGGGGGTTGGTGTTGCAGTTAACGATGCAGCCTGTAATGGTAATAAAAGGTAAACAGGTGGTATGGTAACAGATCAGCTTTTGGTTAGACGGACGTGAACATATAAAATTAGTGGCACCCCTTAAAATGGGTGATGATTGCTTTTTAGCTTAATTTTTATTTATGGTCTGGTCAAGCACAGAAGCTCCATCATCAGCTTTCCACCACTCTAAAATAAATCTGTATGTGTTTATGTCTTTCTAAGCAGCACAGTCCCTTACTATGTAGTTTTAGATGGACTTTTATTGCTGGCAAGGTCTGGCTAAAGCCCCTGCTGTTCCCCAATAGGGAGCCTTCCTTCAATGTCACTTAGGTATTTCCTTTTTCCATCCTGATCCAAAATCAAAATCACCTGGGCCTGTTCATCCATGTCACACAGAATGGATAGATGGTCATTTCTTAATTCTGTCGTAGAGTGCATCTGTCTCAGAACATCTCGAGTTATATTTCTCCACTTCTGTTTCAAGTTTTAGAGGTTTGTGTGTGTGTGTGTGTGTGTGTGTGTGTGTGTGTGTGTGTGTGTGTGTGTGTGTGTATTCATGTCACTGTTATAACTTCTCGTACACAGACAGCGAGAGTGTAAAGGTGGGCATTGTGGTGGCGTTCCTGTGTTTGCTGTGTGTGGGGATGATCGTCTGTATTAAGAGGAAGACTCTGGCTGGACTCTTCATCAGTAACAAGAAAAACACAATGGAGAAACTCAGGTAAATAGAAAAAGCCTTCTGCCCTCTTTCATACATACCTGCTTGCATTAAAACAAATAAAATGTAATTGCTAATTGCTACGGTTTGGAATAGCAACCAAATTAAATATTACTTATGTCAATCCTAAAGGATTAACCAGCACTAAACAGCTGAGTAAGATGCATAAGCTGCTGATGCTATCAATTACAAGTTTCATGTAATAAATGTAATCAATTCATGCAATAAATATTCTATGCATTTAATAATCTGTGAATGATCTATTTGACTCTATGATATATGGACTTGTGTTTGTTTCTGCACTGTGCTTCAGATCAGTGGGACCCAATGGTCCGACCAGTCCTGAGCACACATTCTCTACAAG
>CM029378.1:6073667-6433667 GCA_017165825.1 Hepsetus odoe
ATTGCAGTATTTTTCACCCCTGTCCCAGTGCAAATTCAGAGCTGACATAGTGTTATATATTGTTTTTTGTTTTCTTGTGTAACCTGCACAGCATTGGGGTGTGAACAGGGCACTTTCATCAAACCTCTGGGCTTCATAACGAAGTCTGTGTGCGTGCGTGCTTGTGTGCGTGTGTGCGTGTGTGTGTTGATAGTTATGGTCAGTCCAGTAAAAACACACCCTGAGCACAAAGGTCAGCCGGTCAGGAGGGAGGACCGTACAATGCTATGTGTGATACAGGGTCACTAAGGACAGTCCAGCGGCTGAAATCCTGTTTACAGGAATGGAGGTGGTGTGCACCATCACCACTGGGTTCCTGAGCAAAACCCTCAGAGAATCCAACCATCCTTAACCCTAAGTGTCTCCAGGGGGACTGTCCCTGTAATCAGGAATTGGAAGTCGCTCTGGTTAAGAGCGTCAGCTAAATGCCGTAAATGTAAATGATTACAACAGTGGTAGAGATGTAATCATACCATGCAAGTCCCTGGGATATTTACAGTACTGTGCAAAAGTTTTAGGCAGGTGTGGAAAAAATGCTGTAAGCAAAGAACGCTTTCAGAAATATAAATGATGATTGTTTATTTTATCAATTTACAAAATGCAAAGTGAGCGAACAAAAGAAAAATCTACATCAAATCAATATTTGGTGTTACTACCTTTTGCCTTCAAACCAGCATCAGTTCTTCTGGCCCCACAGAGCCCTGATCTCAACATCATCCAGTGTGTCTGGATTACATGAAGAGACAGAAGGATGTGAGGAAGCTACATCCACAGATGATCTGTGGTTAGTTCTCCAAGATGTTTGGAAGAACCTACCAGCCGAGTTCCTTCAAAAACTGTGTGCAAGTGTACCTAGAAGAATTGATGCTGTTGTGAAGGCAAAGGGTGGTCACACCAAATATTGATTTGATTTAGATTCTCTTTTGTTCATTCACTGCATTTTGTTGAGTGATGAAAATAAATGATGAACACTTCCATTCTTTGTTTACAGTATTCTTTCCACAGCTGCCTAAAACCTTTGCACAGTACTATATATATAAGCTAAACTATATATATTTGTTTACTCATCTTAAAATATTGGCTTATTAAATTAGCCACAATTAAAGTCCAAAACTGATGGTAATCAATGCAATCCATTATAATGAAGATTAAAAAGGATATATCTTTTCCGTCATTTTAATACAGAATTTTTTAATATAGTAAATTTTTTCTCAAGCTCAGCTGTACTTTCTTTGGTAAGCTTTGGTGACTTTGACACAATTTTTGTGCTCCATTTGTAGGAAATTTGTAGCAATCGCCTTTTTTGACCTTAAACTTTAATTTTGCTTCATTATTTTGCTATAAAGTAGACTAGCTGACCCCTCGGTGAAGAGGGCAGCCTCTTTGTTCATGTTGCAGGCTAATCAAAACAATCTCAAAGGGCCAAAACAAAGCAAATTAATACAATACGTGTTCTGCCTGGCCCACTGAGCCTCACTAGCAGACCCCAAAATGATCCCATCACCATAGTGCAAAAAAGGCAAAGGGGGGAGCAGACTCGCTTGTATTAGAGAAAACATTAGAGACAGTGCCAGGGGCAGCCCCAGAGGAAATACAATGGTCTGTCTGACAGATTGCAGTTACTTCAGCAGTCTCATGGTGCTGGTGTGCTTGTAGGTCTGGGGGTAAAGTGTATCTGCATGCGTTCCACCTCTTTAATCAGGTTGCCACTCTGGCTCTTTAAACTTAAAAAAAAAAAGTTCATTATGTTTGTCTCTCATTACGTCTGAGTCAAAACTGCATATGGAGTTGCATAGCTACAGACCTGTCAAAACGCCAAAGCCACCGTGTCCATTGCCGAAAACACCTAGAGTGAACACATGCGCACCATGGAATAGTGGAAGAAGGTGGCCTGGTCTGAGGGATTATGTTTTCTTTACATCATGTGGATGTTTTGACATGTATCACCTATTTAGCATCGCTGCAGACCAAATATCCCCCTTCAGCAGTATCCCCTAATGGCAGAGGCCCTTTTCCAGCAGGCCTTCAGTGGACTTTTTCAACACTGCTTCAGGAATGGTTTGAGGAACATGACAAAGAGCTGAAGGTGTCAGCTTACCCTTCTAGTTCCCCAGATCGCAATCTGATTGTCTGTCTGTGGAATCTGCTGCACAAACTAGTCGATTCCATGGAGGCTGCACCTTGTACCTTACAGGATCTGCTACTAAACGTCTTTATTCCAGATTCAGCTGTACTGGTGCACAATATAAGGCAGGAGAGTTTACTTCATGGCTGATAGGTTTATAGTGCAGCGTGTTCATGTTTTGAGTTTTGGATGGATGGGACCTTGTGAAAGTGAAAAAGTGAAAGTGACAACCCTTGTCATTGCGAGGTCACAGCACTGCACACCATGAACCACAACGAAATTGGACCTCTGCTTTTAACCCATGCACACAAACACCGTGCAGCAGTGGGCAGCTATTGAAAGCGCCCGGGGAGCAGTGGCGGGGACGGTACCTTGCTCAGGGGTACCTCAGGGCAACCTACTTTTGAGGGAATCGAACCCACAATCTTCCGATGTGGGGCCAACTCCCTAACCACTAGGCCACCGCTGCCCCAAGTTGTGGGAGTGTTCTAGCTGGAAAAAAGGAGGTATGTTTTTGAAAGGTGCACACAAAGGTTCTAAATGCTTTTTGGGGGTTTTGTATGACATGGCTTTGGCCGACTTTGTCTGTGACTTTCTAGAACAGCAAATGTTGCTATATTAATTTTAATTTCAAAATCATCGGAGGCTTTGACCTCAGTTATAATTTATTTTGGAGTGAAAAGATGTTGGCCTCTGTTGGATGTTGGAATCAGCTGTTAATTGCTGCAGGTGTGAACTTGGCATGATGCTTTGGGAGTAGGCCGCTAAAATAAGCACCTTCCTGCATCTGTTGTGTGTGTGTGTGTGTGTGTGCGGTGCCTACATGTGTGATAAGTTAAGGCTAACAGTCTACAGATGGCGTAACTTCTTAAACTGTAAAGATGGTCCAGGCTTTAGCACCTCAACCCCATAAGTGAAAAAGTGAAAGTGACAACCCTTGTCATTGCAAGGTCACAACACACGTGAACCCCAACGAAATTGGACCTCTGCTTTTAACCCATGCACACAAACACTGTGCAGCTATTGAAAGCGCCCAGGGAGCAGTGACGGCGACGGTACCTTGCTCAGGGGTACCTCAGGGCAACCTACTTGAGAGGGAATTGAACCAACAATCTTCCAATGTGGGGCCAGCTCCCTAACCACTAGGTCACCGCTGCCCCATAACTGCATGTCTTAAATATAAGGCTCACTAGTTTCCTTAAATGGTTACATAATGGTGAACATAGTTAGGAATAGAATCCCTGCCACATTGGATTAACCGCTTGTGATTAAAATCTGGCAAAATTTCCATGAGTGAGGAAAAAGTAATGAAACGGTATTTGAGTTATCATCCAGGGTTTTGGTTCCATTTCTCCAGAGCATGAAATCTTTGCCCTGGATCCATGAGTTCCTATTAAGGAGCATGTTGATGAGACCAGGGGCCAAGTTTGGCTGGAAGTGATGAAATAGGATCAGTTACTGCTGTCAAAACATTCTCATTCATTAGGAAATACCTACCTGGCCCTAGATCAGTAGTCTTACTCTGACAGCTTGATGAATTGCAGTCTTTGGTGTTATCAGTGTAGCACTGTTCTTCTTAATAGATTCAGAACATCAGCACTCTGCTGGAAATTTTTCATTATCGTTTCCCCATGTGGAAATGCCCCATGTTTCCTCCTGCCACAGGGTGTTAGAGAACAAACTGGCTTTACTACATCCCAGCTGTTTACACTTAAAAATACTGTAAGGAATCTCTGACTGTTCAGCATGTCCATGGGGGGTATGTAGGGACAGCTGCAGGACAGACGGATGGAGAGGCAGGCAGACAGAGAGATGTGTGTGCAAGAGGAGATTCCTGAGATGCTGCTGATCCTGAGAAGAGCACTGGTTAACACCTTCTTCACAGTACAGAAATTCTGCCGAGAGTGCAGATTCCAAAGTTTTAAGAAATACCACATTTGTAAGTAGAATAAGATATTTTATTACACACATTATTTATATATATATATATATATATATATATATATATATATAGAAATGATAATTTCTACCAAACTCATGCAAGAAGAATGTACTGCACCAGTCTAAAGCCTAAATCTCTTCTTTCACATTTATATTAAATAACATCAACACTGACATTGCATTTTTGTGAATATATTAAGATTAGATAAGGTTTAACAAATCAGATTCATTAGGACCCTCCAAGGATGCTTTTCAAACATGTCAAAAGACATGTTGTCCCTGCCAGAACAAAACCTCATACGTCCAGATTAGGAAATTAAGAGGAGAAGGAAAATAATCCTAACTTTCTTTGTGACCTAAAATCATAATTTTCTTAGGTAAATTAGGACCAGTGATCCTTTCATCAGGACGTTTTCACACATTAAGGTGGTGTTTTTAGATAATGAAAGGAAGAAGAAAAGAAAGTGGAGACTGAAAGGTTTTTCCAGCAGAGACGATATATTGATTTTTAAATGCTCCTTTTATTTGTTGTTAAAATTTTAAGCATTTTTACATGTTTTGTTTTGTAATCCTAGGCATTGAACCTCCACTGTCAGGGTTAGGGTTAGGTCAGAACCTTTCAAAACCTAAAGAAGGTCAAAACCTTTATCTTCATTTTTGATTTTTGACATAATTTCAAAATGACAGTTGACCTTTACATTGTGTGAAAATTTCATGATGATTGGATGCTAAATTGTTCCCTGTAGTGTGTGTGTGTGTGTGTGTGTGTGTGTGGACTGGTCACCTGTTTTGATGAGTGGGAGGGTTTAGAATTTCTTGGAATAAAATGTCTTATATTACATTTAAATTTATCAGTGTGGATATTCAGTTGTGTCTATTTGCTGGTTTTGCCTCTTAAATGAAATGCAAATATAATTTATTCTGTACTATATACTAAACTGTGTATTCACGTTAATAAATATATAATGTAATTTATGATGTAAAGTATAGGATGTGAAACCAAGTATATATGTATATATAGGCATATATACCTATACTTATAAATTGTAGACACTAATATTAATCAATTAAAGCAATTAAATAACTGAAAAACTGAGAAAAGCTTTTCAAAGTGCAAAGTGTTAACTTTTGCTGATCCTCCTTTGTGATTATAAATAGATCAGGAGACTGTATTCTGAAAATTGAATTTTTTAAATTTTCTGACAGTAAAACAAACAAAGGTGAAAGGTGAAATGGAAAAAAAACACAGGAAAAATTGAATGTTAATGTAATTTGCTGGACAGTTAGCTGTCGAATCAGTTTGTGTGTGTGTGTGTGTGTGTGTAATCTAGTTTCATATCATTAAAATGTTCCACTGGTGAAGTTCTCAGGCATGCTCAATCACTCTCAAAGAAACCTTGTCTTCTGAAATCAGACACTGCCTGAGAAATGATGAGAAACAGCCTGAATCAAATTATGTTGAAAACCTCTCTGAGAAAAAGAATCAAACTGTGAAATTGTGGATAGATCTCTTTGAAAAGAGAGGGGGGAAAAACCGAGAGAGAGGGAAACACAGTAAGAAAGAAGGAGCGAGAGAGGGAGAGATATTATATGATTAGATGAGGAACAGATGGATTGTAGGTAACAGGCGGTTATCATTGCTTCATCTTCTACAAGTCGATTAGGAACATATGACAAGCCCTCATCACATGACCTTGGGGGCTCATCACCATGGAAGAGAGCAGAGAGCTGTAAACAGAGTAAAACTCCTTCCTCTAATGGGATTATACTGTCTTACAGGGCCCTCTCCTGGCAGATCCTGCAAACACCAAATACTGCGTGTGTGAGCTTTATGATAAACTGTATGTATTCTCTATATTTTCCTCAGGAGTTTGAGAAACCCAGCCCACCCCAGAAGCCTTTGCCTGCTGACCCACTAGGGCGGAGTGTCCGGTTGATGCGGAGTCCCTCAGCCTTTCGTCTTCCGACCCCTATGCCAATCAGCACCACGCCCCGCTCGGCAACCCCTCTCACACAGTCCAGCAGGTTTGCACATCCTTTCTCTTTTTTGGTTCCACTCTGCTGAAGCGTCAAACTCAAGGGGCAACAAAACACCTACTTAAGCCTTTTATGACAAATGATTTAAACATATGAAGCTTATTTCTAAATGTGCCAGTTGTCATTAATGCTAACAAAAGTATAACCTCAGAAAATGACACTTGTTGACCTTTATATATGTTTCAGTTGTGATGTATGTCTTGTATGTTGTAGTTAACTGATACCATTGGTGGATAAACATTAAAATACATGAATATCACCATTTTTTAAAATAAATTAACATACAATACATTTTATATCAACCAGTATATCCCCTTTCCATTCACTGCAGTGCAGGCACAGCTTTATCAACCTTCAGTCTAAAATGATCTTATTAGAATATTATTTTCGAACTTCCACGAAGGTTCCCCGCTCCTGATACTGTATGGTCAAAGTTCCTGTTCATGAATGTTTTTCAATAGTGTTTTTTGACCTTTGATTTCGTTCTCTCATACAGACCTCCTCCTAAACAGCCCCCCACACTGCCAAAGCCTCAGTTTCTCACAGGCATTCCGAAGCCAAGCAGCTGAGAGCCGACCCGAACGGACTTGAGCGGAGAGAACACACTCAATTTTGCACTATGAAACTCCGCTGGTCTTAATGAACAGTGTCTCTGAGGCCTGGTCTTGGGGATCCCCTGGTGCTACGCCCCCTGACGGTGCTATGAGTCGACACTCAGGAACACGTCGCACATTATTTATGTTAGTCCAAACTGTATTTATTTCAGCACAGTGCATAGTAGTGGACTTTTAAGCATTGGTTGTATGGTTTGTCCTGGATGCAGGTAGGTTTTAGTGTCATTTTGAAGGCAGAAATCACAATAATTCAATCACTTGGAGAGGAATTGTGCTTAAATCTGTGAAAAGTAATTGAAAGATGCCTCCGTTGGTGCTTTTTATGGTAGAAATGGTATAGAAAAGGAAACCAGTTTGGGAACTTCACTCACTCTGATGCTGAAATGTCCCTGTGTATTAACCATTTACAATCCATTTCGGTTCAATCATTTTTGCAGGTCATTTTGGTATAATTATTTCGGGCAGCCTTGTTGTCTAAATCTGCGTCTGTAAGCTCAGAAAAGAAAGAGCTTCATTTGAAAACATCACACTTTATAGCCAGGGTAGCCTTCCAACCTTATACAAGTGCATGAGAGATCTTTTTAAATTTATTTTATTCATCTTCTCTGAATTTTAGAAGCTGGCCAAATCTGTCCATTCCGTTTCAATGACCACTTATGCTTACATCACACGATGCATTTATCAATGATCCATGTATTTTTTATTCTTTTTTTAAACCGATGAACCACAATATACAGTATAAAATGAAGCCTCTGACAGGTGAAATGAATTGCATTATCTTCTTAAGTAGGAAGCGTCAAGTAGTGGGATATATTCAAAAGCAGGTGAAGAGTCTTGCAGCATGTGGGGCTATAAAACCGCATACGAGACAGGGTGTCCATGTTTATACCTGTCCTGCTCAGAAAGCGGACATGTGAGCATCAGAACTGTAACACAGATCTAGTCCTACCCCTGGAAGCCCTACCTCACAACATACAGTAAAGGTTTTTTTTTTTCCCCCCAATGTTGTTGCCAGAAACTGCAGCACACCTCATCGAGTTCACGCCTCGATGGGTCAGAGTTGTTTTGGCAGCACAAGGGGGAATTGCAAAATGTATTATTAGGTTTAATGTTATGGCTGATCTGTGTATTACACACTATTTTGTACACAATTTTTGAAGATGAGGCTATAGTTAAAACAGGATGAAATTTCGATCTCATTAAAATGAACTTTCTAAACGTTCCATCCTCAATACAACATAAAGAGGCTTGTTTCTTAAGCTGTGCTTGATGATGGGTAGAGGAGTGATAAAATAGTGTGATCCCGGCACACTGCCGAAACCAGGGAGACATATTTGGAGAGATTTTTTTTTTTTAACATCATGATGCAAAACATGATATCTGTAGCAAACTGAGCAAACTGGAGTCACAAGAAGCCTGTGAATCCCCTGGGACGGTTATGTGTTGTTACTCGTTGCTCATATTTTCAGCTGTGACTGTGTTTCCACTGAGCCTACATTTATCACACCTTTATTCTACACAGTAAAGAGCTGTATAATGTATATCTCTCGCTTTAAACCTAGCATCTCCATACTAGGTCCTGAACTCGCTTTTATCCGAAGTCAAAGTGGGTGTCAAGAAGACATCTTGATCGTTTTGATGCTTATATATACATATTACATGAGGTAATATTTTGATTCCTTCATACAGTCAAATAACTGTAATGCTCCATTTCAGTCCATTATTTTAATCACAGTCAGAAATGCTGTGCAAAAGTTAAACTCAAACCTGTTTTAATGGGGTTCATGGATAACTCGCTTTGCTTTGCTTGTTTGGCAGTTGTATTTCCTGTACTCACTTTTTACCATTTTGTAACCATACACTTCTATCAGTATTTCTACACATACAATGTAATATTAACTTTCTTTATTTTGCTCAATGACTGAGAACACAAAGCATTTTTGTACTATAACTCTTTGATAAATCAGTATGTGGCGATTGGGTGGACTGTACCTGTCTGTGTCGGAGGATCCATAGATTTGGAACTCATGAATTATGAGTAAGTGCTAAATAAAGTTGTTCTACGAAATGAATGTGTGCTGAGTTTTTGCTGGTGATGGAGCCGGGCTGTTCTCTGCAGCGCCACCCACTGACCCCTCCTTCATTAACAATGGGACGATATTCTGAAACACAGTTAAACACATTTTTATGATGTTAACAAATAAGAGGACCTTTTTTAATACTAAGTTAAACACCATGTCAGATGAAAAACAGCGTTTTCTCGCTATTCTTAAGTGCTCACGGTATAAACATTGTTTTAAAACTGCATAAAGCTGCTTTCGGACCCATACGAGTTTCCCACACTTAATAATGTTCCAGACTTCATTTTGGTAGACTTTCCATCTACCCTGATTACCCAGTACTGGCCACAGAAAAACATGAAAAGTGAAGAGAAAGTGAAAGTAACTAATGTAATTGTGAAACACATCACAGCAAACCACAATGAAATAGCACCTCTGCATTTAACCCACATACACAAAGACGTGAAGCAAGGGGCAGCTATTGAAAGGGGAGCCTGGGGAGCAGTGATGGGGACGGTACCTTGCTCAAGGGTATCTCAGGGCGAACTACTGGTTGGGTGGCGGTGGTCTAGTGGTAGGGTACTTGCCTATGGACCTATGGACCTATGGCTCAAGAGGTCCCAGGTTCGAATCCCACCTCTGGCACTACCACCACTGGGTCCCTGAGCAAGACCCTCAACCCTGAGTGTCCACTACCACCACTGGGTCCCTGAGCAAGACCCTCAACCCTGAGTGTCTCCAGGGGGTCTGTCCCTGTAATTAGGACATGGAAGTCGCTCTGGATAAGAGCGTCTGCTAAATGCCGTAAATGTCTGGATTCATGATCTTCTGATCCTGGGGCCAAATCCCTAACCACAAGGCCCTCAGCAGTCTGAAGCTGAAACCACTTTGTTTGACTGTAGGGATGGTGATGCAGAGGACCTGGGTTCCTCCAGATGTACGCCATTGAGGTACATCTAGTACATTTAGTGAGGAAAGAATTCCGTCTGGCCACTCTGCCATAAAGGCCTGATTGGTACAGCGTTTCATGGATGGTTGTGTTTCTGACATGCTTTCCCATCTTTATTAAGGAGCTCAGGATCTCATTCATAGGAGCCTTTGTGTTCCTGGTTACGTGAAGGCCCTTCGTCTTTTGTAAGAAAACTGCTAGGAACGGTGGGACTCTCCTAATTTAGAGTCTAATTTAGATCAAGGCTACTTTCAGTGCTGTACAAATTTCCTTGCATCAGCCTTGCATTCTTTTATTCTTGAATCCTTACCCATGATATGTTTTGATCCAATATTTTCTGGTAGGTCTGTAGAAAATTCTCTCATGTTTTTTTTCTCGGTGTTTTTTTTGTTTTGTTTTGTTTTTATTCATTAATGAATTAATTAACTCTGACATCCACCATTGTGAAAGCAGGCACTTAGACACTTAGATGTTTAATGAATTCAGTAAGGCTCTGGTGAACTTTGGTAAAATGGTATAAGCATCTCATAAGATGTAAAATGAAAGTTAAAAAAAAGTAGAAGTGAGACAGTATCCCAGGCACACACACTGTAGCCCACTCCTTCTGGTGAGTGTGTTCACTACTGGTGTGTCTGGATGGGTTCAGTACAGAGGACAAATTAACTGTTAACCTTGCTCAAGAGTACCTCAAGGTTACCTTGTGGTTCAAGACTCAAACTTATGATTTTCCAATCACTGGGAGTTGACCTTAACTACTAGGCCACCACTGCCCCTGAGCCCACATGCCACCAAGAGCCATCAGTAAGCTGAAAGTAGGAAATTCCATTCTTTCACTCATAATGAACTAACAAAACACTCAAAAATCTCTTTGGCTATTTTATTGTGGATTATTGTAGGTAGATTCATAAAGAAACAAGTCAATCAATCAAGTCTGAAAGATAACAAAATGTGAAAAACTAGAAAGGGTCTGAAAACTGCACTTTATGCAGCATATAAATGTAAAGTAATCACAAACAACAATACATGTGCACAAATTTGCACATCTGGCACTGCATATTCCGACTGAAAATAGAAGCAGTGTTTTTGCCCAGATTGCTTTCTGAATGAGGCTAAATCCATGGCAGGCAATTAGAACACTTTTAAAGACAGAGTTACCAAAACAGCCTATTCTCTATTAAAAACAGCAGGATATGGGCCCTTTAAAAGAACAAAGTACATCATTACCTTCCTGTCAAAAGCTTTAGCCATCTCCAGTGCACCCGCACCGAACTGAAAGAAAGTCAATGCAAGTGCATTTCTGGGATTTAGTATGAGCACAAAAGTAAAAACTTTGCCACTGAGAACAGAAATGTAGTATCCTGTTTACTAAGCATTATAAAAGCAGTAAACATTGCCTCTACATTTGTGATTGGTCTCTAAAATGTAGGATGAAAAGAAAAATCTTACACACTATAGGCATAATTCAGTCATTTTCACATGATGCAAGGAAAGGAAAAGGATATATGAAGGCTCATCTGAGAAAGGACACTGCTGCGGCAGTCTATGCAGCCAGCCATGTGCTGCTCATACTTATACTTAAGACGTGACCAGTTAGGTGTCTGATACTGTACCTCATTTTTAATGCGCTGATCGGCTCCATTCTCTAATAGCAGTCTAACCAGCTCCTCGTGGTTATTTAGCACCGCAACCTGTAGAACATTTCTTATTTCACCTTTAAAGCAGCACAATGACGTTAATTGATACTGTCTGATTGTGATAATGTCATTATAGTCAGTGTGCTTTAAGTTCATTTTTCCTTTTCTGAAATGGTTGCTGCTCTGGTAAGGGAATATGCTATTAAAAACCTCCACATTAAATTTATCCATGCACTGCTAACATGTAGTGTAGCATCAGTGTAAATCACTCGTACCATGAGTGGTGTTTTCCCATCTCTGTCTCGTGCATTAATGTCTGCCCCTGCAGAAATGAGCAAAGTGGCCACGTCTGACTTTCCAGTAACAGCTGAAACTCTGAGGAGGGGCGTCCACAAGGAAACACTGTCCCTCACATCCACCTAATAGACAGGACACACTGCAGCATCAGTTTAGTGGACGAACTCCAGTTTCCAACCACTAGTCAGATGGTCATCAGTTTGATGATTTTTATGTATAAACACATATAATTGATGTGAAAATAAATGTTGATGTAAATGATTTCTGTTGTCATCTGTGAACAAAATCTGATATCTCCATTGTTGCTTTCCTTAACTTTTTTTACATAGTTTGAAGATACGTCTTGCCTTTAACATAAACCTTTAGCCTAAAAGTTCATTTTTTGCCCCAGCATAAACATTTTAACCCTTAGAGGACCTTCAACATCAGCCTGTGCTGCAAATGCAACATGCAAATCTCCTAAGGTAACAAAAAACAACGCCTTATATGTAAGTTCCAGAAGTATGGAACTAAGGATGATGTTTCAGATGACACACTGAACTTTGTTTGATTCTCCTACATCGCGCAGAAAGTTAATACTGATATTAAAATGTGTACATCTTATCATGAAAAAAACAAAATTTTAATCTTTCAGAAAAGTTTAATGTTTGTGAGTGCGACATCGATTTCATAAAAAATAAATAATATCATTTTTTTTTAAAAACGTAATACTTCCTAAGCTGTCCTGAAAAAATATGACATAACACTTAAAAAAAACATACTTTAAACACCACATTAGTTCCAAAATGGCTAAATTACCCTAGGCTTCCAAGAGGTTAATGAACTATTATTGTTTCTTTGCTCACTTGAACATGTTTGAAAAAATAAAAGATAAATCTGGCTTATACAAAAGTTATGGCACATTTTATGTTAACTGTAAAAAATAAATAGAAACAGGGAATTCATACAACTGTTGTTATTCAATCCAGCAAATATGAAGTAATACTCTAAATTTTCTTTAAGTTTTATCCTTGTCTAATTGCATCTTTCCCTCTGTTAGAATATTTTCCCAACACTCAGATTCAGATTCAAGATTCAGATCTAATTTTAGGTTTCAGAACAGTTGTGATCTTCATGATTTTTAGGTTTAAGATATTACTTATGATTGAAAGTGAAAATATTCACAGTAACGAAAAATGATTTCTGTTTGTCTTCTTAGATTCCTACCTCACAGCCGTCCTGCAGGAGGAACTCTAGTACAGGCAAGTGACCTCCATCTGCTGCCCAATGAAGAGCACAGCATGCAGCTCGATCTCTGGCCGTCCACGAAGCTCCACACTCTCGCAAGTACTGCACCACCTCCAAATGCCCAGAGAAAGAGGCCAGCATCACACTTACACACACACACACACACACACACACACACACACACACACACACACACACACACACACACACACAGTTTAAGCACTTCTTTCTTCTGTCTTTTAAGTGGGAAAGTGTCCATTCAACCCCAATCTGGTAAAAGTTTAGTGTGTGTGCAGCTTTGTGTGTATTAAAGTGCTTACCTGTCTTTTCCACTTGAGTTCTTCATGTTGACATCTGCTCCATACTGCACCAGAACCTTTACCAGACTAAAGTGAACACATACGTTAGCTACTTTGGCATTTTGATCTTTGGCTTGCCCTATACTTTTCTCTTATTTATAATAATAATAATAATAATAATAATAATAATAATAATAATTTTTATTTATATAGCGCCTTTCTCAAACCCAAGGTCACTTTACAGAGCAAGTAAAAAAAAAACAGTTAATTCAAACACAAAGACAGAAAAACAGCAGAATAAGGAAATTAAGAACTGGGAGAAGTGGAATAGCACAAACTGAATAGATATGTTTTTAACTGTGTTTTGAAGAGGGACAGCGAGGACATTAAGCGCAGGTTTTGAGGGAGGGAATTCCAGAGTTTAGGGGCAGCAACACTAAATGATCTACCACCCATGGAAGCTAACCTGAATTTAGGAACTGAGAGTAACCCGGTACCGGAGGAGCGCAGTGAACGGATGGGAGTGTATGAATGGAGTAAATCAGTGAGGTATGAAGGAGCAGATCCATGAAGGGCTTTAAACGTAATCAGAAGCAGCTTGTACTGTATTTGATAGCATTGACATTAACAAACCTCTATTAGCACCATGTATCATTTTAACAGCAGAACCTAGGGACTATTTGATGTTTTGTACCAGTTTTTAGAAAGGTAATGAACTATACAATTATTCATAAACCCTGCCTGCACCCAAATGCAGATATGGCATGGAAATGCCAATCTGTTACATGTTCCCAGTGTACCATACACAAATGAAATTATGTGTTTTGCATTTTTATTGCTTGAGCATCAGTTGATTGCAGTTTAATTCAAGGAACAAGAACCTTAAAAGCCTGAGTTTACCTTAAAAAGCCCCTCATGGCTGCCACCATAAGCGGAGTGTAGCCAAGACGATCAGGCACATCCACAACAACCGTCCTGTAGAACAAAAAGCAGGTCTTCCAGCTTTTAGTCCTTTAGAATGATCTTTTATAGAATAGTATTTTGAGTTTTGGTTTTCTGTTGTGTTGATGCTGATGCTGATGCTGATGGCAGTAATCTAATAGTGGGAAGAATCAATAAATGCTGATTATTTACTGCTGTGTTAGAGGGACTAATGGTTCTGAATTTACTGAATTAAAGTCTCTGTTTTTGCTAATTATCCCTGTAATATTATTGCTGTATCTGCCGAAAGGAAAACTGTGTGATCATAAAGGCACAGCCGTTATGTGCCTGTACAACATAGACGTGTAGCTGAAGTGTAGAGAAGCAAACACTCTCACCCAGACTTCAGAATTTTGATCAGCTGCTCTTCATCATTCATCTTTACTGCCTGATGAAGGTCCCTTCCATTAATTGGCTCGCCTGCAGAAAAACATACAGACATCATATAATATTATCATATATGTCCTCATATATCCATCCATCCATTTTCTGCTGCTTGTCCCAAACGGGGTCATGGGGGAGTGCTGGTGTCCAACCCAGCGTACACAGGGGCGAGGACGGGGGACGCACCCTGGACAGGTCGCCAGCCCATCGCAGGGAGGAGCGGGACGGGGACGGCACCTTGCTCAAGGGTACCTATTGGGAAGGGGTTCGAACCCCTGATCCTCCGATCACGTGGCAGACACCCTAACCACCAGGCCACCGCTGCCCCTGTCCTCATATAATATCTTTTATTTAATTTCTAGAAAACTGAACACAGACAATATTATTTTAATATTATAATGAAAATAAGGTATGAAAATACAGTGTACCTTCATGTTTGAGATTCTATACATTGACATGAAAATCTATGCTTGTTAAGGTGTGTGGGCTGTATCTGTGTGTGTGTGTGTGTGTGCATACGTGCAGTAGACACTGTCAGTACAGGGCTGTAGAGATGTCCTCCAGATGGAGAATGGCACTTGAGTCTGAACTTGTATGTAGTGCTGGGTTCCAGACTCTCCACTGAGAAGTGAGTATTAAATCCTCTAAATGCAGCAAGACACAAGATCACAAAGAGTATTAGACCGCACTGTTATCAGCTAATTGATCATTAAAGCAAATGATTGCAGAAGGCTAATTTCAAAGTTAAATTCAATTTCATGCTTGACTCCAACATCAAGCAGAAAACAATTTGCCTACATGATGATGGTTGACATATCATCTAAGTACACTGTACACTGGCCATCAAACCATCTGCTTTTCTTGAAACATGTATGTTCTGGCTGATACTTTAAACTAAGTAAGAAAAAATACATTCAAAGGTTTTATTCATATTAGAGACATGTAAATTGTTGTATTTTGCAGGGCTCAGCCCCATGTATCTGTAATAATTTGGTAGTTTTCTTTTCTAGATTATTGTAAATATTTAGCTTAAAAATGGTTTAAACATCCCAACACAGGAATAGGCTTTGTCCATTAGTCCAAAAATGGGATCAAAGTCAGATCAGCCAGCTAGTTTTAAGCTTAGTTTGATCTGAACTTATACTTTCCATCCGATGATGGCTGGGACTTTTTTCCCAAAAAGGATTAATTTCTGATATATTAAACCAAAAGTTAGGACTGCCTTGGAGAAGGCTGTTCCTAAGTTTTAGCTCCAGTTATCCAGTTAAAATGAGAAACGTATTTTTTTTTTTAAACCACCCATTCATCAATCTTTAATATATTAAGCTATTTTTATTTGATATACCTAAAAAGAAGACACTTTTTAAAACCTTGTTCTATATTTTTAGCTGGGTAACGTATACTTTAAAAATCATGTAAATAGCTGTGATCATGTGAACGTGTGTCCTCACACATAAATCTCATGGAAGCTGTGTTTTCTGGGATCCTCCATCTCTAATCTGAAACAGGTCCAGTTATCGGGTGGACCCAGTCTTTTCTCTTTCTCCTCTCCAGTCCAGCTCAGCTCAATGCTGTGGTGGTTCACCTGGCCAGCGATCAGCGTCTCACACAGCAGACTCTCGACTGCGAAAGAGAACCGTGCTTATAGATACACATAGGGGACTTTAGGGGACACTGTACTTTTTGGTTTATATATTAAAAGTCAGTGACTATACAGGCTATGCCTATAACAATAAAATAATTCCCTGATATTTTTACAGCAATAAAAAAATGAAGAAATGCTAAGGCTAAGAGTGTACTTAAAGCATAATTACTTCAAATACAAGGAATGAGAAGAAAAATTAATAACATTTCTTTTATATCAACACATTTTAATACATAATAAGTATGAATATTTCTGATTAAAACACAGTTTAGTAGAATAATACCTATCAATATGCCTGGTTGCACAAAATATTGCATAAAAATCCTGATTTATTTCATTTTCTCTGTGGATTTAACAACCCCTACACAGACTTAGCTAAAGTACTGCAAGTTTCTAAAACTACTATGTTATTTTTTCTGCATTCTTTCATTCTTCTCCAATTCAGTAATGTTAAGGAGATTCAGGATGGAGGAGAAAATTACACTGCCTCTGTATTTTTACTGTTACTGTTATCTAACATGATGTCCCTGCTTATCATTTCTCCATCATATTCACGAAACTGATCCAAGGAACTTCATAAATCATTTGGAGAGTGTGAAAGTGAGAAGGTGCAATGATTCCCAATCTATTGTCAAGTATAATGGGGGGCATCTGCCTGGTTATTTGAGATGCCCACATTTCACTAATTAACCCTTACTTAGCTTACAAGAAGCCTTTTTTTTGCTGTTCGGTCAGTTCATTGCATTTAGAAAGTCTTTTATTCTTGCAAATGTGAGTTTTTCCTTTGAAATCTACTACTAATTTAATGGAAGTGCATTCTTTTATTATGACCTTGCATGTTGTAACCACTTTCCTTCAATATAATGTATAAAATTGTATTAAATAATGTATAACTTGTTTTCCCTAAAATGTACAAAAGAGATTATATAAATGTTATTACCTGGGGGATTCATCTGGGATCTCTTTAACCTAATAGGATCCTTGTGATTTCTTCTCTCTCTCTTCACCCCACAGTTACTGATGCTCAGTGCTGTCTGCTCCCTGTTGACTGTTGCTATGGGAATGACACACACACACACTTTTCTCACTGTTCATAAAGAACAAGAAGACCATTGTTTTGATGTTTATTTTTTCCATCCAGCTGAAAGCAGAAAAACCAAAAACATGATCACATCATTTAGACTGCAAAAATGACATGATCAGTTAAAGTAACGAAGATCTGAGATATTGAAGAATATTAATGTTAACTTCCATACTTCCATAACACAGAGACGTCGAAGCCAGTTATTATACTGTATCTTATTTTCAGCTTACCATATTTGTATTCACTGAACTCTTGTGGCAAAGTTAGTAAGGGTTCACTCGTTTACTTGCTGAATCTTTAGATAAATGGTTGCCTAGCAACACAAACCAGTTGGCAATCTAGATGAATAATCATAAAGTGGTGGTATGTTATATATATATATATATATATATATATATATATATATATATATATATATATATATATATATATATATATATATATATATATATATATATATATATATATATATTATTATTATATATTTGTGTGTGCACACACACGCACACACACACACATTTATATATAAGTTACTATTAGTGGCTGTTTTTGTCAAACACAGCACAGCACACAGTGAGCTACAATGAAATTCGACCTCTGCTTTTCACACATACACACCGTGCAGCAGGGGGCGGCTATTTAAAGCACCCAGGGTGCAGTGATGGGGATGGTACCATGCTCAGGGCATGTAACTCAGGGCAGCCTGCTGGTCTGGAATTCGAACCCATGACCTTTTGATCCTGGGGCCAACTCCCTAACCACTACTGCTACACACATTAATAAGCAAACAACTCTCACATCCAAATCCTGATCTATAATACAAATACCACACTTTATTTCAAAGTCAAAGAAGTTTAATCCCTTCATCTGGGCTGTAGTCAGCTCTGCTTTCTGAAAAGAAACAAAAAATCCAAACTTTTAAAACATCTCAGTTCAGTTGCAGATAACCTGCTGATGACCTGCCTGTTGCCTTTGAGAACACACAAGCCCAGGAAACACACAAGGCTTGTATCCGAAGTTCAGTACTGCGTTCCAGCCAAGATCTGCTTAGCTTTTTTATCAGTTTATTTGCAAAACAGGTAGAACATATATTAACCAATCAGGTATGAGGCATTATTCATAAGGCATTTTTGCATTATTGCACGTGTGTTCAATGTAAAGTGCACCTCTGAGTTTTTGATGATTTACTCCATATAAGCTGTCATGGGGCAGTGGTGGCCTAGTGTTTAGACAGCTGGCCCCAGGAACAGAAGGTCATGGGTTCAAATCCCTTACCAGTAGGTTGCCCTGAGGTGCCCTTGAGCAAGGTACTGTCCCTGTCGCTGCTCCCTGACCACTTTCAATGGCTGCCCCCTGCTGCACGTGTTTGTGTGTGTGTTAAATGCAGAGGTGTATTTTCATTGTGGTTCACTGTGTGTTGTGCCGTGTTTCACAATGACAAGAATAATCCTTTTCACTTTCACTTTTATCAAGAATTCAGCCACCACAAAGCTGATATAAAACAGGTCTTCAGGGAACTATTTCACTGACTGATCACATTCTCAGTCAAACAGGAACTTCAGTGAATGAACAAAAAGGGAGAATATTAGTGTATTGGGTTCCTGCTCCTGTAGGCCTCCTGTGTACGATCTACAGACGAACAAAAATGAAAATGGCTGCGATTAATAGCTTGAGATCCTCAATTTTTTTAGACATTACACTGCCTTTGGCAAGGGTGTCTAAAATGATCCCTTCTTGGCTAAAGCTCTACAGACTTACTGTTTTGTCTCAGTGAACCCATGAAAAAATCTGATCAGCTTTTTAAAAAGGCCTTCATGAGTTGATCTGGGTGCTTCAAAGCAGGGAAACTCTAACATGCAGGGCAGGGATACTCCATGAAGAGGAGCTACTGATACAGACGGGCTTTCTTAAAAAAAAAAAGAAAGTGAAAACCCTTGTCATTGCAAGGTCACAGCACAGCACACCACAATGAAACTGCACCTCTTCATTTAACCCATGCAGCAGGGGAAAGCTATTGAAAGCGCCCAGGGAGCAGTGACTGGGACAGTACCCTGCTCAAGGATACCTCAGGGCAACCTACTGGTGAGGGGTTTGAACCCACAATCTTCCGATCCTGTGGCCAACTCCCCTAACCACTAGGCCACCACTGCCCCATTAATGTGTTCTCCTGGAGAATTTCAGGGATATTCAGTCTTATCTGCTGACGGTTGGTGTGGTTACAGGTATTAATTTCAACAGAGCTCACATGGTCCATTTAAGGAATCCAACCAATGATATCAGTTAAGCTTTCAACTGAAAATCTTCAGTCACCCGTGCAGATAAGACTGGAGCAGGGGGACTTCATGCACATTGAGCTAATAGGAACATGTGACCACACTGTTTCTACTTGGTTTTCAAACATACTATGCCTCTTAGGCCATGCCTGTTTAATTTTCTCAAGTCCTTTCAATGCCTTGCTACTTGCTTAAATATCTGCTTTTACGCAAGAAGCCGAAAATCAGGCCCTGTTCGAGAGGAGGAACATTCCTATTGAGCATTCCTCCCATCGGCTCTTTGGTCTTTAATCCTGTTTTAATTCTACATCATGTTTATTAAAAAGTTGCGCTTTGTCAAATACCCCACTAAACAACTGATTCTTGCCTTTTTTTCTCAAAACTAGACTGAACTGTTCATTGGATTACCAAAAATTGACCCACTTCTGTTGGTTCAGGACTTTCAGCAATTTCCAAATGTATCAATTAGGGTTCTCCTTCTGATCCTGAATATGTACTGAATGAGAATTGACACATATGAAAAATGTGAACATATGATGCCTGTTTGAGCTTTATTACACTTTTTTTGGTATAATCTTTTTTCTTTTCTTTTATTTGCTCTTTTAATCACATTTTTTATTTTATATGCTTTTACTATTTTTGCAAAGTTTATATATTTCCTTGTGAAGCAGGAAGATACAGAGGACCGTAAGAAGCAGGAAGATGCAGAGGACCATAAATAATGGAGATGGTTGATCCGTTGTGGCGACCCTTAAACGGGAGCAGACGAAAGAAAAGAAGAATATATTTCCTTGTGAATCTAATTAATAAATCCCTTATTTTATTATATAAGTATATAATTGGATTTTTTTTTTATACTTGCTATTTTATTTTAGTTATTTTGTTCTTTATTATTTAAAAAATATATACTTTTTTCAATAGATTCCCTTAAAGGGGGTTAGATTAAATGTTTGGAAGGTGCTCCATAAATAAGGTTTATTATGATGATGATGATGATGATGATTCTTATTCTATCATCATCATCATCATCATCATCATTATTTGTATTATTATTATTATTATGGAACATTCTGAAACACAACCACATGTGTTTCTGGAGTTATAACCAGGTGGTCTTAATTCAACTTTTTATCCACTTTTTTTTCACTGATCTGATGGTCAAGTGGAGTCTGCTCCATCAAAAAGGCCATGGGCTACAGATCAGCCAAACCAGAGCAAGGAGACGTGAAAGACTCAACAATGACCTTCTCAAGCCATTGGACAGCAGAAATTTTGATCGTTCAAGTGAGAAGCCAATCCCTAAGAGGGGGCGTGGCTCCATTGGTCCCGCCCAGTGTAGGGGCGGGGCATCACGCAGAATTGGAGGTGCAGCACGTGGGTGAGAGGAGTTCACCTGCGATCAGAAGGGCTGAGAGCAATCTTATCAACAAGTATCCCACAAGTAGGCTGCACCCAGGGAACCCGAGACGCCTGGGACATTGATGTCTCTCTAAACTCACTGAGAAGCTCTCGGGCCAGTGGGATCCTTCTGCAACACTGTGACCTCTTTGTGAGCCATGGAGCTGAGCGGCAGTTCTGAAGAAAGAGAAGTGAGCTCAGTGCTTTTGGGAGGATCTGAGGATGTTTTTGGCTTTGGAGATGATCTGGAGTTGAACCAGTTCGACGGCCTGCCCTACTCGTCCAGATATTACACACTTCTGCAGCAGAGGAAGAGTCTCCCAGTTTGGGGGAGCAGGGGGGAATTCTTAAAGGCTCTGGAAAGCAATCAGCTCATCATCTTTTCAGGCACGACGAAAACTGGAAAAAGCACACAGGCAAGTTCTGCTGCATCTTATAATAATGGCTGTTGACCATGTTCTATTCCTTTCATTTTCATCTCAAATAAATTGTGGGACAGACATTCAGATTCCCCGTTATATTCAGACTGTCCTGCCATCTGTCTGTAGCAGTGCCCTGCTTTGTCTTTGTTTGGGCCACTAATCCCTCGGGTTGTTGGTCACAGCTGGGACTGAGTCAGATTTACAGCCTCTGCACTTTAATTTACCATTTGCTCATCATGTGAGTATAGACACGCAGTTCATAAGCCTGTGACCTCCTTTCCCTCATGTTAGTTGATACTGATCATCCAAGTGGGTCCCATGCAGTTAAAAACCACATACTTTGCAGTTGCATGCTGTTACTGTGTGCTGCTTTCAAAAAAACCTTCAGCTCTCTGGGTTACAAGGCCCGTAGCTGTATGAAAGTAGTTTAGTGGTGCAGTAATCCCAGTTATTTACAACTTTTCATACAAGGCCAAGGACAACCAGTTAGAAGGTTATTAGCACATATATCAGGCTCAGTTACAAAAAAAGCCTCTTTATTTGTACAATTAGTTCCCCCACGAATGTCAGGAATGGACCTTAGGGGCAAAAGTGCAGAGAAATTATATGATTGACCCATTTCAACTGAGCTGTAACATGTTCAAATTTTTTTTCTTCTCAAGTTTTATAAAAAAAAAATATTATAGGCTGTTTTTTGACCTAATTCTATTGGATTTTTACATCACTATTCATTTTAGTCAATACTTGAATGTGGTTTTAGCCATCTTCACACAGCTCAGCCATTAAAAGCAGACAGATGATCACTAACCAGTTGTCTGCCATGGCTGGCAAAATCCTCTGCTCATAAGAAAGTTTGTGAAAACTGCAGTAGCGAGTAGAAAGTGCCAGGTCCTTCAAAACACTTCAGTATAAAAAGGAAGGACTTTAGACTGCACCTCTCTTTTTCCCACACATTCACTGACGTGAAGACTTAGAGTGGTAAGGCTGAGCCAGACTTAGAAGTGACCTGCTGCATTGTGCATGGGTAAGCACATTACTGTGTGACTGAAATGCCACAGGGGTGCGGTTACAGACCTCTGCTGTAAAGACCCCGCCAGCTGAAGCTGTTTTATCAGCGAAAAGACAAAGCAAGCATGAGATCTGACTGCTTTTTTTAGTCTGCCAGAGTTAGGTTGAACTTCGGTTGAGGACATTTCAACAGATTTGTAGAAGAATGTGATTTTCAAAATTTTTCATAGTGAAGTGTGTAAGCCTGCAAACCACTTACATGCTCATGATGGTCAGAGAAAATATTTTCCTAATTAGCTAAATGTGGCATAAAACATATGTGGGCTGCAGTTTAGCAGAACAGGGGGATCTTTGTTATATCCTGTAATGAAATTGTGAGTTTAAGCCGATGGCTTGGTGAGCTGTAACTTCACTTTGCAGGCCGCAGTGCAAATCTCTGAGACCGCCTTCTCTAAACTATAACGGTAGATGTTTACCCATGCACAAAGGCTGCTGAATAAGATGGTCCCTCCCGAAAGCCCTACTCCTCCTCCTTCACCTGTGAGCCGTGGCAGTGAGTACTGGCCGAGTGTCCTGCTTTCACCAGATGCTGATGGCCTGGGTGGAGGGTTTTCACAGGGCCACCAGCCTGGCACATAATAGCCTAAAGCTTCAGCTGATAAGCCCAAACAGAGAGAGAGCTCTTAGTGGAACGCCTCCCGCTGAGAAATGTCCTGGATTCACTGACCAGAACCCTGCTCTATGCTGCCAAACCACTTTCCTTTAACACCAGAACAGGAACAGAAATGATGCAATGTCTCAGTGGTTAATTGCTTGATTGAAACAGCTGTTTACAATATTGCTTCAACATTTAGGCAAGATGTTCTGGCATAATATCTAGGTGGCAGCTGTTAGCTTGCCCCAGAGTGGTGCTAAGAATGAGACCCATGTCTTCTAATTTCTCATAAGAGAAGATTGTACTATTCAGACTTGTATGCCTATGTTTTGGTGCAGTTTGCAGAGCATGTTTTTGATTGAGCAGATGTGTGTGTACTTGTATTTTGTGTAGGTCCCCCAGTGGTGTGCAGAGTTCTGTCTGTCGGCGCAGTATCAGCATGGTGTGGTGGTCTGTAGTCAAATCCAGAGGCAGCAGGCTGTAGACCTTGCCTTGCGAGTAGCTGATGAGATGGACGTCAACATTGGCCATGAGGTGGGCTACAGCATACCACTGGAGAACTGCTGCTCCAACGACACTGTTCTCAGGTACGGTTAAATGCTGACCTAAACATCCTGAGAAAGCTGTGAGCCACGCCATACAGGGCCACACTGAGAAGAGTCTTTCAGTGCTTGGGCAGGGTTGTGCTGAGCTATGCAGAAAATATGGTGATAGCATTATAACCTTGAACACTGGCTGATACTGATCCCATTCTTCTTTCCCAAAGTGCTAGGTTTTCTGAAAAGCTCTTTTATTTTTATTTTTTAATTTGAATCAGTTCAAACTACTCAAATACTACTATCCAGGAAGACAGCAATACACAGAAAGAAATGCAAAGGAAAATCTATATATAAATATAAAACAAAATGTTTACAGGTATTGCACAGATGATGTCCTTCTCAGAGAGATGATGTCAGACCCATTGCTGGAACACTATGGGGTGGTGGTGATTGACCAGGCCCACGAGCGCACTGTGAGCACAGACCTGCTCCTAGGGTTGCTTAGGGAGGTTCTCATTCAGCGTCCAGAGCTGCGGGTCGTGGTGCTGTCTGTCCCCCCAGCCTCAAACACTCTCCTCACACACTACGGCGGGGTTCCCCATCTGCTTGTGGAGACCCCGAGCTCTTCTGAGGTGGTCTACAGTAGTGGAGGCAGAACAGAGAACTTCTATGCAGCTCTGAGGCTTGTGCTGGAGGTGCACAAGGCCAAAGAGCCGGGAGACCTGGCTGTCTTTCTGGCCTCAGAACAGGTGCGTGGGCTAGCCTCAGTTTGATGGGTTTCGATGGTATTTATTTTTGTTAAAATTGTATTCTAAAATGTACTCTTAACGATACTAGCTAAGAACAACAGTGATAAAAGTGTCTGATGTACATATTAACAGGAGAATTGTTACTTTTCTAATAAAAGTGATATTAAGGCTGATATATATCAGAGCACTCCTATCAAGAAAATCTGCAAAAAGGGTCTTTAATGCATTTTTGAACAAAATTAACTGAAATCAAATTGTTTGTTAGGAGGTCGGCTGTGCCTGCCAGCTTCTGGCGAAAGAGGCATCCAGGTTAAGCGGTGCTCTTGGGGAGTTGGTGCCAGTGGCTCTGTGCCCAGGTCATGCCGGGATCTGCCAACCCGTCACCAATGGACAGAATAAAAGCAGGAGGGTGTTTCTGTCCTGCAGCCAATCAGAAGACATGTTTTGGTCTGTGGACACGGTGAATTTTGTTATTGACACCGGAGTAGAGAAGAGATATGTAAGTGGAATTGAATGCATGTTTGTTTGATGTCATGTTTGCTGGACTAAATCTGCTTCTTTGGTAAGTAAGTGGTTGCTGGGTAGGGGCAGGAGATCAGGTTCTTGCTCCTGAAACCTGGTATTTCACAAAACAGGACTGAGCTAACCAAACAACTTGAGCACTATCAAGGAATGTCTTTCAGCACTGTTGGACTGGTTTGACTTTAAGCCTTAGCTGAAGAGCCTAAACAAAATGACCACTCACAGAAGCAGATAACACTGATTATCTCATTACAGCAGCACATGTACAGCATTTTTTAAACGGAAAGTCCGCTGTTGATTCTCATAGTCTCATAGCCCTGGTCAGAGAACAGGGCAGGCATAAAGACCTGAGCCACTTCAAAAAGCACCAAGTTGTTTTGTCAGATGACTCTTGGAGCGTGAAATGGCAAGGCTTCTGTGGTGCACTTGGTCAGCATTGATGAGCGTCTGTGGACAATAATCCATGGAAAAAAGAGACAGTCTTTGCTGTTTGGCACAAAGTCATAGCAGGGCTACTGAGGCAAAAATTATCATATTTTTGATAATGGCTACAGGAGACATGGATCACAAAACAGTGAGTCACACCCTGCTGAGCCTGGGGTAGCAAAACCTGCATAGTGAAAGAACTGTTAAAGCACTCGTGCTATCTGGTCCATTTTCAAAAGAGCCAGTAAAGGGCACAGAAGCAACCAAACTGGATCTTGAAAGTGACAACTTGTCATTGTGAAACCCGGCACAACACACACCTAAATACAGCCTCTGAATTTATCCCATACACACACGTGCAGCAGGGGTCAGCAATTTAAAGCGTCCAGGGAGCAGTGTTGCGGACGGTACCTTGCTCAAGGGTACCTCAGGGCAATCTACTTGTCTGGGATTCGAACCCATGGGGCCAACTCACTAACCACTAGGCCATCGCTGCCCGTTACATTGGAGCCAATGGAAAAAGGTTACCTGTGATGAGTCCATTTACCTGTGGAAGTAGTGGCCCAAGTATGCATTGTGGGAAGAAAACAAGGTGGTGGAGAGAGTGATTGGCCAGTGTAGTGCAGGGAACCCCTGGGTTCTAGAGTGCTATTTAACTCGGTCCCAGGATATTTTAATTAAGCATGACGGATGTGAAAATGTATAAAGCACAGCTGTAGAGTTAACATATAATAAAGTGGCTATAAAGGGTATTAATGTTTTAACTTCTATTTCATGGATGTGGCGACTGTAGGTGTATAACCCACGTGTGAGAGCCAATTCTGAGGTGATAAGACCCATCAGTAGATGTCGGGCGGAGATTCGAAAGCAGTTGTCTGGCTCAGCAGGTGAGGCGGCCATTATGCGTATCAGTCCTACAGAAAATATTGAAAGCACATGATTTACATAAAGCAGGTTCACGCAGCTGCATCCAGATTAGATTTGACCTCAGATCACATTGTAATGTAAAGACTTGGTGTTGGGAATAGTGTTAATAATTCATGACCAGGTTTAACCTGAATAAGTAAAACCATGTATGTTATTTGATACGTTGTGCTGGTTTAGGACCAATCTGGGATTATGAAGACTGCCATGAATAATGCAGTGATGTGTGTATGAATAGGGAAGTGTTTCTGCCTGTACCCTGAAGAAGCTGACATCCCCGCAGAGATTCCTGCTCGTATCCTGGAAGCGAACATTACCCCTGCAGTTCTCTTCCTGAAGCGGATGGAGGTGGCTGGACTCGGGCACTGTGACTTCATCAGCAGGCCAGGTCAGCCCTGGAGATTAAGTTTGATTTATAATGCTTTTAAGCGTCCCATTTTGAGGTCACCACCGTTTTCATTTCTTCCGGTCATCTGCATCTTGCTCTTTCTCTACTACCACCTGTATGTTGTCCCTCACCACAAGTTTCTCCATCACTACAGTTGTATTTTTTTTTTTTTTTTAGTGATGAAAGGGAAATACTCATTTTATCCAGGTTCCTATGCACTATTTAAATGATGCAGACAAGAGACTCAAACTGCACATGTGAATGTAAAGAGATTAATGTGCAAAACCAGTATTTAATTGATCACAAAATTAGTTTTCAAATGTTAATTTATCCGTCTTTATACCTGTTTGTTACTGTGCCTTTCAGTAGTAGGTGGTTTATGCAAGAAATAAATATAAATAAAATATAAATATAAATTTCCCTCCAAAAGTATTGGAACAGCAACATCAGTTTATTTAATTTTTTTCCCCCATGCTGCTTCAAAATGGCCTAGTTTTCCCCATAAACAGCTCCAGGGTTTTCATGTTGGATGCCTCTCATTTTCCAATGTTTTTGCTAATTTAAAAAAGCTGGGCGGTCAGATACACAAGGTGCTGTGCTATGTTTTGTGTAATTTAACACATCTAGATGTAAATACCAGAAAATAAATCTGACAACCTGATTTATCACCTCATATTCAGCTTTTGATCGCTGATCACAAACTCAAATGTTTTCAGTGCATGACAGAATATATTTATATTTATATTGTGTGTGTGTGTGTGTGTGTTTTGTAGAAATGTAGTTTCCAAATGCTGTGTGTGTGATCAGCAAGAAAGATATAAAATGAACGTACATTAGCTGAGGTTAGCTGGAGTGCGTGCAGTTACAATGGTTGGTGTGTGTGTGTGTGTGTGTGTGTGTGTGTGAGAGAGAGAGAGAGCTGGGTCGTTTTCAGTGTGGATTCTGTTGTTCACTGATGCGTGTTAGCTGTGCTGACAGCGTTAGTCTCTGCTAGCCTCCGCATCATTGTTGTGCATCATGAGCTTGTCGTGCGTGGAAAACACAAATGATCCTCTGAGCTCAGCGAGACACTGGCCCGGAGAAAGAGCTCTGTTTGTCAGAGACAACAGCACAGACCTCGTTAGACCAGTAGACACAAATAACAGGAAAGCAGGGTTCAAATATAATATCCAGCAGGAATGTGGCCATTAGGCTCAAAAAAGTAGAGGACTGCTATAACCACTCATCGTTCTACAGGAGGGTGCTTTTAAAATCTTAGTCTAACAAGTGTACATGCTGACATTCAGCCCCTAAAACAGCACAGTTTAGATCCCGTTATGTTCCAGCACACCTGACTCATCAGCTAATTCCCTTTGGTTTTTCGAAGGGTTTGCATGGGTATGGTACACATTTATACACAGCGATTAACCAAAAGGTTTCATCACGTTCTAGCTTGTCATGTCTGCCTTCAGGAAAACATGGTTTTCACCCAGTCCTTCAATTTTGAGGCTCATGTGAGGTCCTCATGTGTCTACGTAATCCGGATTAACTCTCCTTCAAGCCATCCAAAACGTAGCCGCCAGGTTTAAACACGCTCCCATAAGAGGACTCGTCTCTCTCATCCTCTTCTCTCCTTGGATTCTGGAAGAATTCAGGATGCATTATAAATCCTCTTTACACCACTAGACGAGCCATGAGGCCGACAGGGCTTTCTTTCTGTCCCGCCCTCCAGGCTGAGAACGTGTGGGTGTTGCACTTTTTTTGTCTCACCAGCACTGAGATGGAATCGGTTGAACGATTTAAGGCACATCTTAAACTTTTAGACAATCCTTCTGGTAGTTTCTGTTAGTATATTTTTGTTCTTTTGTATTATAACGTACACAGTCTTTTTTTTTTTTTTTTTTTGATCATTTTATTTCAATCCTTTTATTTTGAGTTCTCGTTTTATTGTCTATTTAAGAGCTTTGTCTCGCTTGTCTGTGAAAAGTGGTTTATATATTTGTGTATTTTAAAAAATAAATAAATAAATAAAAACTTTACACAGGAAAGGAAAAAAATATTGGCACTCCAGGACAAGGAAAGGAAATCTTTGTCCAAAATAAAAAGTTGATATTGGGTCTTCATATTAGACAGTAGCACGAGTGACATCCATCCAGCCAATATAGTGTCTATGTTGGGACAGAACCATATTTTATCTGATTTATATTAAAAGGAAAAAAAATATTCATGTAAGAATGTAATAATCTGAGACGTTTTGATAAATAAGTAAATACATTTAAAAATAGTCATTAATATCTGGTTTAAATAAATGGATTTGTAGTGTAACTATCACTCTTTTTTTTTTTTTTTTTTTTTTGTGTCCCTTCCAGATCCTGAAGGCTTGATGCAGGCTTTGGAGGAGCTGGATTATCTTGCTGCACTGGATGATGATGGAAATTTGTCTGAGATTGGGATCATAATGTCAGAATTCCCGTTGGATCCACAGATGGCTAAGGCCCTGCTGGCCTCCTGCGAGTTTGATTGTGTTAATGAGGTGTTAACTATTGCGGCGATGCTGGCAGGTACACTGCTTCACCTGCATCTGCTTCTGTTCTTCTGTATTTGTGAAGCGGCCACATGATTGAGCTTCACATTGTGTTGTGTTTCACAGTAGCTTTTTGGGTTCGTTTTAGTGAATTAAGCCCTATTGAACATAATTTCAGCCTTGACAGCCACTGACCTTCGTTTAAGTGTGTTTTTTTTTTTTAACTTAAGTAGTCTTGCCTTCCTGTAACTCATAACTGTTTCAATTACATTCACCCCTTTTTTTGTGTCCTGTCTGTCAGCTCCAAGCTGCTTTGTGGAGCCCCCTCTTGGTATGGAAACAGAAGCCATTCAGTGTCACATGAAGTTATATCACCCAGAGGGAGATCATTTCACTCTTGTCAACATCTACAATGCTTTTAAATGCAGCCAGAGAGAGCCATGTAAGTGGAGCAGCATATATTGAAATGGAAGATGCATTTCAGATTAAATCCCAGTCAGAAATGGCAGACACAGTATCAGGGGCAGTGATGGCCTAGTTGTAAGGGACTTGGCCCCAGGATCAAAATGTCATTGGTTTGAATCGCAGACCAGTAGGTTGCCCTGAGGAACCCTTGAGCTAGGTACCCATCACTGCTCCCTGGGCGCTTTCAATAGCTGCCCCTGCTGCACTTGTTTGTGGGTTAAATGCAGAGTTGTGTTGGGTGTGCTGTGTTTCACAATGACGAACAGTCACTTTCACTTATCTTGAAATTAAAATTCCTTGTGCTGGTACACAGACACTGTCAATTTGACCTCGGCATTTATCATCCAAAGAAAAACCTAGTGAAAAAACACCAGGATCAGTGGGTTGCCTGCACCCGGGGACCAGCTCTGGGGAAGTTCAGGGGCACCTAAGGTTAACCTCCTGGTCTGGGTCTCAAACCCATGACCATCAGATCATAAGGCCTACTCCTAAACCACTAGGCCACCAATGCCCCCATGCACAGTTTTAAAAGGATGTGATTGTGTTTACCAATATAGCTGTTTTTTTTAATGTAATATTATTATTTTTATCTTATTTTATCAATTCCTCAGTAAGAATAAGAAAGTTCTTTTTATTTGTATAGTGTTTTCTAAGATATTCAAGCTGGAGCAGACTGTACAGTCATGTAAATCTGCACCATTTGACTCTAAAAGCTGTTATTGGTGTCAGATTTCACACAGGAAAAGTGGTGTCAGGACTACTTTCTTTGCTGTGCGGCTCTGCAGACTGCAGATGCCATAAGGGCTGAGTTGACTGACATACTGCAAAGACTTGAACTCCCACTCTCTGAGCCCGCCTTCGGTACCAAGACAAACATGCTGAACATTAAGAGAGCACTGCTGGCTGGCTACTTCATGCAGGTTGGTGAGCCTACAGAGTTACAGATGCTGTTTTCCCAGATGTTTGCATAATAACATTACATGTGTTCAGAACTGCTCAGACTGCATCCTGCTCTTCATTAAGCTCGATCTGTGGATGCAGGATATAAAGGGGAGCTTTATGTGCATTCATGTCAGAGGGGTATACAGAAGTTACAGAGCACGTTCCTGATTTCTGTTGTTCACGTTTACATATAATTGTTCATGGTGAAGATGCCTCTTAGTTGTGATTATGCATGTGAGTGTCTTTGTGTCTGCCCTGCGGACAAATTGGCAACCGGGCTGGGGTGTTTTTCCACCTGCAAGGATCCAGCAACATCCATGACTCTACTCAGGAGAAACAGCTGGATAGATGGATAGATTCTGGATTCTGTGGGGCAGCTGGAATTTGGTGGAAGCAGTTCTATAGCTCACTGGGAGTCATACTGTCATACTTTGTCCTAAACCACATTCACAAATCTGTGGCTCCTTGAAGATCTAGATGTGATTTGAGAGTTTTGAATAGAAACGATTTGGTTTTTAGTGACTTTGTCTTTGTTAGCAACTTCAGCCGTATAGATCAAGAGCTAAATTTGGACCATAGATAACTGGGGAAAGTGCAAAATGGATTTTTGCTGAAGCACTCCGCAAGTAATAGGTTTATCTAATCATATACACTCCAACACTGCTTACCTAGACTCATTGGCCATTTTGCAGATTTGTTACAAAATCTGATTACTTTGGACGCCGAAAATTGAATCCTCTTCTGTAAAGATGTATAATATCAAATGTGCTCTATGAAAGCTTAGTTTTATTGAAGTGAATTACCAGTAAAGAGACTAAGCTTTCAGGGACTTGTTTATCACAGACAATCTCATTGCATTTTATGCCATCTGGATTAGCTTTTATTCATTAGGGCAATTACCAATAGTACTGTCTGTCCTTTTGTGTTGTTCAGATTGCTCGAGATGTGGATGGCTCAGGAAACTATTTCATGCTGAGCAATAAGCATGTGGCACAGATTCACCCGTTTTCTGGTTATGGCACAAAAGCACACAAGCTTGGTCTGCCCGAGTGGTTGCTGTTCCACGAGTATACACTCTCTGACAACAACTGCATCCGCACAGTCACCCAAATCTCACCTGAAGTGTAAGTCTGTACTCATTTTTTTCTTCCCTTTCTTACTTTCTATGCATTATTCTTGTATTGGAAGGCCCCAGAGCCAGAGACCGATTGTCATAATTTTGGATAGGACGGTCAAAATCAGTAACACATACTGTAGCGTTCAATTACAGACCCAGCTATACCAATAAAACAAACATAGCCAGCTTGTCCCTGTTAAATGCTGAGATAATGTGTATCATTATCAAACAGCTATTTCGCTGCATCTGTCACAGCATAGCATTTCAGACGAACTCATAGACGGACCGTGTGGATCCACTGCTCGTGCTAGATCAAAATCAGCCCAGTGTTAGTCGGGTAATTTTCTTACTACAGATTCATGCTTTTTTTTTTTTTGTGTGTTCCAAGTGTGTCAAAGAATAAATCATATTTTAATGTTTGGTTTTTTTTCTTTGAGAAAAAGGAGTAGCTAAGGGCGAAACCTTTTTATAGTTCTTACTTCTGCATCCCTGATTCAGCCCTACTATTGCAGCCCAGCGAAATATTTATAGCATAATGAAATTTGGATTGGGGGTAAAAAAAAAAATGATTTTCTTTATTTTGCATGCCTTCAAAGAGCCATGGCTCTGTTCTGGCCAGTGCTCTTCAGTGTCCCACCCTTAAGCCTGTTTTTGTCCTGTACGTGATGTGTTAGATGAGTCATCGGATGAATGTTGCCTAAAGGAGCTTTATAGATTACACTAGGCATAGCAAAAGGGATTAAGCCTGAGGAATTGAATTTCTTGTCTTGCTGCACTGATATCTGTGACAACAGCAGCCAACTGTGCATAATTTAATATATCTGAATACGAAAAGCAAGATGCTTTAGAACTATTTTGCTTTGTTGCAGGTTCATCCAAATGGCACCACAGTATTTTTTCTACAACCTCCCCCCCAGTGAGAGCAAGGAGCTGCTGCAGCACATTCTGGAGCATGAAGGTTCTGGCAATACAAAGAGAAGACAGAAGGATCCACCTGTTGTCACAGAGGCCCCCAAAGAATCAGAGGAGTCCCAGTCTTATGACAGATGTGTGTTACAATGATAGCAGAATCAGTTAAATCAATGCCTTCACATATGGTCCATATGGATGGCCAAATCAGACGACTTCTTGGCCAGGTCCACCCTGCACCATATTTTTCAACTTAAAAAAAAAAGTACATTTTAGTCACAGAGGCTGTGATCACTTTAGTGTTGTTAATGTCTTTAACTTCACAACATTTCCAAGGATTATATGCACATTTCTATCAAAGAGGCTGCAGCAGCATCACACACATGGTCATACCGAAAGGGGAGCTGATCCCAGATCAGAACTTTGGCGCATAGAACATTTTATTATCATGAAACTTCAAACTTACTATCAGCAGGATCCTGTTGTAAATATGGACTGTAAATCCTTTTGTACTGCTGTTTATAAAAAAGAGAAGTCTTGTGGCTTATTTGAGATGATTCTATAGAACATGGGGACTTTTTTTGGCCAAATAAATTATTTCACTTGTGTAGTGACCTGCACTCTGCCTTTCCATTACTGGGGTGACAGCAGTAACCATTTTATCAAGCATCAAGCATGACTCTAGCTTTAAATTCAGAAATTTCATTTTCATTGCTTTTCTTCAAATTTAGGAATAAGCCAATATCCCATGATTACAAAACTGCACAGCATGTAAAAATATGCAAAGCTTTTAATTTGATGAACTGAAGCTTTAAGTAATCCATCGGGTCTGTCATGACAGAAATCACCAACTGCAAGCAGTGTCCATGAAAGTCCCTCAGAGTCTTGAAAATGATTATAAGGAGAGAAAAGGGTTACGTGGGCTTCTGTGAGGAAGGAGTGGTCAGACAGTGAGGTAATCCTTCAGCTTGTCCATAATCACTGGCATTCTGTCCATTGGTATGAGAGATACTGTACGGAGGGGTTTCATAGGGACATCATCGAATGACCACCGTCCTGTGAGACATGAATCGGCCTCCTCTTGGACAGAGTAATTAAATTTGGCCACAGCTTGCTGCAAACAGACAAAAAGCCATTAGAACTGTGCACGCTATCCAGATAGTGGGAAGATCCAAACATTCAGAATGTATCAATCTATTGGAACATTTTCATACTTGTGTTTACTGAACCCACCTCATAAAAGAACTCCTCCTCTGCGTTAACAAACATAAGTTCCTCTTTGGGAGGCCCACGAGCAGGGATGGTCTTCTTGGCTGGCTGGCATGTTTTGCTGATTAGCAGACAGTAGTGACACTTCCCACTTGGCTTATTGGTCTTCTGTGCCTCAGACATCTCATCTCTGACCAAAAAAAAAAAAAAAAAAAAAAAAAGTCACCTTGCATCAACATCCGCGCATGATAATGACAGGACGGATACTCCCAACTTGGTTTAGACTTCAGGCTCAATTAAATGCTGGGTTTAAGTGAATATTCTGTCAAGTTCTCATAAAAAATGGAGTCGTCTTGGGCTAAAATGCAGCGGCAACAGCGACTCTGGCAACTGCGTCTCTGAATTTTAGCTTAAAACCATTTTCAATCAACAGGTTAGGCTACTAAACACTGAAAACCATCCTGCAACACTAAATTCTTCATCTTAACCTTTCTTAAAAAAACCAAAAAAACAAAAAAAATCATATATTGGGAGAGTCTGAAAGGTTTGGATGAGGTTTAACAGAGATATTTTAAAGAAACTTTCTTTAAAGAAAAACGTTGCTGTGGGGCGCTTTACTTCTTCTGATTGTTTTAGCTGTTATTTGTCAGAGCTCCGAGTGGGGAAATCAGCAGATCTGAGGTGACCCAAATCCTCAGCATTGTTATGCAAGTATTACCAAACCACGTGACAGAATTAGACTTGAATGCTGACACGATTAATATCAGCACAATAGCAGCATACTGTTTGATTGCTCAGAATCTTTCTCTTTTTCCAGTATTGCCTGTGAAGCAAACTGGTAAATGATAATATTTAAAAATAAATAAAAGGTAAAAAAAAAAAAAACAAACAAAAAAAACATTTCAGTTGTAAAATACTGAGGCCTCAAAAAGATTTATTTAAGATCAGGGATCATTACCAAATACTAATACTCAAATGAAGAACATTTAATAATCTAATGGAATGGGAAAACCCTTCTGAATGACACTCTGCAAGAGCAGTTCTAGATTTTATTTTTTGATATCTGCAGGTGCCCCCTTGTGGTATGATGAACAACATCTACTAGGTAAACCTCTAAACACACCAACCTCAGTGTGTTAATGTGACCTCACGTACGTTGGATTAAATGTCTGTGTAAACTTAATGAAAGAAAAAAAAGATTTTACTACTTCGCTACAACTGTTTTGCAGTTTATTAATTATTCCAGATTAATTTAAACTAACGTGATGGTGCTTTCTCACACCCTAAATGCTGAAAATACTTGCCATCTACATAGCGTCAGGTTATAGCCAATCTAATGTCCAATGTCATCTTTGATTACCTCTTTATTCAGACTGCTGCATCACACTGTGTTACACCTCTGATTAATTTGGAACTGCATCTCACAGATATGGACAAGCTATGCTTCAAACAATAGGGATACCCGAGGCAGCCATCTTGCTCTTGCACTTAAAATTAAAAATTATGCTACCCATTGCTTCTAGGCATCACTTGCTGAGAATACTCACTGAAGTTGTCTGTAGAGTGGCAGAGCGATCTGAGGCGGGACGTTGATGAAGCGTTCACTGAGCAGCAGCCCGACGGCCTGAGATGCGTCATGCAGAACTTTCTCAAACTCCTCTTGCACAGCGGCCGAGCAGAGCTTTTCACACTGACCCAAAACTATTTCCTTAATCTGTTCCACACATTCCATGCCCTGCTCAATACACACAATCAAATTTAACAATAAGAATGAAAAGAAAACACACACATACAATTGCATCTAAAAAATTTGAATAGCATGAAAAGGTCCTACAGCCTGAAGGAAGAACGGAGAGGCACAGACTACAAGGTGCTTGTAGTCTAGAGTGACGTTTCCACAGTGCCAAAACAATGACCAGATAGTTCAACAACCAGGACATTACTGACTGGACTGATCTGAACCCCAATCAATGCATTTCTGGGAAGCACTGAAATTCAGTACTGTGCAAAAGTTACTTAAGGCAACTGTTTATTTTTCCAATACCCTCTGCAGAATAAACATCAGTAATACGCTATAAGAATGTCTTTTGAACATAGTTGGTACCTTATGAGCTGGTTTTAAGAACACAGGTTTAGTTCCAGATTTTTCCTTGACGCACTGAGCATCACACTGTAAACTTTAAACTCGCAGCAGCACCGTATTTAACTCAATGAAGCCCTGATAAGCAAACCCTGGTACTGAACCAAAACATTGCTGCGCCATCATATTGCCAGTAACATGAGCTGCTTTGTTCTGCATCACCGCAAGAACAAAGCAGCGTCGGATGAATGCACTGCATGTTCTGTCTGCTGTTGTTGTCTGTTTGTCTTGTGTCGTGTCTCATGTGTAGCACCAGGGTCCTGGAGGAACGTTATTTCGTTTCACTATGTACTGTGCATATGGTTGAAATGACAATAAAATCCTACTTGACTTGAACATTGACTACAGATTCTTCTGTGTGATCCTAAAGACCTAAAACAAGATTTTGAAATACATTAAATTGCTACTTACTGTATATATTGTATTCTGAATAAATGCTTATTTTATTTTTCTATCTCTATTATAATATAACTAGGATGCAGGGGACAGGAAGAAATAGAAACTGATGATCCTCTGTGGCGACCCCCAAATGGGAGCAGCCGATAAAATTAATCAGCCTCTTAATTGAAATAAAATTATATGGTATTCATTTTGTTTGTATAAGGTTCAAACAGAAAACTTTAAAATGAGTTCCTCTGTTTGTTAGGATTACAAACTCATGAGTTCTGCCCCTCAGCTGTTCCTCCACTCCTCTAAATAATATAACATTACTTTAAATAAGGGTTTTAATGATGCATTAGAGAGCCTAGGCAGTCTTTTGTATCTTTCTGAAGTGTTCAGTGCTAGTATTCTACCTTCCTCTCAGTCAGATTTACAATGCTGATGAACCCAAACACTTCATCCGGATCCTCATCATCACTGTCATCCGGCACCTCCGCTTGCTAAAAAGAAACAAACAGCATGAAGTCTGACTTGATTGCCCTGCATGAAATCAGAGGAAATTGTCTGATGGCTCCTGCTGTGCATAGTTTCAGACTGAACTAATATGCCCCATTTTTAAGTGAAACCTTCCCATGATTGTGGAGAAGAAAAAAAAGAATCCAAGCTGCTGAATAAATTCAGACCAGGCATATTAACAGCCAGTAAAAATCAAAATGAACAAATATTGGTGGGAACTCATTTTTGTGCAAAAAACTGGTATGCTTTTTAGTCTGTTATTACATTTTTGTCAGGACTGAAAACTGATCATGAAATGTGAAAGGATTTTTACAGTAAATATTACATTTACTTTAGTGGCAGGCGCAAACCAATTGATGTAAAATGTACACAAAATATATACAATTTCTCATGCAGAATTTTTTTTATTTCTTTTATATATATATATATATATATATATAAAATGCCATCTGATAAAAAAAAAAAAAGTCATCAGCCAAGAGCACACATTTCAATCACCCTCAGATTGCTGCAATATTCATTCATAAAACAGTTCTCACCAAATTACTGTAGCTACACACTAAGCTGCATCATTTCACATTAACTATGTTCAAGCCTGGAGACTCACCCTGATCACACTTCCAATGTGATTCTGCTGAATGATGAGATCAGTCAACTCGGAGATGTTCACATGTGCCTTCAGAAAAAGCTGTTGGGAAGAATAAACATATGGATAGCTTAATAGTCATTAGTCCCTGTGTGTAAGGTCAGTTATTCTCCACGTCCATTTGCTCTCTCCTTCTTATCTATGTGACCTTAGCAAACCAAATGTGCTGTCTAGAAAACGCACCCTGCTATTTAAGATCCTTAAAATAAAATAAATAGCTGCTGCTGTTATCAAAATAATAAAACGTGACATATTTAGCTCCATATCAGCCTTCAGGAATCTGTTTATGGACCGGCTAACTGACACATGCAACTGCTTTCCAGGCTGAAGAATATAAACAAACTTGGCTTTGTCATTCTTTTTTGTCCATTTCTTCTTGCACTGTGTGTGTGTGTGTGTGTGTGTGTGTGTGTGTGTGTGTGTGTGTGTGTGTATGTATCCATTCTTTACTTTTTTTTTTCTATTATTTTCTGATCCATAACCCACTCCCTCAAAAGCTTTTTAGGAGCCTTTAGCCAGGCTGCCCCGAGAGTCTTGGCACGTAAATAAATGTTAATAACTGCACATGCACCACACACCTGTTGCAGCAGCTTCTTAATGCCGTTGAAGTCGTTGTCAGATATTGTGTGTGCTTCGAAATCCACAATGACCTCCTACAAGAGATGAAACATGGGACACATGAGCAGGACAGAAACAGTAATGTTTAGATAAACAGTGTGTGTTAGTAATGAGAGACAGTAACCCAGGTCTCTGTTCATCAGGCTGAGACACACATGGTTCGGCATTGTCGGAGTAAACTCCTCACCTCGTTAATTTCTTCCTCTGAATTTTCGCTGTCCTCCTCTCCGGATTGCTCCAGCTCTTCTTCCGAGCTGTCCCCGCTGTGCTCGGGGTTTTCTCCGGCTCCCAGTGCGCGCTTTTTCGCAGATGAAGCCATGCTACTACAGCGCGCCGAGGAAGGCGGAAGTGACGCACATATACACGTACACGTGATCAGGAAACTCGCACAGAGCGATCATTTTACAAAATAAAAGTACTTTGCCATGTTTCACTCTGTGAATCAGTGTATTGGGGCATTCTCAGCAAAAATATGAATCCGGATATTACAGGGAATTTAAAAAAATGTTTTAATATCGTCCCATTCCATCTAACTAAATTGACTATATATACATATATATATATATATATATATGTTGACCGTACTATCTGCCGCGCGAGTTCTCGCAAGTCATCGCGATAACTGTTTACATCCCGCCGACGGCAGACGCAGCAGCAGCTTGTGAAACCATACACACAGTTGTGTCTCAAATGCAGAAAGCACATCCCCAAGCCTTCCTCCTGATTTCTGGTGATTTTAATCATGTCTCCTTGTCCTCCACTCTGCCTACTCTCACCCAGTATGTGGACTGCTGCACCCGGGACAACAGGACACTAGACTTACTGTATGCAAACGCTAAGGATGCATACAGAGCATCACCCCTCCCTCCATTGGGACACTCAGACCATAACCTGGTCCATCTGGTTCCCTCTTACATACCTCTAGTATGCAATCAACCCCCCACTACGAGGTATGTGAGAGGATGGTCTGATGAGTCTTGCATGGCACTCAGGGACTGTTTTGAAACCACAGACTGGGAGGCGCTGTGCAGCCCACATGGAGAGGACATCGACAGTCTGACAGTCTGCATAACCGACTACATCACCTTCTGTGTGGAGAACACTGTACCGACCAGGAGAGTACGGTGTTACTCCAATAATAAACCATGGCTGACCCCTGATCTGAGAGCTCTGCTGAAGCAGAAGTCAAGAGCCTTCAGATCAGGAGATAAGGAGGCAATGAGAACAGCTCAGAAGGAGCTGAAAAGAGAGATAAGGAGGGGGAAGGACAGATACAGAGAGAGGCTGGAGGAGCAGCTCAGACAGAACAACGTCAGAGGTGTGTGGAGAGGACTGAACACCATTACTGGTAGGAGCACAGTGAGTAGGGGAGGCCCAGAGTCTGGAGATAAGGACTGGGCCAATAGTCTAAATCTGTTTTTCAACAGGTTTGACTCAGGAATCTGCCCCTCACCCAACCATCAAAGCTCATCACATGCCAGTGCCCCCCTTCACACCTCCCTGCAAACTCCAACGGCACCTCCCCGTCACACCTCTCTGCAATCCCCACCAGGGATATCGGCTGAAAATCCCCTTTTATCTTTATCTTCTCCTTCTCTACCCCCCTTTTCCCCTAAAGACTCTACTGCCCCCTCCTGCTACCCCACTCAACGGGAGGCTCCCACTCTCTCACCACACGATAGCCTCTCCATCACAGCTGACCAGGTGCGGTGTCAGCTGAGGAAGTTGAAGCACAGGAAAGCCACAGGTCCGGATGGCATCAACTCCAGCCTGTTGAGGGACTGTGCAGATCAACTCTGTGAGGTTATTACCTACATCTTTAACCTCAGCCTCAGCCTGGAGCGTGTCCCCACTCTATGGAAGACCTCGTGCCTCGTTCCAGTCCCCAAGACGCCGCACCCCAAGGAGCCAAACCATTTCAGACCTGTTGCCCTCACCTCTAACCTGATGAAGGCTATGGAGAGGATCATCCTCCATCACCTTCGTCCTCTGGTCAGGAGGGACCTGGACCCGCTGCAGTTTGCATACCAGCCGCACATTGGGGTGGATGACGCTGTCATCTACCTGCTGCATCGGGCCCTCACTCACCTGGAGAGTGCTAAGAGCACTGTGAGAGTCATGTTCTTTGACTTTTCCAGTGCTTTCAACACAATCCAGCCTTCACTTCTGAGGGGGAAGTTGGAGGGAGCGGGTGTGGACCATCACATGTCTGAGTGGATTATTGACTACCTCACCAATAGACCCCAGTATGTGAGACTCCAGGACTGTGTGTCTGAGGTGGTGGTCTGCAGCACTGGAGCCCCACAAGGAACAGTCCTCGCCCCCTTCCTCTTCACCCTGTACACAGCGGACTTCAAATTCAACACAGACACCTGTCACCTGCAGAAGTTCTCGGACGACACCGCTATTGTTGGTCGTGTGTCTGAGGGAAACGAGCAGGAATACAGGGGGGTCATCAGGGACTTCGTCAGATGGTGTGATCAAAATCATCTGCGCATCAATGCCAGCAAAACGAAGGAGCTGGTGATTGACTTTCGCAGGAAGTCACCCCCCATCACACCGGTGGACATCCAGGGTTTGTACATTGAGACTGTGGAGGAGTACAAATACCTGGGTGTCCACATCAACAATAAACTGGACTGGTCCACTAACACTACTGCTCTGTACAGAAAGGGCCTCAGTCGTCTACACCTGCTAAGGCGGCTGAGGTCCTTTGGGGTAAACAAACATCTCATGAGGACATTTTATGACACTGTGGTAGCGTCGGCTGTTTTTTACGCTGTGGTCTGCTGGTGTGGAAGAGTCGCAGAGAGGGACAGAGGGAAACTTAACAAACTGGTCAAGAGGGCCAGCTCTGTCCTGAACTGTCCGCTCAAGTACATCGAGCAGGTAGGGGAGGAGAGGATGTTGTCCAAACTAACATCCATCAAGGACAACACCTCCCACCCCCTACACGAGACTGTACGAGCACTGAGCAGCTCGTTCAGCAGCAGACTCTTACACCCGCAGTGTAAGAAAGAACGCTACCGCAGGTCATTCCTACCTGCAGCAATAAGACTCCACAACACATCTTCATAACACTACATTATTACTGGTTCACTACATTACTTGTTTATTATTATTATATGTCCTTGATATATTATATTATATATATTACTATTATTGTTGATGTATATTATTATTATATTACTGTATTGTATATTATATTATTGTTGTTATTATTATTATTATTTATTATTTATTATTATTATTACATTTATTACTTTTTTATACTTTGTTACTTATATGTTTAATTCAGAACCTATTACCGTGTATATTTGTATATTATACATTGTAAATATGTATATGTATATATTTATATATATATATATATATATATATATATATATATATAGATAGATAATCTATTATTTATAATCTATTATTTATTTATAGCTCCTCCGTTTTTCTTCGTTTTTCTTTTCTTTTTCTCCTCTACTGTTCTTGTTCCTGTTCCTCTTTCCTCTTTTTTTCTTTTTTCTTCTGTACACCTGTCTTTTATTTATAAGAGCCCTGTAACGCCCAAATTTCCCATTCGTGGGATAATAAAAGATTACTCTACTCTACTCTACTCTACTCTATATATATATATATATTCAATAAGACAACATATAAAATACTTAATCAAAATCATCTACAGCTAGCAACACTAATTGGAGATTATTAGCTCATTATGTTATAGTGAGTTATATTAGTATTAATATTTACACCCAGAACCATTCATTACGAGAAATTCTCGTTTCTAGGCAACAGTGAAACGGGGCTCGCGCTCGGCTCTGACTGAGGCGGCGTGAAGGAGGAGCTTTGAGATCCTCGCTCCTCCCACAAACAACAACTCCCGCACAGTCTCACAGAGCTCGACCCAAATGTGTCAGAAAACTTTGTGTTTTTCATATTAGAGTCACAGCACTTAAAATAAATAAATAACCTTCGTTGGAAAACTCAAAATGAGGCCTGGATTTGAAAAAAAAAACTAGAGCACTAGAACATTCGGGAAGCGTCCGTCTTCTTCCGCTCGTGTCGTCACGAAGGGGCGTCACTCACGCACCGTGCCGTCGACACAGAAAAGCAGCATTAGTACCGCGAGCGTGCGAGCGTGCTGGAACAGCTGAATCCTGAAGGAGCCGTCAGGCCGTGTGTGGAGGTGAAGTGGACCGGAGACCCATCATGGCCCTGAACCAGAACCACTCGGAGTCCGGCGGAGTGATCATCAACAACAGCGAGAGGTGATGAGGCTGACGGGCAGCAACTGCGCCACGAAAATAAACAAACAGCCATTATTTGTTAAGGCTTAAAAGCAGAGTTCTCACCTCCCCGGCTGGGCTCAGTGTTCACTTCCCTGGTTTATGGGAGAATAACACTGGGAACAGTCGGTAGCTGCTCTGTAAGCTCAGTGTGATGATAAACTGTGTTACTTGTTAAATAGTAAACATTAATCAGGCAAGGCACGATCAAATGTAACCAGAACTCAGGAGCCATGAGGATCTGACTGATTATAGAAGCTGTTGCTTATTAAACAAGCTGATCTGACTCTGTAGCAGGAGTGGAAATCATGGTATACAACATTCTGTTTGCCTTTTGAGTGTGTGTGTGTGTGTGTGTGTGTGTGTGTGTGTGTGTGTGTGTGTGAGAGAGTGAGAACACACCCAGTCCTGCTTCACTGGGTCACTGACACTATAAGCCTATTAACCCTTTTCTAAAAGTGATGAGGCTCTTTAATGCACCCTCACCCCACCATTGCTTGTGAGTTTGATGGATAACATTAGATTTGATCAGTAGATTTGATCATCTGGTAGAAGAATAGAATAGGATTTTATTCCACACGATTTAAGAAACATATTTCGGTCATCCTACCTCATTAAGTGTTCTTTTTGGTAGATATAGTGGTGGTTGACATGGCAACATAATATACGCTGATATACTGTCGACCATACATGATATGTCCCAATGATGAAAACCAGTATCACCTATACTAGACTTTGTGTGACTTGTTTTCACTGTGCATCACTGACATATGTTTAACAAAAGGCAAATACTGAAACTATCACCGTAGGCTTAGAAAAGTGTGATAAGAGATCATTTATAGTGATAAATATTCTCCAGTTCTGTGTATTGGATGTGCCAGAAAAAATGCCCAGAATAACACCTTTGTTCTCATTTGTGATCAAAGCAAGTTTTGAAGTCTTCTGCTTCAATGACTCTGAATGGACTTTGTTTCTCCTTAGCGTTTTGATGTCCTATGAAAATGTCGAGCTGACGTTCAGTGATGGAGATCGTTTACCAGAGATGTTTAAGAAGAGCAAAAAGGGGAGCATCTATCTCACTCCATACAGGGTGGGTATGAGGGCAGAAGGCATATATTTTAGAGCTGAATTTTGACTAATCTGCTGGTTGGCTGCATAAACAAATTCTAGAAGCAAGCAGCTGCTCTTAACTATCCGTTACTCTTTAACTAGTCAGCAACCTGGTAAAGTAAGTACATGGAGCAGTAGTGGACTAGTGGTTAGAGACGAGGCTCCAGGATCAGAAGCTCATAGGTATGAATCCTGGACCTGTAGGTTGCCCTGAGGTATGCTTGAGCAAGGTACTGTCCCCATTACCGCTCCCTGGGCACTGGATATAACTGCCTCCTGCTGCACAGTGTGTGTGGGGATAAATGCAGAGAATGCATTTTGCTGTGGTTCTCTGTGTGATTCACAATAACAAAGATTCACTTTCACTCGCACCCACTTCCTGTGCCCATTGCCATATCGGGTTTAGGCCACATCTACTTATAACTGACACTCAAAAAGTGTTGACCGAGATAAAAACTAGTGCACCAGGGATGAAAAAAAGGTGAAATTCTCAATTGATGATTGATAATACATAATTGTTTTCTTATACATTATACATCAATTATTAATGAAGGGGTTAGATCGAAGGGCTTGTCTAAAGGTAGATTTGTAAGTCATGGTAATTAAGTGTAAGCCTTGCTCATTGTTCAGGAAATGAGGCAGGCATGCATTTTTTTTTTAATTCCGTAAAGGCTTAATAAGCTTTCCAGAGCTTTACATTCTTTCTTTCATCAGGTGATCTTCGTAACGAAGGGGAAAGATGCTTTACAGTCCTTCATGATGCCATTCTACCTGATGAAGGGCTGTGAGGTCAAACAGCCTGTGCTTGGAGCCAACTACATCAAGGGCACAGTGAGTGCTGAACCAGGGGGTAAGAACTCACTCGTTCTAATTTATTATAAACAAAATCATCACTGACACGCATAACTGCATATTTTTAGCCATCCAAGAGATCACTGGAGATGCATTTGAGACCCATGGAAATGCCCGATGAACACAGATGTATTGCTTTCTGTTCACCTGTGATCAGATCAGTTTAGACAGATGATAAAGCCACATTAAAAAAGTTCAAAGTAATGCCTTAGTTCAAGGTTATGACGGCTCTAGTTAGCCATGCACTTGCGTGATATTACCTACCTTATGTAATTGCTTAGCTGAATATTAACCCAGGTAGGTAGGTTTTATTAAAAAAGGCCCAGTGATTCCTGTTCCGAATGTAGGACTAGATGGAAAGAAAACCAAATGTAAAATTCTAGAAATTGTTACCTGACCTTGAAACCACTTGGACTTCAAAGCAAATATAATCCTAATCAGTACACGGAAATGCTTTTAGTTATCAGAATCAGTTAAAACTCGTTGCATTCTTCTTTTCTAGGTGGTTGGGAGGGGTCTGCAACCTTCAAGCTGATATTTATCGCTGGAGGGGCCATTGAGTTTGGGCAGTACATGATGCAGGTGGCAGCTCAGGGTAAATTTCCCCATTTTCACATTCTGCCTGGTTTTTGAATCCTCATCACTTAGGTCTCAGTCAGGAATTGCTAAAACAATTTCTGTTGTTTTATTGAATAACTAATTTATTATGTCATTAGTTTGGGATTATAAAGAGTTAATAAATTAGAAATGTGTTAAATGGAACATTTATTTTAATATTTGTAAATGTATATGGTTAACTTGTTCTCTTTCTAGCCTCCAGAGGACAGCCTGTGACTGGCAATCTAGGATGCTCGTACATGGCTAATGGAGCGTATGCGTACCCACCTCCACCTCCAGCTAATGGAATCTACTCTACTGGACCCTCGCCCCCTGGTTACTCTTACCCTGGGCCACCCCCACCAGGTGATGATGTAACATTTCTTTCTTTAAGTGTGTCCACATTTGTCAAGTCTTAATGAGGAGTCAGGGATTAATATGTTATATGTTGAATGTGTGGCAAAAGTAGAAAGTGTTACAATTGCCTCGGTTCTATAAATGTGTTTAGTTACATTAGTTGATTCAAACATCTCTGCCCCACTAACTGACTGATGAACTCTCAGAAAATTACACAAGGTTAGCATGGAATACATTCATTTCATACATAGAAGTCAAAAGTATGACAATTGATCATTCCATGTTATCACATTTGTGAAATGTACTGTAAAAAAAAAAAAAAATAATATATATATATATATATAATGTTTTGTATTTTTTCTTGTCTTCAGGCACTTTCTACCCCAACCCTCCTGGCATTGATGGTCCAGCAGCTTACATGCCTCCTCCCCCATATTCTGCCTCTGTGGCTCAAGCCCCTCTAGACCCAGACTTACCCCGGACACCTGCAGGTGAGAACCACAGTCAGGGATTACCTTATAACGTCTCACAGTGAGCTTGTTTATCAGCTTTAATGAGCTGTACAACCGTATGGACTGGATGATCTTTTTCCCAGGGATCTACCAAAATTAAGAGCCATCATCAAATTAATTTAGGGACTGAATGCCTTCAGGGGCTCTAATGATAGTTTAGATCGATGCACATCAATTTATCTGGGGTGGCACGTACCATGGACCAGGGTTGTGCCCTCCTCCCTTATATCACTACTTCACTCCTCAGTATTTATTTGTACATTTATTTATGTACATGCATACATTTACGCACAAAACATGTTAAAAAGGAGCTCAAAGATAACAAGACACTAAAAAACATTGGCTTCATAAACTTTGGGAGAAAGTGTATCTTTATGCCTGTCACAGAGTAAGTCTCTTTAGGTTTGCCCATAATCAGATCTTGTGCAACACCTTATTATTTGGTTTCATTTGACCTCCGTGGAAGAAGTTTAGATTGGTATCAGAAAGAAATAATGTTTTCATAGGCTGTTTGCTGATGTAATGTTCACTGAAATAGTCATGTTGAACATTTCAATTGGTGCAGTGTACAGGAGTATAATTTGTCTTTCTGTTTCTCTCAGCGGAGGCAAAGGCAGCAGAGGCAGCAGCCAGTGCAGGCTCCTCGTCTCTTATGCAGACTCACGTTTATCTGCCTGAGGTGAGTACGTCCTCCAGTTCACCCAGATCAGCTCATAATTTGCTGCTCTATGAATTTACCTTAGTGCATAATGTTCCTTCTCTACGTTACTGTATAGCATTGCTTTTATAAGAAAACCTCACTCATATCTCTGAAACAACTATTTTATAGAAGGAATTAAGTATACCTTTCTGTTAGCCATTTAAAATTTCTTTTGGTCTTTTGGTTACATTACAAAGAATGTCCGTTCAGTGTCAGGAGTTAAAAAACGTGATGTTCTGAAGATCCTTTGGCAGAGATCATAACTAGAACACTTACAAAAGCAACTTAGGTAGCTACTCTATGTTAAGGTGGTCTCTGTACAGTTTAAAACTGGTCTGCTTCCTCTTCCATAGGACAAGCCCCCACCTTACTCACCACCTGAAGATAAGAAGAATCAGTAAATTTCTGACCAGCAATTCTACAGCCAGCCCTCAGTCTTCTCTCTCTCTCTCACACCTGTTTTAATAGCAGCATTTCATTTCATTAACTCAACTAACCATGTTCTCCTGTAAGGCTACATGCAGTAGCTGGAGCCTCCAGCAGGTGACAGTAAATGGGATTCCCACCATCTGTACTTTGGGGAAGGACAGGAAAGTGGAAAGAGTTTTTGATTTCACCGTGTGTGAATAAGAGGGATTTGAAACTTAAGGACTGTTAGCTCATAAGCGTTGACCAGTCACACCAGTAAAATGCAGAATTCTTCTTGTAATTCTAAAGAGGTGACTGCACATGCAAATCATTCTGTGAATTTTTCAAGAAAATGAACTAGTATGAGGAGGCCACGACTGGCCGTGTCCCATTTGGAAAGGAAAGAGGAAAAAAAAAAAAAAAAAAGGGACCAAGCTTATCAGGGAATGTGGGAACAGCAAGTGTAAGAAGAAATCCGAAATATTATTGCGCATACATTCAGGTGTTTGCTTAGAAAACCTCTTGTGCGCACCTTGGCCAAAGGACTGCATACATGTAGTACCTGTGAATCCGCTGTACGGTCACGTTTGGTCCTTCTGCGCTTGTCAGTTGTCATCCTCTTCTGAAGCATCTATTTAGCTCTGGAGCATGACATGAATTAATATGGCACTTTAACTTCATTAACTTTAACTTGTCATGCATCAGTATGCCCTCCTGCCCCCCGGCTCCCTCGTGTGCTGTTTATGGTTGGGTATGTTAATTTATTACTTAATTTATTTGAATGACAACCTGTGTAACCAACCAAACGCATGGTCTCAGCTGTAACATTTAACGTACAATGGATTGTATTTTATTAAATATGACATGTATCGGTTGAAAGGTCTGTAAGTTTATTTTTTGTACAGTAGATGAACATTTGGGGGGGAAAAAAAAAGATGACCTAACATGTAGTAACGAGGGCAGTAGACTTTCTTATAATCTAAAGACACGTTTACTTTTACATCCTTTCTTCCTCTCCCAATAATACACAAAGATAATCTCTCAAAATGTGGGAAAGAATGTTTTTTTTTCTCCTCTAATTTAAAAATCTAATCCTTCAAAGAGTTTAAAAAATGGCTCAGAGCTTTTAAGTGGTGTGAATCACTGAATCACTTCCTGTGCTTCTCTTACTCGTTCCCTTCTTTAAACACAGCAGATGCTGTTTGTGCAAATGCATTTGATCCCAGAGATCAGTTCAGTTCCAAGTCCAAAACTCTCTGCCAGTAACTGATGGGCAAAATGTAAGGCAAGGCTCTGAGCTTATAATATTACATCGGATGTTCATTTTTTACGGCACGTGTATCATGTGCTTCACATTTGTTCAAAAGAAGTACAGCCAATCTGAAAACAATTAGGGTTAAACACAGTCTGCACGTATTACTGGCAGAACAGTCGATCAGAAACATCCATTATCACAATTTGTGTGCAGCCTTTTCAAGACAGGTAGAGGATAAACTTACTGACACAAGAATGTCAAAAGAAGACACGATAGGTGGGAAAAACACATTTAGATGACAGTCTGTATTCAAGTTAAACTCGACCCAGTGGCTCATTAAAGGTTTTCACATAATCACTCTAAAGCGGTTGCTTAAACCCAAATCCAGCTCTGGACTATCTATATACTGCACATTTAGTGTTCTCCCTTCACTAAGGCTTTGTTCACATTGCAGGACAAATCGGATACATTTACAAAATGTGACTTTTAAGTGTTCAGATTTCAAATTAAGGGGGACCAAATCCAGTTTGAAGGGTCAAACTGCAGTCCCATATTAGTTTTCACACTGATTGCCACTGTAACATGCAAGTCTGCCAAATGTAAACAAGCTGACAAAACCAGACACATTGTTGAGTTCAAACCTTGATGTGTACCGTTCCTTTATGACTTTAGCTGAACTCTCTAATGACTGTTCAAGCGGAGTAGCAGAAATCTGATTTAAATCAGAAATCTCTCACAACTGTGGCTTCAATCCAGTTTGGAAAAGTCAAACTTCATGTGGATTTTGTCATGTGGGTCTCACTCACATGAAAAAAACAGATTTATGCTACCTTTCTGAATAAGCCCAAAACAGCTGATTCAGGTCAATTATGAAGCCCTTTAAACATTTTCTCCAGAACTGATTTGGCGATACACATTCTTGAACTACTGTGCACTCACATTTAAATATTCAATTGTTGCATGGTAACAGTTAAAAAACATACAAAATCCCAGGCCTATGCAAAAATGAATGCAACTTATATCACATCAAATTGAGCCTGACCTGGATCGCATAAAAGGAAAATTTTCCTTTCTGAAAATTCAAAAGTGCTTTGAGTTTTGAAAAAGGGATGAAAAAAAAAAGTAGCTTGCAACGTTTTGACCATTTTACAATGAAAATACAATTTTCAAGCACTGCTGTTGTGCTCGAGTCTCTAGCTTCTGAAATTATTCGGGTAACATGATGAAACTAAAAGCTGTAAATGAGTGTCATAAAACCTGCAGTCAGGGACTAAAGAAGCCATTTGTGTGCAGGGCTTCTTAATCCTCTGTGTTAGAGCATAATACCTCAGTCTGTCTCTAGCAAAGGTCTATGGGTTTCTAGTTGGGACACTAGGATCAACAGGGCTGGACAATAGCGTGTTCGTACTATAAAGCATGGCTCCATGGTTCTGGTCCAGAACTGCAGAAATAAGCGCCAAGTCTGTCAACAATGGCCCACTGCCCTGCACAGATTCATCATTTCCCTACTTCAGCAAATCAGGGACTACGCTCACAATACAAGCTGAATATTTGGTCTCATGAAGTGTCATGTTAAAAAGAAAGACATGCATATAACAAAATATTTTCAGGTTGTAAATTACTTTTGCAATTTGAGTAGATTTTTATTCTTTTAAGTCTTAAATGAGGCCCAATTATGATCACATACAGATCAGGTCGTCAGTTCAGTAAATGCTTTTTCAAAACATTTATGCAATTATTACAATTCTAAAGGATCAGAAACGAGCATATTAAGAAAAAGAAGAAAAAAATTAACAAGTATTTTTGTACTCTTTTTTGGGGGGGGGCTACTGTTTTAAACTCTAAATGACCCTGTTTCGTATGGAAGACAGTGAATAAGAGACTCAAAAAAAGAATGTATAGGGAACGTAGTTTTTACATTAAAATTTAATGCACTGTTTGAATGTAACTTTTGCTTTTACTGAAATCATTAGCAATATTGATTGCTGATTATTATCAACAAAATGATAAGTGCCAGCCATGATAATTGCTATTTTGGTTGCATGACCAAATATAGATATTTGATCTTGGAAATAAATCGTCTTAAATCTGATTTAACTGAACCAGATTTGTACTACACCTAGCTCTGAAAATAGTTTATTTTGTCACAGTTGGGGAGGAGGAAAAAAAAAAAAATCAATTGTTGCAACATTGTAATGTGAGCGTAACCTGAATTGCCTCAAAGCGCGCTTGATATGCTGCCGAGAAGGGAAAATGTGAAACCTGCCTGGGCATTTTTTTCCAAGATCTCCAAGAGCTCAATACTGTATTTTGAGCTGCACACCAGTGTCCTTCCAGAATGCAGTTTGAGTGCATATTATATTGCAAGAAGTCTTGCAACTCATGGCGGGCAGAGAGTGATGCTGACCCCCTCCCCAATCCAGCAGGCAGGGAACAGTTCACGAGAGAAAGCACAGTGAAAGGCGTGCAGCCGCACTTGGCCCTCTCCATAATAGGTCAGAGTTCCTTCTTCATAGTCCAGCAGCATGCCAATGCGTAGAGGCTGCGTGTGTAGCTGCAGCTGCCCGGCTACGGACTCCCTGCGGCCGGCGTGCCAGGCGCTTAGCTGCCGCTCATCCAGCTGGAGGCTCCATGATAGCTCGTTCATTCCCAGCATGCATGTCTTGCCCTTCTCTTTGCGTGGGATGGCCTGATACGTCACCCCGACGTACGCCCATGGTTTGGACACTTCCAGCTCCCAGTAGTGACGGCCGTGGGTGAAGTTCTCAAAACACAGCACCTGCCAGGTGTGGTCGAAACGGGCCTCGTGAGCTGGAACAGGGCGCGGCCCGGAGGTCAGGTGCTCGGCCCGACGATTGCTTTGAGAAAGGAGGAGATGTGCGTTGGCTGTGCGAGGGTCAAAGGTCAAAGAACAGCGATCTGTAATGACAAATCACAACATTTATATAGAAAGGTGCATTTTTATTGTTGCAATATAATAAAGAGCTTTAAAAGCTTTAAATGTTGCAGTTATCTTTGTTGACAACAAAAGATATTCTGCTGAAAGTGCAGAACTTTCAACTAATGTCACATTTATATTTATATACACCCCCCCCCAATTAATTGACAATATCTTTTAACATGATTAACATAGTTTGATTAAAAGAGTACAGCAAAATGTGAATAACTCATTATGAATTACTCATTATGAATAATTCATCCATGCCTCAGAGTAAAAAAATAAAGCAAATAAATACAGCCACTTAACACGAAAGGAAAGGCCTACATTCAGAAGAATTAGATTAGAGGTATATAGAGTTTATTATTATATAGAGTTATTTTAAGACAGGAATCTAGCCATCACAGCTTGGCCCTTGTCAAGGTCGCTCAGATCCTTGTGTTTGATCATTTTTCCAGCTTTCAAAATATCTTCTTAAATATACAGTTTACCTGGTGCCTACTATATCCCACCCCTGGACAGGTGCCACATTACTGAGATCCAAGTAATGTGTAATGTGAATAACATGTCAATCACTTCACCTGTCAATGGGTTTAATGTTATGGCTGAACTGTGTATGTACAATGAGTACTACAAAAGAAAAAGCTGTTTACATGCACTCAGGCCTTCCTTTCCTGCTGGATAAGATGGAGTAGCAGGACTTGGAACCACAGCAAGGACTGGCCTTTTGTCCTGAGGAGACCCTGGAAAATAAAGCCAGTAAAGTCATAAGCATGATATCTCTGTTTCCCACACACATTAAGAAACTGTAATTAGCTTTTCCCTAACCTTCTCTGTCATGGCCAACAACAGCATACACAGCTTTATCAAGGTCCTCACACACCAGCTTAGAGACGCGAGACAGTATTTCTGTAACCGGATTAAGTTTTTCTAGAATGTTCACGTTTACATCTACAGGAACTTCACCCATCTGAGGGACCTCAACCAGCCTGGAGTCCTGTTCAGGGATAGAAACATAAGCACCCAATATCATGAATATGCCCAAACATGGCTGAATGCTTATGAAAAGTATTTAATGTGTTTGACCTAGGGCTTACTTTTTTTTTTTTGGTGATTATACTGTTACATGTTGAGGTCATAATGTGTTTTGCAAACTATTATTGATCATGAATAACACATTTAAATTAGTCTTATTTTATCTTGCAGCTTATTATTCAATACAATGCAGCTCAATCAAGAGTGCAATATGGAATATAAGAGGTTTATAAACAATATAAATGTTCAGCACCACTAAACCAGAATCTGTTAACCAAATATGGCTCAAAGTATGTTAGCTATGTGCTGATTGACCATCTGTAGCCTAAAGAGCACTGTTACCTGTATGAGCTGGCAGTCAGGGAGAGCACAGAGGCTGCTGATTTGCTCCTCTAGTTCAGAAAGTTGTTGAGCTTTCTCTTGCAGCTCACTGAGCCGAACCTCAGCCTGTGATAGAGCACTGTTCTGCTGCTGCTCCACAAAGTTCTGTGTCAGCTCTTGTTTCTCCACCATCACCTTCATCAGCTGCGAGAACTTTGCATTCACCCACTGAGATGTCTGCTGCAGTGAAACCTAAGACAGGAAGAGCAGGGAAGCTGCACAGGATTAGAATAGGCACTGCTAGCTAACACAGCTACAGCGACATGTGATTTGTGATCAGTTTAATCATTTATTTCAGTACATTAATGTGCTTAACACTTTTTTAGAGTAATGTCCATCTGACAGCAGAGACACAAGGCTGTCTTGCCTTAGCTTTAGCGATGTTCTCACTCAGCTCCAGAATATTCCGTTCTGTTTCCTCTCTGCATTTCTTGATGTCCATTGCCTTCTTCTTCAGCCCCACCTGTTAATTATATTTACACTTTGATATAAAATGAAATAAAATACCCTTTATAATGTACTCATATAATAATTTCCAGGAGAAAAGGAGTAAAGAGAACTGTACAAGCTAGAAAAGTGTCTGTCTCTACAAAAAGATTCATTCAGCAACCTTCTTTATTTCTATTGTCAGGCAGTAAACTCTGGACAAATGAACCTGAAAACAACTGGTAAAAAAAAAAAAACAGAGTAGGGGGTAATAATACCTCTCTGGTATTCCTCTCCTCCTCCACCAGGACTTTGTCATGAGTCTTACACTCATTCACAGCACACGCACAACACACACACATACAGTCATGCTTGCAGTACATGACCAGTGGCTTCTGATGGCGCCCGCAGAGCTGCTCGGGTCCAGCTTTGGCTGCATCTCCTCTACTTGAAGCATCTTTCACCACAGCACTGTTAGCGGTAGCTTCAGTCAAGAGAGACATTGACACGTTCCTTTTCAGTGTGGGTCTGCTGGGAAATCTCTCTTTGCAAACTGGGCAGTTGAACTCAGGCTGTGGTTCTCCTCTCTCTCTCTGGTCCCAGTATTTAGAAATGCAGTCCTTGCAGAAGGTGTGGCCACAGGGTATAGTCACTGGATATTTAAAACACTCCCAGCAGATGATACAGGTGAGATTGTGCACCTCCATCACAAGAGCTGCCCACCTGTCATTGAAAAAAACAGCGATCGCTAACATGAGTGTGTGTTACAGAGTGTCTAACACGAGTGAGTGTGTTACAGCGTGTCTAACATGAATTAAACAAAAAAAAGGAGACCAAATTAATACACTTTAATACAACCATGACATTAGAACATAATAACATCTGGGCAGTGGTGTCCTAGTGGTTAGAGACTAAGCCCCAGGATCAGAAGGTCATGGGTTTGAATCCTGGAACAGTAGGTTACCCTGAGGTACCCTTGAGCAGTGTACCGTCCCCATCACTGCTCCCTGGGCGCTGGACATAGCTGGCCCCTGTTGCATGTGTGTGTATGGGATAAAAGCAGAGGTTTCATATTGTTGTGTTTCACTGTGCGCTGGGCTGTGTTTAACAATGACTAATAGTCACTTTCACTTCATGACAGTTTTATTACATACCTGTAATAAAAAATAACTAAAAAGCTCCTGAGCACCATCAATCATTCACCAGTGAAAGCAGGCACTATGGGTCTTTCATTATTGTTGTTGTTGTTGTTGTTATTATTGTTATTTATAATAATATAATCTTTATGGCACCTTAACAATGGCTTAGAATTTGCAACAGTTTAAAAGCCAAGTTAATGTTAACTGTGGTAAATAAATAATGAATTACTGTGATTATTTATATCATATCAATATCATACAAATAAACAAGCCCACCAAGCAGGGCAGATTGGGGAGAAAGTGGGGGCTCCCCCTCCCCCTCCAGCACTGACTCGTCTAATGAACACTGTTGTGTTATTGTTGTGAAGACTGTTGCTTTCTTTATTTTAATCAGCCTGGCAGCCGGTGTTCAGGGTCTACTTCTGTTTGTACCCGAATATAAAACTAGAAACTTGAAATGAAATTAAAAACACGGGCAAATATGAAAGAAAACACGGGATTCTGCCCAACACTCCTGCAGAGCGGTCTGACAGCTAACCAGCACAAACCAAACCGGCTAAAGAAACGCGTTCGTTCCTGGTTTTAAACATCGCTGAGAGACAGAAACCTCCGCCTCCATCGCCTGCTGCTCACGGCCACATTTTCACTGCGGGTTAGAGACAGTCTTACTCACCGCTCTGTGTCCGAACCGCTGAATTTGGGGATGAATGCCGGAGGAAACGCAGCCGAACGGCGCAGCTGATGACGTTTAACGTATGCGCGCACTGACGTCACTGTTTCAAGATGGCGCTGCGCAGGGCGGCGGGGAGACTCGGTCACTTCAGGTCGGATTTAAACGTCAAAAATAACAGCAGACTCATTAATACTGCAGGTGAGCGGTGGCAGAATGTACAACAGACTCTTCAACACTGCAGGTGACATTCAGGACTTTCCTGAATGTGAGTTTTTCTGGCCTCGTGTTTAACCGGAGCTAATCAGGATCAAACTGAGAGGAGACAGAGAGTCAGAAGACACACACACACACACACACACACACACGCTCATGCATGAACACTCACTTACACACACACACACACACACGAACACTCACTTACACACACACACATGAACACTCACTTACACACACACACATGAACACTCACTTACACACACACACATGAACACTCACTTACACACACACACATGAACACTCACTTACACACACACACACGAACACTCACTTACACACACACACACACACGAACACTCACTTACACACACACACACACACACATGAACACTCACTTACACACACACACATGAACACTCACTTACACACACACGAACACTCACACGAACACTCACTTACACACTCACACGAACACTCACACACTCACACGAACACTCACTTACACACGAACACTCACTTACACACGAACACTCACTTACACACTCACACACACACATGAACACTCACTTACACCCATGAACACACACACGAACACTCACTTACACACACGAACACTCACTTACACACACGAACACTCACTTACACACACGAACACTCACACACACGAACACTCACTTACACACTCACACACATACATGAACACTCACTTACACACTCACACACATACATGAACACTCACACACACTCACACACATACATTCCAGCTAAAAACAGTGCGATCTTGAGAGGAGAGGAACTGAAGTATAAGTCAGACAAAGTATGAGTGTGAATGAAAATGAGGGCAGGAGAATGGTTGGGATGCAGGAAGTAGATGTGGCAAAGGTGGAGGAGTTTACATACTTGCGGTCAACAGGTTGGCATGGGTGGAGAAGAGCGCATGAAAGTGAAAGTGACAACCCTTGTCATTGCGAGGTCAAAGCACAGCAGACAGTGAACCACAACCAAATTGGACCTCTGCATTTAACCCATGCACACTCAAACGCCGTGCAGCAGTGGGCAGCTATTGGATGGCTGGGGACGGCACCTTGCTCAAGGGTACCTCAGGGCAACCTATTGGGAAGGGGTTCAAACCCCCGATCCTCTGATCATGTGGCCCTAACCACTAGGCCACCGCTGCCCCAAGAGTGCAAGAGTGATCTGTTACAGACAAATACCAGAAAGAGTGAATAAGAAGCTTTACAGGACGGTACTGAGGCCAGCTGTGCTGTATGGGTTGGAGACAGTGGCACTGGTGAAAAGACAGGCGGCGGAGCTGGAGCTGTCAGAGATGCTGAGATTTTCATTGGGCGTGACGAGGATGGACAGGATTAGAAATGAGTAGATTAGAGCAACAGCTCATTTTAGATGTTTTGGAGACAAAGTTATAGAAGCCAGGTTGCGTTGGTTTGGACGTGTCCAGAGTAGAGACGGGGAGTATATCAGGAGAAGGATTTTGAAGATGGAGCTGCAAGTAAAGAGGATAAGCGGCAGACCAAAGAGGAGGTTTATGGATGTTGTGAGGGATGACATGCAGATGTTTTTCTTTTTTTTTTTTTCTTCAAGGTTTAAAGAAAAAGAACATGAGCTAATTGATGTAAACAAATTTATAAGTTCAGTAAATACATTGTGTTTCCAAAGTGAATGTTTATCATCAACCTGATTAATATATATTTTTAAATTAAATGTAGCTCTGTCCCCTTCAGCCATGAGATGATGGGATTCTTTTCTCTAGAGGACAGGTTTAAGTCCTGTGTTCGTGATGCTACAATTTACATGCCAGTTAGTGTGTGATCATTACATTTACTGCATTAAATGTCCCATAAATACAATAACGAGAATCATACAAATAACAGCTATTGACACACCAGAACACGCCTACAATTTTAAGCATTTCTCCTCTACGCTGCTTAAAAGGATTAAATTACTACCCGAGTTGCTGTAAAGGAAGTTGTTTGTAATGAAAGTTGATACCATGTGCTTTCCATATTTCTAGCTGTATTATGTCGTCGGGCTGCTCCGCTGGGTCCAATGCCAAATGAAGACATAGACTGGCAGAATCTGGAATCACTGAAAAAATATCGCAGCTACACACGTTACCTCACCGCGGCAGAGAAGGCCAGTAATGAAGAGGTGTGGTGGAAGACGTATAGGAAACATGTAGAGAAGCATCCGGACTCAGGTAATAACTTGTACGGTCATGTTCAACAAAACCAACAGTGCATGTAGCCTGCAGGTATTGACTGTAAATCATGAAAAAGTGTAAATTCCGAGAACTAAAAGAATGAATGGAGAGTAGTTATTGTTTAGGATCATGTGCTGTTTAAGCCCAGCTGGTGATCCTAAACAGCACATGATCCTAAACAATAACTACTCTCCATTCATTCTTTTAGTTCTCGGAATTTACACTTTTTCATGATTTACAGTAATGATCCCTTTTGGAACGTCATAAGCATTCTGTGTTTTTGTGTTCAGACTTTGAGCCAGTGAACATTGGACTGCCTCACTGTCAGCCTTCTAGAACAAAGGAAGTTCGGGAAAGGAGGAAAGTGATGAAGGAAAACAAAAAGAACTCTGACCTGGAGAGAGCCACTCGTCTGGGCACCTGTATGTTAGCATCTTGCTGTTTCATACTGTTTAAAAAAAATAAAAAAAAAGACATTCCTGATGGTCCATACCTCTGCAGAGTTAAGTCAATGGGTTGAATCAGGTGTTTAATGAGGTAGAGTGCTCAACTCAACAGGGATGTGACCCACCAGGAGTTTGACATGCTTACCTTATAGGAGCCATATATAGGCTCAGACTTCTGTTCTTCAGTATTGTAGCTTCTTAACTTCAGTAGCATCTTCACTGCAGTTGCTGAATATAGTACACTGATGATCATACGGTAGTAAATGTATAATTAGAGTTAAGAGTAAAGCTTTTGGCTTCACTTTTTGATAACTTTCTTTGAATGTTGCATTCTAGTTCGCATTCCCTTGGACAGAGTAAAGGCTGAATGGGAGAAAACAAACGGACCCTTTCACATCCAGAGGCTGGCAGATCATTATGGAATCTACAGAGACCTCTTCCCCATGGCCTACTTTGTGCCAAGGGTCATGCTAAAGGTGGCGTATGGAGATGACAACAGCGCTGTGGTGCATCATGGCAATCATTTATCACCTACTCAGGTGAGACTAGAGCAGGAAACCTATTGAGACTGCAGGTGTGTTTGAATATTAGCAAATTGTTTTTCCTCACTATTGGCTTGTTTCCTCTTAGGCATCAGAGCCTCCACACATAAGCTTTGAAGCAGAAGAGAATTCACTTTGGACATTGCTTCTGACAAGCCCAGGTACAAAAATTAACTTACATTTTTTAATTTAATTACATTTTTTTTTTAAAGTGTCAGGCTTCAGTTACAGTTTTTTATATACACATATATATATATATATATATATATTCGTATCCACAGTTGTGTAGGGTATGTGTGTAGAAAGTCTAGGTTGTTTGAAGTGATACGTAACATTACTTTAAAACTTGTATGAAGTTAAATGTGTAATTCAGTTTGTGCGACTGTGTGTTAATAAAACCTAAACAGTGCTGATTGTTTGGTCAGAGCTTGGTCGTATGGAAGATTACGGTTACGTTTTAATTCATTATTTGGTATAAACCTCACCACAAGATGGCAGTGTAAACTGTTTGCAGAAAGCTTTAGATTAGCAGCTGTTTCTGTTATTGATTTTGTTGACTTTTTTCTTACTTTTTTTCCTCCAGATGAGCATTTACAAGATGGTGAGCTGGAATATGTTCACTGGTTGGTGTGAGTATTCGACGTTCAATGGAGCCAGATTCCACAATAGCTTTTGGCAAACACCTGCCTCGGTTTTGAAAAGCAATTTATATGCTGCAGTTTTTCTTCCAATGGCTTATCTACTTTTTTTTTCATACAGTGGGAATATCCCAAGGAGTTACGTACTTTCTGGGGAGGAAGTCTGCCATTACATCCCACCGTTTCCTGCCAAGGGAACAGGCTTGCAAAGATATGTTTTCATCCTGTTCAAGCAGGAAGCTCATATCAACTTCCATAGGGATGTTCTAACATCTCCCTGGTGAGCTAATGGCTGTAAATCTGTAAATATCTGCCTTCAGTTGTATCATGGGTTTTTTCCTGTGTTTGGTCTATTCTGGAAAAGACGTAGGGAAAGCTACCTTTCCTTTTTTTTCTTTTTTTTTTAAATGATAGAGGTCAGGATCGGTTCAGGACTTTTGAATCTTGGTTCCTCGTCTGCTTTGTTAGCTGCTGTTGCCCTCAGCTTAAACATACTTGAGTTAATATAACTTGATTCTTTACTAATGTTGCTCACACATCTTTTTGATGAACCTTTTTCCTCAACAAAAGCCAAGTGATTTTAAAAACACAAAATGGCTAAAACCTGATTATAACGTCAATTTATGCTTTTACATTTTTTAATAAGAAGTTTTCAGGTAAACAGCCTCCACATGTCTGGAAAGGCTTTTCTCAAGCTTTTAGAAACTCTAATGAGTGGTGCAGCAGAGTTTGGGCTGAGATGGTTTTGCCTGTAGACTTCCACTTTGCAGTAATCACAGATCTAGCGTGTCAGAAATTTCCCAGTTTTTGTGTGTATGTGTTAATCATTTCCATGTGGAACACCACATTGTCTGTAACAGAGAGAGAGATTGTTTACCCTGTGTTGCAATTCCACAAATCTAACATTCAATACAAATGAAAGTATAGAATACTGTCCAAAAAAAACCTGATTTCAGTTCAACCTAAACTGACATATTTACTTGTTTTACAAGCTTTTCATCCTGTTGGGCTCCATCTGCCCCTTCTGTCTGCCTCACCTTCTGCTTTCACTGCAGTTTTATGTCAACATGGCTAAATATGTCACACATTCAAAGATATCCAGACTGGAAAGTCAGGGTGTATCATAAACGCAAATCAGCAATTTTGACCATAAAGATGATTACAAATTATTGGTATCATACAGAAAACAAATGTATAGCACAGACCAGTGGACAAATTTATTTTATTATTATTAGTTTTTTTACTTTTTGAAACCTTCAGACCCTGGGGCCTCGTCCCAAACCACTAGATCATTACTGCCTCAGTTTTGTAATTTCTTAGCAAATCTTTAAATCTACATATTAATTGAAAGCATTACTTTATTTTTTTGGGAGACACCTGTTACCAACTGTTTGTTCAGCTTAGTGTAAATATGTATAGTTCTATATTTGAAACGTGTGTGTGTCTCTCTCTCTCTCTCTCTCTCTACCTGCTTTTGCAGTTATTGTTTGAAGCAGCGCAGCTTTAAAACAGTGGAGTTCTACAGGAGGTATGAAGAGCTGATCACTCCTGCTGGACTGGCTTTTTTTCAGAGTCAATGGGACGAATCGGTCACCAGCACCTTCCACACGCTGCTCAGTGAGTATTGCGTACTCTCACAGTGCACTCACATTACACACATTACTGTACATTTATCATAACAAAAGTAAGCTTATCAGCACACGAGTGCTTACTAGAACGGAAGTTTTTAGAACGGAATCATCTCATAAATGGTTAGTGTTTCCTCGTACACATTCCAGAGCCTTAACATTTCTGTTGTCAGGAATAATCCTTTAAGGCACTGCTCAAATACTTGCACTTGAAAATGAAAGTACAAACATTTGTGCATACCACGCAGTGCTGGATGCTTAATAAGTAACTGCAGATTATAAGGTGCAAAGCAATATGGGTACTTTATATTTTCCAGGATACTACAGTGACATGCAGATGAAATCATCAGTTACATCAGGACACCATGTATCAGACATTTGAACTTATTACATTGCACTTCTTATTTAAAACGTTTTGCTATAGGTAAATTTAGGCGTCATCCATCCACAAAACTTCTTTCCATTAGTCTTTTGGCTTTTCCACTTGATCTTTACCAAACTGCAGATGATAATGGCAATATTGACCATATTACCATACACATCATTGTTGTTTACTGTTCTCCAGATGATGGACTCATGAATATTAATATTAGCCAAAGGGAGGGAAGAATTTAGTTGCTTATAAGTTACCCAGGGTTCCGTTATGACTTGTCTAACATGGGGAGGTTGACATTGGTCTTGGATTACCTCAGTTTATACACACTCCGTCTGAAAGTGGATTTATTTAGTTAATTGATTTTCTGAATTCATATTCATTTGAACTGGTATTCTAATGGGTTTGCAAAGCACCACTTAAAGGTGGACTCATATTGTATAAGTTTCCACAGGGCGCAGCACATAGTAATGGGCTCATCTTTCAAAACAGTGCCTTTATGACTTCCCATGTGTTTTGGTAGGGCTTTATGCAGATGACATTATTGTGTTCGACCCTGTTTGATCAATACAGATTCTTAAATATTTTAATGTCTGCACATTTATGTTTTAAACATGGCGTTATTTTTGAAAATGGTATCTCTGAAATAAGATTTTTATATCACACAGTCAGTTACATATTTAAAAGCCCTTCTTTTTACGCTCGGTATCTAAACTTTTGATCGAGGTGTGTCTTGCTGTATTTGAAGGAATCTTGACAAGCGTGTAATTGTAGCTGACCATGAAGGTTTTCTTAGAAAAGATAAGAAATGGTTTATCATTTCAACCTTCCTTGAGATAGCATTGTCATCTTGAACTGTGGATGTCACCCTCTTTAATGGCTGATTAGTATTGGTTGTAGGTTTATTCTGGCACCTTAGAAAATGGATATCTTTCGTGAGAAAAACTTAAAGGAATTAGAACTCAAGGCAGAACGGTTAATCGCTTCCCTAATGCCACAAGCCTTAAATAAATAAATCAATAAATAAATAAACACACAAGATGGTGGTTTTTATTGTCATTTCAGCCATATACACAGTATAACGTTCCTCCAGGACCCTGGTGCTTCACACAAGACGACATCAGACACACAACAACATCAGACACAAGACAAGGCAACAAGTGTAGACAACAGACAGCACAACAGACAGTACATTCATCCGTAAGAGGACTGCAGTGTTATGGAGCAAAGCAGCCATCTTACAAATCTGATTGGTTTGCAAGAGAATGGCATTGTAATGCTGGCCAAAATCTTTAGTAGGTTGGGTTTTACTTGGAAGTATTCTGATATTACGTAGCTTCTGACATTGCATCATGAGCTGAGTGTGCTTTGTTTTTGTGAAAGCCAGCATGGAAATCAAACTGTTCTGATACCATCTGGTGAATACAGTGAGTGTGGGCGAGGTCATGTGGGTGTTTATTGTTGTGTTGCACTTTAAAGGCCTTTTTTTTTTTTTTTTTTTTTTTTTAATTTTTTAGCAGTTTCTTCATCCACTTTTCTCTTGCCTGCGTAATTTAGTTTAAATTACTTGTGGTATTAAGTACAAATATTTGCTGGCTGCTTTCAGTTTGTGGCGAAGAGCTGAAATTTAGTTTTAATTAAACATGAGCTGTACTTTTACTCACACAGACGTGACCAGTATTGTGATTTTTAATGCAATGTTTTTTGCTGGAGTTGCTACATTACCAGCATACTGGCATCCCAGTCTAATTCTAGGTGCTTTAGAGAAACAGCTTTAGTCCATGTACCTTCTCGCTTCAGTAGTAGCATTGTGTGTGAATCAAAACTGCTCATTTTCAGAATATAAGATTGGGACAGATCATGGAATAAATTTTAAGAGGAGGACAATGACAGAACTTCCATCTCTTTCAAGCGTAACCATTTGTAATTTTCTATTTCTACCCTGCATTTTCCAAAACAAATATTTTTATGTCCTATCACCAGCCTTTGTCCTGCCTGTTTCACTTTTCCGGTTTCTTATAAAAAGCCAGTATGTCTTCCAGTTCTCGGCAAAAGTTATCTTGCCTCATACATGTTTTACAGTCAGATTATATCACAGATCTATATCAAAGAGTTGGTGTGGACTTCAGGGGGTTTCTGTATTGCACCATTCTGGCTCAACTCAAAAAATGGTTCATCTTGCAATTGGATCATTTTATTTGCCCCGGGATAAAACCCAGAATTCTTGGTCTAGCTCACATAGTTCAGAACGTACACTTACTTGAAATATAATGCTTGGAGACTTTTTTTGCAACACCTTTGCATTGAAGTCTATGGCCAAATTTAAAATATATATTTATTTATTTAGCTTGTAGCATGCATTGAAAAGGGGGAAACATGTTAGTGTTCCTAATCATGAATTTATTTCTCCCTACAAACCCTACATCTGCGTGTTTAAGTGTTTACTACAGGTCACCAGACATCATGATTTTCTGTATCAGTGGTCCTACTACAGACACAGAAGTAGTAAAAATAATGATTAAAATCATCAGAGTTGGGAAATGTTACCATCCTGCAGAGTAACCCATGAGAGTGACTTAGTAACTTCCTTATTGTGAGACAGTTTTACAATGATAAATAATTACGCATTTCCTCTCTACAGAGATTAGAGAGCCTGTGTTTGAATATGACAGACCTCCGGTTTATCACCCACCCCAGCAGAAATACCCTCATGGACAACCACTTCGATACATGGACCGCTACAGAGGAGGACAAGAACATACCTATGGGATTTATTAACCCCAGCTTCAAACGCACACTGACAAACATTGTTCCTGTACATTCATAACTGTGTAAACCTTTCTAATTAAAACAATTATGCCTGAGAAATATGCTCTTTGTAAATAATTTAATTATTGATAGTCACATGTGGTGAGTAGTATTTTGTGGACTTCATAGACACATTCAGTGTGTGTGTATGTATGTATGTATGTATGTGTATGTGTGTGTGTGTATGTATGTATGTATATATATATATATGTATGTATGTATGTGTATATATATATATATATTATATATATATATATATATGTATGTATTATATGTATGTATGTATATATATATATATATATATATATATATATATATATATATATATATGTGGATACAGGACTGCAAATGTTTTAGGCAGGTGTGAAAAAACGCTTTAAACAAAGAATGCTTTCAGAAATATAAATAATGATTTTTTTTTTTTATTATTTACTATATGCAAAGTGAGTGAACAAAATAAAACTATAAATCAAATCAATATTTGGTGTTACTACCTTTTGCCTTCACACCAGCATCAGTTCTTCTGGGTACACTTGCACAAAGTCATGGATCTTGTAGGATTATAGTCGGTGTGTGATCAACCAATTTTACCAAACAGGTGCTGATGATCATCAATGTCACACAGGATGAAACACAGTCATGTTTGGAAGAACTGACCAGCCGAGTTCCTTCAAAAACTGTGCAAGTGTACCTAGAAGAATTGATGCTGTTTTGAAGGCAAAGGGTGGTCACACCAAATATTGATTTGATTTAGATTTCTCTTGTGTTCATTCACTGCATTGAATGACACTGGAGGTGTCAGAGTTAAAGATGCTGAGATTTCCGTTGGGTGTGATGAGGATGGACAGGATTAGACATTAGTATTTTAGGGGGACAGCTCAGATTAGACATTTTTGGAGACAAAGTTAGAGAAGCAAGGCTGCGTTGGTTTGGACGTATCTAGAGGCGAGACGAGGATTATATTGGAAGGAGGATGTTGAAGATGGAGCTGCCAGAAAAGAAGAAGACCAAAGAGGAGGTTTATGGATGTGGTGAGAGAGGACATGCAGGTGGTTGGTTTGAAGGAGAAAGATGCAGAGGACCGGAAGAAATGGAGACAGTTGATCTGCTCCGGGGACTCTGGGGAACAGCCGAAAGAAAAGATTATTTATTATATGTTGAGTATAAATCTTTAAATCATCCGCCTACTGCTGGTCATTTTATTTTCAGATTGATGTTTTTCTGGTATAAAACTTGGCAAGACCTTTGCACAGTATTATATACATCGTTATAATATTTATATACCGTAAGACACCAACATACATCAGCGAGCCACTTTATTCAGTCCATCTTTGTTTAATATGGACTAATATGGATGGTTTATTTCATCATCATGCACCATATGGCTGAGTGATTCACAGTTATGGACTGTCGTATGTGTTCCTGTGCATACCTGTTGGGGAACTTGGCTGCCAAATGCATGCAATTGCTACTGCAAAATCTCTTTATGTTTGACACAAAGATATTCTGACAGAGTCTGATCTGAAATACACTGGAGTGTTTTTGGAGAAATGATTACTTCGTTTTGTGCTAAATTTGACCCACCATTCTATAAATCATCAAGACCATAATGTAGAACCAGAATTAAAATGCTACAGTAATCTCTTCCCATCTGGTAAACATCCAGTACGATATACTCTCAAATGAGATGTGTTCATTTATTAAATCATTATTAAAAATTCTAGTTTATAAGGTATTGGATCTGACACTTGAGCCACTTTAAATCTGAGGGTTTTTGGTTAACAGGTACATGAAAAGGCTACAGTAAAAATCATGTTCTGATACAAAGAGCTCCTTTCCTCAAACAACATGGTTTTGCTTTAACTTTGAATTATATAATCTGCCCAGAAATTCTACACTTATTCTCAGCCCTGCTAATGTCACATTGTCTGTCTCAAGCACTGCACTTATTACCCGGTTCCTCTGGGGAGTAGCTTTGTGTGATATCCTGAGCCAAAATACGTCATGTTCCCAGTAGGAATTTCCCAAAGAAAACAGTTTTGGATTTTCCAAGGCAGGACAACTTTCCAATTGATATATCTGTCCATAACCCTGCTTCCCTAATATTTATTTTTAGAGTATTTAACACTCAATCATAGCAAAATCATCAGTGTTTTGTAGTCCACATCTGTTCTTTATTTCTGTAACTGAAGCACAAGTTAACTTGAATGTCAAAAGCATTTGAGAAGGTGGGGAAGAAAGAAACAGCAGGGGAAATCCGTTCAGACTACAAGGAAAAGTTCAGTCCACCACTTAAAATAATCTTAATGAATGTCTTCCTCTTTTTTCGAGGAGTGAAAGTTCAAAGCAAGCAGTGTTTGATATGCTGAGGGGTCAAGAAGAGACACGTTGCTTGATTAGTGACGTCAAAATAAAAGGTGCAAGTCTGTTCTTGGTAGGTGTGTGGGATATGAAACTAATATAAGCAGCCACAGGGAGTCACGTAGTGATCTAATCTGTCAGGAGTTGTTACTAGTCATCAAACAATACAGACATTGACGGTCCTGCTACAGACCCAAAATTTGATTGGCAGGGATTTGGACCTGATACAAATGGCCACAGGGTGCCAGTGCAGGTCCTGGAGTAGCAGCACAGTGTGAGAGGATTCAAATTGAAGATGACATTTGCAGCAGCTTTCTGGGTCAATTGAAGTGCTCTTGTTGCTTTCAATGGCATGATGACCTCAGACTGGATGAGCAAACAGCATCATGAGTGGTGAGGAACAGAAGAATTCTTTGGATATTTTGGACAGTGCATGAACTGGAAAGATTGACACTTTGAGAAGAGAAAGAGCGCTCGTTGTCAAATCTGACATTCACGTTCATTGTTGCCTTGGACAGGACAATATCTGAGCTCCCAAAAGAACTGGAAGGTCTTTTATCCTCAGTCTTGGTGGGATTCAGCTTGATGTGAAGTCCTCCATGGAGAAAGGAAGTGTGGGTTGAAACCTATAGTTTATGAAAAGGAAAAGAGACAAAAGAGACTGTTACAGTCAACAGGACAATGCCCGTCAACAATGTTTAAATGCTGCAGTGAATTCTCTTCTTATCAGGGATGCAGACTCTCATGTGATGTTTGTTAAAGTTATGAACAAAGTGTCAGAAATTATGTTTTTATAATACATTAGATCTGACTATTGAGCCACTCTGAACAGCAGCACAGCAGACCCTGGTGTTGATTTTATTCACTACTTATTGCAAATGATCTTTTTATTACGTGTTTTGCTTGATTTACAATTACATTTACGACATTTAGCAGACGCTCTTATCCAGAGCGACTTCCATGTCCTAATTACAGGGACAGTCCCCCTGGAGACACTCAGGGTTAAGGGTCTTGCTCAGGGACCCAGTGGTGGTAGCGCTAGAGGGGGGACCTCTTGAGCCACAGGTCTGTAGGTAAGTACTCAGCACTACCATCACCCTGTGGTTTAGTTCTGTTCATGAATAAGACTGTCAGTCATTTCATGCTGCAGCACATTCGCTTCATATTTGATTTGTATATTATGATAGACTCTGGTGGTATAGGTTTTCATGTTTAGTTGAAATAACAATATAACCTAGTTGGAACTGGACCTCTGATATGATCAGAGATCACATGACTCTGCCATGTGCATACCAATGCATACCAGCCAGGCTAGAATTTCCCGGTTAGTGCTGTGGACATAATAGCTTTGTTATTCTGCTCTACTGTCTCCCAGTCTGTCACTGTGGGAGTGGTATTTGTTGTGATGTCATGAGCTAAAACAGGAGCTGTGTAACACCAATCAAGTAGGATTTTCCCAAACCTGAGATCAGAAAATGTCCCTAGTTTACATATCCATCAACCAATAACTAACTTAATAAAAATATATTAAGATATCCATATACATATCCATATACAGAGCTATATATATATATATATATATATATATACACACACACACATTTACAGGAATTTTGCAATTAACAAGAAAGAAAGAATATGAAAAGAATATGAAAACGGAAAGATAACCTTGTACACAGAGAGAATATAATAGTAATAGAGTAATAATAATAATAGTAAATAATAATAGATTATAAATAAATAAATTATAAATAAAATGTAAATGTTGATATAAATGTAAATGTAATAACAATAATAATTATATTATTATTATTAACAATAATACATTAGTAATAATAAAAGAGTAATCCTAGGTTGTGTTGTGGAGACTGATAGCTCCTTCTTACACTGCGGGTGTAAAAGTCTACTGCTGAGCGAGCTGCTCAGTGCTCGTACAGTCTCATGCAGGGGTGGGAGGTGTTGTCCATGATGGATGTTAGCTTGGATAACATCCTCTCCTCCCCTACCTGCTCGATTAATTTCAGCGGAAAGTCCAGGACAGAGCTGAACCCTCTTGACCAGTTCATTTAGTCTCCCTCTGTCCCTCTCTGCGATTCTTCCACACCAGCAGACCACAGCATAAAAAACGGCAGACGCTACCACAGTGCCATAGAAGGACCTCAGAAGATTCCTGTTCACCCCAAAGGACCTCAGCCGCCTTAGCAGGTGAAGACGACTGAGGCCCTTTTTGTACAGAGCATTAGTTTTTGTGGACCAGTCCAGTTTGTTATTGATGTGGACACCCAGGTATTTGTACTCCTCCACTGTTTCAATGCACAAACCCTGGATGTTCACCGATGTAATGGGGAGTGGCTTCTTGCAGAAGTCCATCATCAGCTCCTTCGTCTTGCTGGCATTAATACGTAGATGGTTTTGTTCACACCGGCTGACAAAATCATTGATGACCCCCATGTATTCCTGCTCATTCCCCTCCAACACCTGACCAACAATAGCGGTGTTGTCCAAGAACATGCAGGTGGTAGCTGTTTGTGTTGTATATGAAGTCTACCGTGTACAAGAGGAAGGGGGCATGGACTGTTCCTTGTGAAGCAAACCACCATTTCAGATAGACAGTCCTGGAGTCTCACATACTGGGGCCTATTGGTGAGGTAGTCGATAATCTATTTTGGGGATTTGGAGACTTCCTTACTGGAAGATGTTGATCAGTCAGGACCGAATGCAACAACTCCATCACCATCACACTGAGCACACTGGCCCCTTGGGACTGTGAGCTCAGCCCATTGCTGTTCACAGTAATGACCCATGGCTGTGCGCACACACACACAGCTGGAACCACATCAGATTTGCTAATTACACAACCATGGTGGGTTTGATCAGCAGTGATAAGGCGGAAGTGTACATATACAACAGCTGACAGGTGCAGACACTTAAATTGGAACCGACACTTCATCCCCAGCTCCATTCATACACTTGCATCTATTTAACGCCTGCTGTTTGCACACAGTCGTTCATTGTAATATTTAGATTTTTGCACTCCACACTTTAAAAATGCTTATACTGTTAACTGCTGCTCCCATAGTCGGATTAATGTTTCCTGTCCTCTGTTGTACAATTGTATTCACACTGATTGTTGTCTGTCTGCACTTGTCTTGTGGTGTGTTCTATGTATTGAAAGATGACGTCTTGTGTAGCACCAGGGTCCTGGAGGAACGTTATTTCGTTTCTCTATGTACTGTGTATATGGTTGAAATGACAATAAAACCTACTTGAACTTGAACTAAACACTGCAGAACTCTCCATGTTTTTAAAATAAACATTTTACTTACTCACACTTCCACTATATGTGCATAGAACATTTTATAGATTATAACTTATTTTTTAAGTTTACCACAATTTTAGAAGATTTTAGACTCTGCATTTTAGAGTCTGTGAGTGCAAAAGTGAAAGTGAAAACCCTTGCCATTGCGAGGTCACAGCACACAGTGAACCACAACAAAATTGGACCTCTGCATTTAACCCATGCAGCAGTGAGCAGTTATTGAAAGCGCCCAGGGAGCAGTGATGGGGACAGTACCTTGCTCAAGGGTACCTCAGGGCAACCTACTGTGAGGGAATTGAACCCACAATCTTCTGATGCGGGGGTAACTAATAATAGCAGAAGTTAGAGATGCACAGGCATCTAAGGCACAAATGGAACTTGCAACATAAGTGTTGAGGATATGATGCTACCCTCTGATGTTGTCTTTATCATAATAACATTGTGGAGGAGGCACAGTCAGGGACAGGGATTTCACTTAATGATAAAGATTAAATATATTCAACTCAACCCCAGGATGTTATGCCAATACGTTGAAATGGTAAACTGAGAGAAAAAGAGACATCCATTATCTGTTGCTTGTCCCAAACGGGGTCGCGGGGGAGTGCTGGTGTCCAACCCAGCGCACACAGGGCGAGGACGGGGGACGCACCCTGGACAGGTCGCCAGCCCATCGCAGTGAGAAAAAGAGACAAACCTGATTAATTCATAGATTAATATTAAATCATTTTTAATCATATATTACTACTTTCTTTGCCTTCTTCCATGGTCTGGGTCTTCTCTTAAAATAACTGCACTCTGCATAACTCCATCCTGCCCTGATTAGCTCATGCCTAATGTCTTATGTCTCCCTCACATTCTGTCCCAGTCACAAGACATGCAAATGACAGGTATGGCTCTTTGGTCTAGTAACTGAGCCTTTGACCGAGATTGAAAATCTCACAAGCCACTCTTTCTCACTCCTGGAAACAGGTCATGCAAGTGTCACCAAAAAAAAAAAATAAAAATTTAGTTAAAGTTACTGAACTCCAAGCATCGTAATGTATTGTGACCTAATAGGTAGAATTATTTGTTGCAGGTAATGTGCCAGTTATTCACTTTTTCTACTTCTAATTATAATACTACAGGTATAATATATAATATAATTATATATAATATATAATTATAATACTACAGTAACAGGTGTCCTGTCTTTGCCCATGCATCCACTCTTGTTTTCTGGGCCTTAAATCATAAGTAATTGTTATTTATATCATGGTAGATTACTCTGTAGAACACTGGCATCCAGACTTTTCTGCAAAGGCGTTGTTGGAATGAAAACCATGTATTTAACATGGACTTGAAGCATTTGCAAGACACTCATTTACTGTTTTCAGGTCTGATTGACTCCTGGAAAATGTATCATTAAAAAGCAGGCCTAGACAGTTTGGAAATTCCAGACCTCAGTGCCTGAGCCCAGTTTGTTAGTGCTGGGACAGTTACTGATGATCCACAGCTGCAGGCAGCACATTGTTTTGAACCAATGGAAAACCCTGAAAAGTTTTTTATTTTTTTCTTTAAAATAATAAGAAGCTTGGTTTCTCTCAAGGAGAGTCTACTTTTGAAACTTGGCTCCCCTCATTACTTCTCCTTGTGCTCTTACAGAGCTTCCTCTTCTGAATTTTAGCTCTTTTCAGTGCTTCTACTTCAGTTTCTAAGAGATTTTCTCCTATTGAGCCTTGATTCCTCTCGCTTTTCCATTAAATTAATTAATTTTTCCTAATGTTCTGCAAGAGTAACCATGACACCATGGAAATAATTCGGTACTAAACAGTATTGAATTTGATGCACTGAATGTACTTGTGTGACCGGTGAACTTCTGAATTGTGTGATTTTTGGGACATGACACGGGAATCTCCTTGGTCTTTCTCCTTTTATTCTGACAATACACAACAAAACACTCCAGCTCCTCTCCCTCGGGGGAATCGTAGAAAGAGGGAGCGGACAAGGAGGGATCCCAAGTTTATAGGGGCATACCATAGAAAAAGAAAAGGGATCAGGAGTGGCTGTAATTAATAATAAGCACTACTACAGGTTTGGAGGTCCCTACAGTCAGGTAGAGCAGGGATAGTTTGGGACTTCAGATTCTGTGTAATTATAACCAGGATACACTTGCTCAAATGTAGATATCTTTTCCAAATGACCAAAATAGGATACATTGACTTCCACCCTTTTGAGACTGGGCTCTGCTCGGTGCTTCTCCTTCTGAGTAAAACTTTCTTTTTATGGTTTGCTGCAGTGTTTGTGCAGAATGCAACAACACCATAAAAGGTAGAAGAAGCATTCGGTTAAAGTTGTACCACTTTCTGAATTCTAGAAATCTTGCCCTGTATAAATGCAGGGATTTTTGTTAAATAACATGGCAAAATAGTATTTCTTAATCATCCTACACATTTATTTAATTGACACAAGGCCAATAAAGCCCAATTGACATCAATGGCTCTGTGCACTGTGCGAAAGTTTAAGGCAGGTGTGGAAAAAATGCTGTAAACAAAGAATGCTTTCAAAAATGGAAGTGTTAATCATACTGCTGATGCAGCGTCTTGTGTCTTGTTGTTGTGCTCAATCTTGCCATGACATGTCTTCCACATCCTCACCTTGGTAGCAGAGTTTGGCTGTTCCTCACCCAGTTTTAAGCCTCCTACACCGCTGTTGCTGTTTCAGTTAATGACTGTGTTGCAACCTCCGTGTGACACTGATGATCATCAGAACCTGTTTGGTAAAATTGGTTGATCACACACCGACTATAATCCTACAAAATCCCTGACTTTGTGCAAGTGTACCTAGAAGAACTGATGCTGGTCCATCCATCCATTATCTGCCGCTTGTCCCAAACGGGGTCGCGGGGGAGTGCCGGTGTCCAAACCAGCGCACACAGGGCGAGGACGGGGGACGCACCCTGGACAGGTCGCCAGCCCATCGCAGGGAGGAGCGGGACGGGGACGGCACCTTGCTCAAGGGTACCTCAGGGCAACCCATTGGGAAGGGGGTTCGAACCCCCGATCCTCCGATCATAGGGCCAACGCCCTAACCACTAGACCACCGCTGCCCCACTGATGCTGGTTTGAAGGCAAAAGGTAGTAACACCAAATATTGATTTGATTTAGATTTTTCTTTTGTTGTTTCAATTTAATCTCATCTCCACACATCCACACACAAGAGAAGAAATGGGTCTGCTGGATTTGATGCCAATCTAAACATAAAAGCTTGTCTGAAAGATTCTTGTCTGAGCACAAATGCTTTGTTTCCCCAACACATCTAATAATGTGTTTCATCAGATACTGGGTTACTTAGCAAGTAGTGGCTGTATTTCAAGATTGTGCATAGACAAGTCTTTCTTATTTGCTGGAAAAGTGCATGTTGTGACAGATTCTAAGGATTGTTTCCATTGGAAAATTGTTTTATTTGCCATAGCAGTAATGCTATTCACTCACTCAATCATTAACCTGCCATTTGATGTTACCTGAGGGGAATCATGAAGTGAAATGCCACGATGTATTGTGATCTGCATTCTTTCCATTACGCCTCATTTGGTGAGAAAAAATCTGATCAACTGTTTCAATTCAAAAAAATTCTGTGAAAGTCCCTACTTTTTCTTTTCGTTTCACTTTGTGCCCGAATTCTCATTCATCATGAAGGAGTTATTCTGTACAATTCTTAAATGAATGCCCTCTCACAGATAAACATTCAACAGACGGTCAACATACAGTGCAAAAGTGCACATGAAAGAGGTTTCCAGTTCATCACTGTACATTTTAAAATCCAATTAAGCACAATTGGAGATTAACAGATGTATTATATTTAGTGCTAGCCTAATCTGCAGCTTCCAATGAAAAAGCACAGAGCTTTTGAGTAGAATGTTAAATTGACTTTTTGATGTAACCCATCAAGGGCAGTGTAGCAGCTGCATTTTAGGTTCATTAAAAGGTGAGGAGTCCTCTGAGCAGGGAATACAAACAGAAATTACTCTTGCAATGAAAAACAAAACTTCCACATTAAATGTAAGTATTACTATGGCGTCCTCTTTTGTGCTGTGTTTGTCGTGCGGCATGTACAGCGTAGACTGTCCATCCAACTATGTAGACTCTTATACCTGTAGGAAATGTGTAACTGTAACGCAGTTGGAGGACAGGATTCGTGTTCTGGAGGGGCACATTAGCACTTTATCTCAGTGTAGTCAGACCGAGGGACGCGTAGTTCCGGCTCAGTCGGAGCTGCTGGCCGAGTTAGACTCGGCTGTAGACCCTCCGGGCCCAACCGTAGCCGGTTTGGAGCCAGCACCAGCGGCATGTTCAAGGGAACGCTGGGTGACCGCCAAACGGGGGTCCAGGAGCTCAAAGACTGGACCTCCTGCACACCAGTCATCAATTCAGCTGACGAACAGGTACTCTGCTCTCGGCAGCGCGCCTGCTGAAGCGGAGAAGGTGCTCATAATTGGCGACTCAATTGTTAGGAGTGTTAGCGTTCCTAGCCGTCCTAAACCAGTGGTCTCTGTGAAATGCCTCCCCGGGGCCAGAGTTTCTGACATCGAGGCACGATTGGACTCTTATTCCAGCAATGAAGTTCCTACCTTGGTTGTTCACGCTGGAACTAACGATATAAAGTCCCAACAATCCGAGGTATTAAAGGGGAACTTCATCTCTATGTGTTCAAAAGCTGAAACTAAATGTCAGAACTTAATTGTGTCTGGTCCCTTGCCAATTCTCTTTAGAGGAGATGTAACCTACAGTAGGCTGCTCTCTTTCAACCGCTGGCTAGAGACTTGGTGTGCATCTAAAGGCATAGCCTTCATAAATAATTGGGACCTCTTTTGGGAACGGCCTGGCCTTTATAAAAGGGACGGTCTTCATCCTAACTGGAGAGGATCATACATGCTTTCCCAAAATATGGCAGCAAAATTGCCACTGTGACTCTCTAGAGCACCACCCAGGTTGCAGTCCTGTGATCTTAAATCACACGCTGGCTATTATCCCACTACCAGTGAACTCTTGGCAGAAACCCAGGTTCCTTATAACATGGCATCCCCTATGTCACACATTAGCTTAGAACCAGAATCCTCTCATCACTACCAGAGAATATCTATCCTTAGTACGATAAGGAAGCAGTATAGATGCCAATCTAGAGGCTCCTGCGCTGGTAACCTGCTCACAGTACCCATCATAAAAACAATTAAAACACAGCGTCCAACTAAAATCAAATGTTCACTGCTAAATGTTCGCTCCTTAGGAAACAAGGCAGTGCTTATTAATGAGATGGTACTCGACACAAAGTCAGATATCCGTCTACTGACTGAAACTTGGCTTAGATCCACTGACACCATCCCCTTAGTGGAAGCCTCCCCCCATGGGTTCTCGTACTTATACAAATCACGCTCAGTAGGACGTGGTGGTGGCCTGGCTGCAATCTTTGATGAATCATTTAAGGTTGATTCAACAACCACTGAGAGCTTCCATACATTCGAAGTGATGCTGCTAAGCATTAGGTCTGATTTAGCGCTCCATATCCTATTAATTTACAGACCTCCAGGACCATATGCTGCCTTTATCAATGAATTTGGCAATTTGCTCTCTGACTTGGTTGTCAGGTTTACTAGATTCGTGATGTTGGGCGACTTTAACATACATGTTGATACAGAGACGGATGCAGGTGCCAAAAGCTTCTTAACGCTCCTCGATTCTGTCGGTTGCACCCAGCATGTATCAGGACCTACTCATGTACAAGGACACACGCTAGATCTAATTATCTCGTATGGACTTGACATTGATACTGTACTGGTCCACTCCTTAAATAAACTTTGTTCCGACCATTCTTTAATCACGTTTGAGATTAAAATGTCTCAACTGTACCTCAGTGAACGGACTAGTACAACACGACACCTAAACAGGGCTAAATGTGTCCAGTTTATGGAGGCCGTAACGGAGATAGACTTCACCGGTAACAAAACTGTTAATGACATCACCGACATGTAGTAGTTGGGCAGATCCTTGATCAGGTAGCCCCAATTAAGATAAAGAAGGTCAGAACTATGAGGCACTCTCCCTGGTTCAGTGATCACACACGGGCTGCTAAGCGGGAGTGCCGTAAGCTAGAACGCAGATGGAAGACAACAGGTCTCCAAGCCTCTCAGGCTCTATGGCTCGCTAAATTAAAACAATATAAGAAAGCTCTATATAGTGCTCGCACTGAGTACTATTCAAAGCTTATTGAAAACAACAAGCATAACCCCCGCTATTTATTTCAGACACTAGCCCAGCTAACAGACAAAACTGATAAAAGGCCAGCGTGTAGTATTACTAACGATAGGTTTCTTAAGTTTTTTTAATGATAAAATTAACACCATTAGGCTCCAAGTGTGCCCTATTAGCCCTCTAATTAATCCATTCCCAGAACAGTGCTCACAATATTTCAGTGATTTTAATCTCATTGATGCCTCAGAGCTAATTTCTGTTATAACCAAGGCAAAGTCCATGACCTGTCGGTTAGATCCCATCCCAACCAAGCTCCTGAAAGAATCCTTAGGAGTACTATTAACACCTATACTTGATATCATGAATGCATCCTTGACCTCAGGTGTAGTCCCCAATCAGTTTAAAACAGCAGTTGTTAGACCACAGCTTAAAAAACCTAACTTGGACCCTCGCTCACCAAGTAATTATAGACCTAACTCTAATGTCCCATTTCTCTCTAAGATTCTGGAAAAATTAGTTGCGAGACAACTGCAGTCATATCTAGACACGCATAACCTCTTAGATAAATTCCAATCAGGCTTTCGGCTTGGCCATAGCACAGAAACTGCTCTAACTAGAGTGGTGAATGATATAATGGTCTCAAGTGATGCAGGAAACGGCACTTAAATTAACTGCCTCAGTGATACTAGGGATTGGATGAATAACAACTTCCTCTCACTAAACCCTGAAAAAACTGAGCTGCTCTTGTTTTGTAGTAGCGATGTAGACAGGGCCAACTTCATTTCGCATATCCGGGATGCAGGGTTGAAGTTTTCAGTTAGTACTCTGGCACGTAACCTTGGTGTTATCTTCGATTCAAATCTTTCATTGTCCCCATGTGAATGCAGTTGCGAAGACATGCTTTCTGCACCTTTGGAACATTGCCAAACTACGGCGTTTTCTGTCAATGGAAGACACGGCGAAAGTAGTACATGCATTTGTATACAGTAGATTAGATTACTGTAACGCCCTACTCTCTGGAAGCCCTCAGGGCACATTAAGCACCCTACAGCGCATTCAGAACACAGCCGCTAGGATTGTTAGCAGGAGCAGGAAGTACGACCACATCACTCCCATACTCTCCTCGCTTCACTGGCTTCCTGTTAGGTACAGGGCTGACTTCAAGGTCCTCCTCTTAACCTACAAGGCACTTAAAGGTCTTGCCCCAATATACCTAACCGAACTGCTTAATACCTATACACCTAATCGCCCACTTAGATCCCAGATTAAAGATCTCCTAATTGTCCCTCGCATAAATAAATGGCCGGTTGACCTTGGACCCTCAGAGGTTTTTTTTCTCCACATAGTGGAGTTTTTGGTTCCTCTCCTTCGTAGTTGTCCGGCTTTAACATCTATTACTGTAACCTGTTCCACCATCCACCACCATTGTAAAGTGCCTTGGGGCAACTGTGTTGTAAAAGGCGCTATATAAGAATAAATTGAATTCAATTGAATTCAATTGAATGAATCTTGCAGATCCTGAAAAAAGCAACAACACTGATTTAGCAAGGGATCAAAAATAACTAAAACTTCTCAAAAGTTGGCTGTACACTTTGCGAGAGTACTGCTAGTTGCTTTGATTATAGTGCCTTGCAAAAGTATTCCCTTGGCATTTTTCATGTTTTGTTGCCTCACAACCTGGAATAAAATGGATTGTTTGAGAGTTTGCAGCATTTAATTTACAGAACATGCCTACATCTTTGAAGATTTTTTTTTATTTTTTTATTGTGAAGCAAACAACAAATAGAACAACAACAAAAAAAAAAAAAACAAAACTTCAGCATGCATAACTAGTACATATCAGTACTAAAGTCAGTACTTTATAGAGCCACCTGTTGCAGCAATTACATCTGCAAGTCGCTTTGGATAAGTCTCTATGAGTTTGCCACTGCACTGCCACTTGCCACTGGGATTTTTGCCCATTACTCAAGCAAAACTGCTCTAGCTCCATCATAGTGGATGGTTTTCGCTTGTGAACAGCAATCTTCAAGTCTGACCACCAATTCTCAATTAGATTGAGGTCTGGACTTTGGCTAGGCCATTCCAAACACATGTAATGTTTCCCCTTAAACCACTGGAGTGTTACATTAGCAGTATGCTTCGGGTCATTGTCCTGCTGGAAGGTGACCCTCCGTCCCAGTCTCAAATCACAGGCAGACTGACAGGTTTTGCTCAAGAATATCCCTGTATTTAGCATCATCCATCTTTCCCTCAACTCGGATCAGTTTCCCAGTCCCTGCTGCTGAAAAACATTCACATAGCATGATGCTGCCACCGCCATGTTTCACTGTGGTGATGAAATGTGTTGGGTTTCCGCCAGACATAGCATTTTCCTTGGTGGTTGAAAAAAAGTTCAGTTTGAGGCTCATCTGACCAGAGCACCTTCCTCCATACATTTGGGGAGTCTCCCACATGCCTTAGTCCAAACTCAAAACGTAGCTTCTTTTTTTTTTACGTTAAGCAACTGCTTTTTTTCTGGACACTCCTCCATAAAGCTCAGCTCTATGGAGTGCACAGCTAATTGTGCTCAAATGGACAGATACTCTAGTCTCTGCTGTGGAAATCTGCAACTCCTTCTGGGTGAACTTCGGTCTCTGTGCTGCCTCTCTGATTAATGCCCTCCTTGCCCGGTCTGTGAGTTTTGGTTGGTGGCCCTCTCTTGGCAGGTTTGTTGTGGCACCATGTTCTTTCCATTTGAAGATGATGGATTTGATGGTGCTCCAGGGGATCATCAAAGATTTGGATATTTTTTTAAAACCCATCCTGACTTGTACTTCTCAACAACTTTGTCCCTGACTTGTTTGGAGAGCTCCCTGGTCTTCACGGTGTGATGCCTATTGCTTTGTGGTGTTGTAGCCTCTGGGGCCTTTCAGAAAAGGTGTGTTTATACTGACAGATCATGTGACAGATTGCAAAGAGGTGGACTTTAATTCCCTAATTATGTGACTTTTGAAGGTAATTGGTTGCACAAGGACTTTTTAGGGGCTTCATGGCAATAATTTATGCATATATATATTTCTCATGTCATTTCACCAACTTCGATTAGTTTCTGCAGATCCATCACATAAAATAAGGGGGGTCATTTTAGGAGGGTCGAAATTATTTATTTATTTATAGTAATAAAATGCTGTAATAAAAGGAGAGGAATAATATTTAAAGAATAGTAAAATAAATAATACATTGTTTCCTACGAGTAAAAGTTACCTTTTTAAAAAAAAAAAAAAAAAAAAAAAAAGAAGAACTTAACCACCACAACAGGTCACCAGCAGAAACATATTCCACTTCATGCCACACTGGCACACATGATACTTAATTCTCACAATGATAGTCACTTTCACTGAAGTTAACCCAGAAGCCTATACAATCATGGAATTCCTCAGTGGCATTGCTTAGCATGAGTGCACTAGCAACACCCCCTCCATCCTCATCCTTAACAATGGTACTTCCAAAGGGATTCTTCCAGGATTCTCCAGGAGTCCCATGATCGACTCCCAGCTCATACCCAACTGCATATCCAAACAATGCTCACAATAGCACCATTGTAGGCCTGATCACCAGCGGTGATGAAACCGCCTGACCAAGAAAGCTCTGTGGAAACAGAGGCACAGAGCTTCTTCTAATGCTGAACATTTACAACACATGCTATTTCAGAATTGAAGGCTGGAATTTCCTGGACTTTTCTCTCTACTGACATCTGGAAAACAACTCAAACATTAACTAACACAGAGCAAGATGATCACTTTAATATCAATAATAAATATGTTTTAACTATATATCTCCTTTCACCAACCCAAGGTCACCTTACAAAGCAAAAATAAAACAACATAGATGAAAACAGTTAAAAAAAAACAATGACAAATGCAGGGACAAAACAAACAGTAGACGTTTAAGCGTCAAGCAGTGGAGTGATGTGTTCGGATTTTTGTTCGGATTCTGGTTAAATGTTCTAGATGGGAGCTCAAGCATTGCAGTAATCGAAACAGGAAGTTGCAGGAAGTGTTGCAGGAAGCCACTGTTAAAACATGGAAATGTATTGCCAGTCACAGTTGTACTGTTGATTCCCTGCTTTGAAACACTAAAACCTCATATTTTCTAATATGTTGTCTCATTGTTTTGTATGGGTCAAGGGTAAAGAAGTATACGAAGTAGTCCATGAGCTATCCACATGAAAAGTTGCATATTTGTAACGTTTTACAAATTTGTAATTTTATACATTTCTGTAAATGTATTAAAAATAAAAAACTTAAATCACTAGGACATAAGAATTCAGACCATTAGCTTCTCAGCTGAAGCACCTTTGGCAGCAAATACAGCCTGGACTCTTTTTGGGTATGATGCAAGAAGCTATGCACACAGAGATGGGGGAATTTTCTAACATTCTTCTTTGTCAGCCTTCTTAAGCTCAGTCAGTCCAATTTGATGTCCTAAAAAGTGAAAGTGAAAGTGACAACCCTAGTCATTGCGAGGTCAAAGCACAGCAGACAAGTGAACCACAACGAATTTGGACCTCTGCATTTAACCCATGCACACGCAAACACCGTGCAGCAGTGGGCAGCTATTGAAAGCGCCCGAGGAGCAATAATGGTTTTCAGTGAGGAGATCTCTATACTTTGCTCCATTTAACTTTTCCTCAACCCTGACTGTCATGAAAAAAATTATCAAGAACAAGTCAGATGCTCCAATACCTTAAGGAAAGCTTTATTACTAATGCGATAGGGCCTCGTCCAGCACATGAGGGGGTTTGCCTCAAAGTTACCAAGTAATCTTCTTTACTAGAAGAGTGATCTTAATACTCAAGTGAAAGTGACTATTCTCATTATGAGGTCACAGCACAGCACACAGTGAACCACAACAAAATTGGACCTCTGCATTTAACCCATGCAAACACCGTGCAGCAGTGGGCAGCTATGAAAGCACCCGGGGAGCAGTGCCAAGGATGGTACATTGCTCAAGGGTATCTCAGGGCAACCTGCTGGTGAGGGAATTGATCCCACAATCTTCAGATCCAGGGCCGACTCCCTAATATTAAGCCACCACCACTGCCACTTACTAGTACAGAGTTATTTCATTTTCCATCATACTGATCAGTCTCCCAGTCCCTGAAAAACATCCTCACAGCATGATGCTGCCCCCACAATGCTTCATTTTATAAGCAGTGGTATCTTCCTCCAGACATAACATTTAGAAGCCTCTTGATTTCATCAGATCCGAGAATCGTCCAGCAGGCTTTCATGTGTTTGCAAATGCCTGTCTAGACATGCTGCCCAAAAGCACAGATTAGAGGGAATGCAGTAATGGCTTTTTCCAGAAATTACTCCCATATTCCTCCCTTGAAGGTTCAACAATTCCTCAGTTGCTCAGTCTGGGTGTGCAACAAGCTCTCAGAAGAGTCCTGGTTATGGCAAACTTCTTCAATCTGAGATGTTTGAAGGGTGCTATGATCTTTGGAACTTCAAAGCAGCAAATTTATTTAATTTTCCACAGCTGGAGTCCAACCAAGGTGTAGAAACATCTCAGCAGTGCACAAGAAAAATTGTTGTTGCAAAAGGTCTGAATGCTTGTAAATGTGATCTTTCAGTTTTTTCTTTTTAATACATTTACAGAAACGTCACTGTCATCGAGTGTAAATAAATGAAAATGTTTTATCAGGCTGCAACAAAAAGAGTCTGAAAGAGGGTCCTAATACTTTCTGAAGCCACTGTAGATTTCATGTAGCCTTAATAAAGATACTCTTCTACAAAAAAGTTTTCAGTAAAAGTAGTCACAATTAATTTTTTTTAAGTTTAAAAAAAACTTTAAAAATTAAAGTTGTCTTTTTTTTTTTTTTTTATCACTGTTTAGTTTCCAGCCCTTCGTCTTACATTCTGTGAAGGAGACTTGCTTTTGGTATTTACAGAATGAACCCGGAGGGGTAGTTTTCTGCTTTGTGTTAACATCACTAGTTCATTCTCATAGTCAATCTTCTTTTCTACTTGTATATATGATATATGTTCTGCTACTGGGGTGGTCAGTGCTTTATTCTGAAAGCAACTTCAGTTCTGTTATATAACTGCTAATTGTCTTTTTCTTTTAATCAATATTAGCTTCTTTATACCTACACATCCTTTCAGACCCACAATGTGTGAAGCAAAAAAATTAAAAAAGAAACAACACTGTGTAATAAGTCAAAAGTTCAAATTGTTTGGAGTCTGTCCTGTCAGGATCCATCACAAGTAAGCAATACCAAATGTCTAATTTGAATTAGGGCTCTGTTTATCTGGTAAGTACACGGGAGGAATGTCTGTGATTGAAACCAAAAGTCTCTAATTCCATCCTCAGCTTCATTCATTGCAAAGGACTCGACAAGGCCCTACAATTTTCAGTTTTAAAGAAATATGTTTACATTTTTGTGGCAGCAGTGGTCTAGGGGTCCATGGTGGGCGTCTGAAGATCATTAGATATGTCAAAAAGATAAAATCAGACAGATATTGGTAACTGTTGTATTGTTTAATGGGGGAAAACTGTAACCATAAAAAATATTTATTTTTACAAAACCTAGTATAAATTTAAGACATGAACAATGTATTGAGAAATCCTTTTGTTTAAAAAAAACAAAACAAAAAAAACACCACACAAGGAAAAAGGAAAGGAAGGAAAAAAAAACAGAAGCAGCAGGTTTGGAAACAGATTTTTTTTTATTTTTAAGAAAAAAACATCTTAGACATGGCCCTAAGAACTTTATTATGCAGTGGTAAAATTTTAATTTGCACAATTTTCATTTGGATATTCAAGTTGGATTTTACATGTATATATAAATATCTCTTTAGGAAAATCTCAGATAATTTAAAAACAATAGTGTCTCAATTGCTGTAATACATTTCAAAAGTAAGCATAACTGGACATCATATCCAATTCTGTAATATCTGGTAGGTAATCTGCACTATAATCTGAAGTTACTTTTTGCCTTCAGTAAATCATAAATCATCTGGAAACTCTGTGTTGTAATTACTCTGATAGGCTTTTGTAATACTACATTTCTGGGGATCAGAAACAATTTAACATTAAGAATGAACAAAAATAGAGGGAATCTGAAACGGTCAAATCATAAATGACCATTGTGCTCACTATTTATTTTTTCACATGTATTACTTTTATTTATTATACATGTTTTAACATATTCTTTAAACCTGCTATTCCTTTTCACAGCAGTTTTTCTTACCACATAATCCAAGTAGCAGACCCACTGCCCAGAAAAGAATTATTACATTGACTACAGTTTTCAAGTAAGGGAACTTTTGGGAAAGTGCCCAAATAAGCCACTCCAGGACAGGCCCAGTGTGCATGGCATTTCATTTCCAGTAGCAAATGGGAACAGTGTGTGCAATGCACTGTACACTACCAGACTTAACCTGTTCCTGATGTTAGTCATGGAAAATTTAATCTAGGCCAGTAAAGTTCAGTCACTACCTTTTTAAACCAAGCACAGTTACTTTAACGGCCCTGATAAAGTGCCAGAGCCTGGATCTGAATTTCATCTTAATTGGATATGAAGTGCAGTTTTAAATAGGCTACAGCTTAACCTGATAGCAAAAAAACATTAACACAAATAACAGGACTTTGACCCAGCAAACCAATTAAGTGAGTTTTATTGTGGTCACCTTTTCTGAATATGCTCAAGACCAGGCTACTGCCAGCATTTCTTTCACATCAAGGAGCTTCTCCCTTGGTTTTCCAACAGCTATGCCCCTTCGCATTTCTTCTGAATTTATTTTCTCCCACTCTGAGAACGACACTGACCTCATACCTGGAAAAGGAAACAGGACTGGTCTGACCATTCCTGGATATAAAAACACCCTCCCAAGAAATTATGCAGCAAGATATTCACATTTTTTTCTCTCTCTCTCTCTCTCTCTCTCTCTCTCTCTACACAGTTAGAGCAACACACAAAAATGTGTGTTGCTCTAAAATCTTTTTCTATAGTTGGGGACAATGTAAACACCCAAAGATCATAGCTGCTTACTGAAAAAGTAGACATGCATTACATTTAGGATGTAATAATGTGCTTTTTGTTTATAATGTGCACTAAGATACATAAATGTTCTGAGAAATGTAGCATTTCACTGTCCCAGCCTGTTAGTACATTTTGCTTGGCACTTGACCCAAAATAAATGCCTGCCAGGCCTTGGCACATAGGTGGTTCTAAAAACACAATTTTCCACTGTGAGCAGAACATGGTGTCCACTGCATTACTGCCCTAACTCACAAATTTGAAATGTTGATGCTTTCCTAATGTCGGCTTATGTGCATGTGTGAATTACCTCGATCTTTAAGTAAGGCTGTAATCTCCTCACTTCCAGGTTTTTTAACTGACAGGTCCAGCATTCCTGAATCCATGTCCTTTAGCAGCATCCGGGCTGTATCAAAACTATCATTCATAGTGGTGGCGATCACACCAGTTGGGCCGCGCTTGACCCAGCCACTGCAGTACATTCCTGTTGACAGGCACACCATTATGAACACACAGAAACAAAGTGGTTAATAATCTAAAGTCTAATAAATTACATGACAAATTCATGCACAAATTAACCCTTAAAAAATGCATACAAGCACACAGTTCATAATGCTCACACACCTCCGTTTTCCTCCTACCTGCTATATCCTGGACTCTTCCCATGGTGTTGGGCACTACGGCACTGCGGGCATCAAAAGGCACACAGGGTTCAATAGGTAGACTCTTATAGCCTATGCTACTGATGACCATACCACATTGTAAATCCTCCATCTGCCCAGTAGGCACAGCTTTTGCATTCTCCCCTGAACCCTGGGCAGATTCAAAAGAGGAAGATTTCAAGTTTAAAATGCTTATACATAAAAAAAAGAAACAGGACTGGTTTGACCCAAATAAACACACACCCTTATGCAGCAAGATATTTACATTTTTGTGTCCCAACAGTTTTTTTCTAGTTGGGGACAGTGTAAACATCCAAAGATTACAGCTGCTTACTGAAATAGTGAATATGCTTGAGAAAGTGATATTATTTTATGATGAAATAATTTAAAGATTCAAAATGGGACTTTAATTAGAAAATCCCAAACTAACTCAAATATTTAGTTTGAAGCAAACAAATGTAGGGGGAAAAGGGGGATAATGCCCCTTTTAAGAACAATATCCACTGACTGTCAAGTATATAAACCTATACACAAGTAGGAGAAATAAATGGGAACAGAAATCAATGTATTAACAATGTATTAACTATATTAATTACATTTCATTACTTATTAATATTATTATTACTGACACTTCAAAAGTAAGAAAAAAAAACAACTTTATTTTCAAAATCTTTGACAAAGTCAGCAGATAAGAGAATTAAGAGGTCATCTGATATCAATTCAAAGATATGAATATGCTATTCTCAACCCATCTTTTAACCTTAGGACAACAACGAAAGGATTTTAAACTGCTTTAATACAACATTTATACAACAAGCTGTAAACATGTTAATATCTGAAAGCGTTCTTTGTTCACAGCATTTTTTCCACACCTGCCTAAAACTTTTGCACAGTACTGTATAGACATATCATAATGAATAAAATGACAATTAATGCTTAATTGCTTTCAAACCTCAAGCTTGTTAATAGCCAAACGAACAGCTGAGGCTTTTTTCCCATCAGATCCTGGGAGTATTTCCACAGGACTGCGAAGGAAACGGAAGCCCCAGCTCTTATCTGCACCCTGTCCCTCATCTTCAGCCTTCATTGTCTTCATCATGAGCTCTGTCAGCCTCTTCCTTGGTCTGGGGAGGTCTTAAATATACCACACACAGAATAATCAAAATATGTAGCAAGTAACAATGCCATTTCACCATCCCTATATTGACTACCGGTGGCCAATAAACATTGAGCTCAAATTCACATACACACAAACACATGCAAGGCTATTGAACGAGCACTGTCTGTGAAGAAGACTAAGAAGTCCCCCCCCACGTCCCATCCCCCCCACAGTCCCCTTTGAACTTGTATAAAGCTCATTTTGTTGTTTTTCAGAGCACACAGAACACGGGAGTCTAGGGACTTTTCCTACCTCCACAGTGTGGGGGGGGAAAACAAAATAGTCTACTTTTGGAAGCAGGAAGATCGTGCAAGCGGCATGCTGCAACAGTTTTCACATTCACAATGTTCTGACAGATCAGTCAACCGTACTTACACCAACACATCATACAAACAACATTCCTAAAACCTTATCTACCCACAGTTATCGTCTGCTTTAACAAGCTTAGCAACACCCTTAATCATGTACAGACCAAGCTTACTAACTAATTACAAAATGACCTTCAAATTCAATCATATTTTTTTTATTATTATACTTGTATATTAGCACTTCTGGTTTGACGATGCAAAATGCATTTCGCTGGCTAACTTAAAAAAAATAATAAAAATCTATTATAAGGGAAGTAAGTATTTTTATCATATCATTATTTTATGCATATATTCAAGCTGTATAAACTTGAATGCTAATTGGATTTAAGCAGATCAAGTGATGTGTATTTGTGTAATGAGGGAGGGTGTGGCCTAATAGCTTAATAGCTCTGTATATGTTCCAAATTAAAATGAACTCTCAAAATACTAATTGTGCACACACTGTACGAGATAAAATATCCTCAACTTACTGTTTTGACTAAAAACCTTTACACTGGAATAAACACAATAGACTGATACCCTGCACTGGTCTCTGAAAGAGACATTCATTTCTAAGTGTACCATGCCAGGTCTACCATCTCCCTAGCTAGAAGCAGCTTATCAGTGTCATACAACTTATCATACGACTGTATTTATGCAGACCATTGCAGCTGTGCATGTGACAGTTTGTTTTTTATGGTTTTGTACCACTGAAAACTGTGTGCACAGCAACTTATGTAAATCAGTTAACACACAGGGAGTAAATCACTGTATGTTTAATGTTGCTACATCTGATCAACCAATAACAGCACCATGTGACAATGAAAAAGTCCAGTCCAACAGGATGTTACTTAAGGTATTAAAAATAAAGTAAACGTAAAAGTTTCCACTCCTGTTTTATATGTTTACTAAAAATGTGGATCTGAAAACCCATGACTACATCAAAAGTGAAACATTTTTGTTCCTGTAGGTAGTTTCGATTGGTGCTCATGATGACCCAATGATTGGTGCTATGGGAACTTGCCTGTCAGCAGAAAAAACTCTTCTTCTCTTTAAAAACACTTTCTTATCAGAATTCTGACCAGCAAAAGCCAAACAGCCGATAGACTAGCACTATTATCGTTAGAAGTCTCACAGGACAGAAAATTAGTCACATTGAGGGTTCTGGAATCTGTCAAGCACTTATAGGGCATAATGGTGGGAAACATCTTGGCAATCAATCCATCAGGAAGACATGTTCAAATACACTCACGCACAAGCACGCCTAGGGGCAATTCAGCATTTCCAATCCATTTCTTATTCATATATGTCTTCAGACTGTGAGAAAAGCAACCAGAGCTCCCAGACAAAAACTAATCAGATGTGATGAAAACATGCGGGCTCCAAACTGAAAGAACCCAGTCCGGTTATGCAAACAATAACATTCTCACTTCAAGTTTGCAATGTTAACACTGTGCCAGCATACTGAAACATTCGGAGACTCATAGCGGATCATTTTAGACCAGTTTAAGATTTTCATCATTTCTAACCTCTCCCATGTGAGAGAAACAAAGTAATGTTGGTGCTTTCCATGCAGTCCACCAAATTGCTTCTAGGAGTCCTTGGGCAATACCCTAATGGATACATTTGCTTGCATCTGTGACATGATTAAATTATAGGTCCTTCTGTATAAAGCAAATTCACCTACTCTTAGGTACTTCAGCTGCTGACCCAGGTATTCACTTGCAGAAACACAATACCAAAGAAACGGCCATCTAACTGAAGCTTACATTTAGAGGTATTCTAAGGATTCCCTAAGGAGAGAGTCAAGAAGATTCAAGATTTTGAATGCCTTCTCATAGACTAATATCCAACTGGCACTAAAAATACAGCGCAACATAAATAGTGCAAGTACAGAAGATACCGACATACAAACCACATTAAATACAAATACAAGCTGTCCAATATAGTTTTAAAAAAATGCATATAAAGTCCATCCATTATCTGCCGCTTGTCCCAAACGGGGTCGCGGGGGGGTGCTGGCGTCCAACCCAGCGCACACAGGGCGAGGACGGGGGACGCACCCTGGACAGGTCGCCAGCCCATCGCAGTGCATATAAAGTATATATCGCAATGGTACACCAACTAATACCTTTCCATATAATGTTTATATTATATTATCTGTTCCACCCAGCTAACTCCACTTAATAATTCACAGGATTTTTAAGAATGTCAACACATTCAGTTTCATTTTGTGAACCTTGGGCTCCAATGCCTCTGTCAGCAGCTAACTGGTTGTTTTAATTCCTAGGATCAATTTTGGTAGGTTTTAAACCTTGCATAATCGAACAACCACAAATCGCATTTGCTCATCCGTCCAGTTTCCAACACATGAACTTCAGTAGAATCCTAAAATATAAATCACCTTGACCTGCCATTGTAATAAAATAATGAAATGTTATTCACCTCACCATTCAGTGGTTTTTATTTTGTGGCTACATACTGTTCACCATTCTTACCATTCAAAGCCTCGGATATGCCTTCAAAGTCAGCTGGAAGCATGTCAGCTTTACAGTCAGGAAGATTAATCATTTCTCTCACCTCCTGTAATAGAACAGTGTAAAGATGCAGTTGACAATTCTAAGAAATATGGTTCATCAGGAATATCAAAGCATCTGCATACAAGTGACCTCAGCAGTACCCTGCTTTTCAAACGAGACATGTGTGTTCAAGTGAGAAAACTTGTTTTTTTTGCTTCATAATTATGACCGTGTTAATAAAAGAAAGTGGCAAAAGTCTAATCTAGCCATCAGAGAGAGGACAATCACTATAAAACTTGAAGATGGTACAAAATGAGGGGTTGGGGGCAAAGAGAAAAAGCTAAGGAGAGGCTAAAATAAAATCAATCATACCTTAATAGTACATGCGATTTGTAGAGGCCCCCTTCGGCCCACAATTAAAACCTTTCTCACTTTACTGGCAGCAAGAGCATCAAGAGTGTGCTGTGTAATATCCGTCTTCTGGAGAAAATAAAACAGGGTTCTGTAGATAAGGCACATTATAACTTACTCCAGGACTCATGTGGGTCTCCAGTGCTAACACACAGGGCTTGTTAGTAAGTCTGTGACACGTGGCTTAGAGCAATTATCCATCCAATATCTGCAAAGTCATCCACCACATCCCAATGATGCACAAATGGATTGAGATCTGGCACTTTGAATCTATTGTCATGGTCCTGAAACCAACCATTTCCCAGCAGAACACTGCCCAGAGTCTGTTTACATGATTACATTAGATCTTTACATGAAGAATTATATTTTTTTAAATCTGTAGACACCCTTCCTTCATTGCTCCTGGGTCCAGTTCTCCTGCTCATATGACCACTGTAAGTGCACTGGAGTTTCAGCAGTGGACGATTTCCCAATACATAGTCAGATACAATTGTTCCATTTGCCATTGTGAAACATGGCACAGCACAGGGCACAGTAAGCCACAATCATAGAAGCGCAAATATGATTTAAGGTGTAAAAAAAAAATGTGTGCACACACATAATTAGAAAATTTTTATTTTTTTGGGGCGAATGCCTAATGAAATCTAGTTAAATTAACAGAAATCCAGATAACAAAGCTACCTTTAAGAAGTCCAGTGGGGAGAGCAGAATTCGGGCCACATCCAGTGCCACATTGCCTTGTCCCAAAATCACTACCGTCTCACAGGTTAGATCTGGATGGAGCTGCATGCAGGAACCATGACAGGAAGCATAATTACGAATTTTAATGAACTGTTGCTACAGAATCCAAGATTTTTCCTGCCAAGGAAAAATCAGCATTACCTCTTTGTTACAGGGAAGCCCGTTGTACCATCCCACAAAATCTCTGGCTGAGAACACACCAGCCAAGTCCTCACCTGAAACTCCCATAGAACGATTCGCTTCTGCACCATAACTCTAGACAAGCACAAAGGACAAGCAGCTTTTTCCTCTGAACAGGAGCTTCCATTGGATTTATCAAATGATCTGAGTGCAACTAACACTTTTTAATTGTTAACTTTTTTTTTTTAACAAATAAATAAATTTGTATGGTATGCTAGTTTTGATTGTCATTCTTTGTGTAAACATTTCCACATTAGGATTTATAAAGTACATTCAATATTTCAATTCAAAGAATGAAACAGATTCTCACAAGCACTACAGCATGATAGGCTTTGTTTAGCTCCTCCACAGTGACATCCATACCGACGTTCACATTGCCATGGAAATAGCAGCGTTCGTGTTGGGCTGTCTGAGTGAAAGTATTAATAACATTCTGGGGGGGGGGAAGCACAAATAGATTAATGTTCATAATTCTTCCTCTCAAGGATAAAGGTGAATGCCACTTGTCGGTCTGAAGGAAGCCTTTATCTGAAGGTCAAAACAATAACTATTTAGGGAGCTTAGAAACAGAAACAAAGATCACTGACAGAATTAGCTGCTTTCTACAGACCACAAAGCCTTCATTGAAGAAAGCATTTTGCCTTTCTGACTGTAATAGTGTACTCTTGCATCACTGACGGATCCCTCTAAAGAGATTAAAATTTGCGGCTTGTACGCTTGAAAACATGGCCACAAATCAAAAGATTTTTTTTGTATTTTAAATGGCATAATGATTGAGTCATTAAAGAAATCTTACAAGGGTAGGTAAGATGCTATAAGTATGAAAACAGACAGAAGCTTTTTTTTAAAGTGAAAATAGAGTGGTGAAAGACTAATTGTTGAGTACTTAATGCCAACTTTAGATGTACTATATTTTAAACCATTGAAGAAGGAAAACACTGAAAATGTACCTTAACCTCTGGGTGATCTGGAGCCACCCCAAAGCGGACAAGACCAAAGGGGACAGGGAGTCGCTCGTAGATGTCCACAGTCACATCACCCTGGGCCTGAGACAGAGAACAAACTATTATGCTGTGTGTTGAATCACAACACAAGTTGACTTATTATTTTCTGATTACCACAAAGACTTTATATTTTTAATGTAAAAAGAAAAAAAAACTTGGCCATAGAGGCCAATTGTCCTCTATAAATCAAAAAATGGCCAGTTCATTAAATAATATGCTTCTATTAATATACTTGATTACATTAGATTGTAACAGAGTGAATGTGCTTCAGTGTAAAATTGATTTTTCTCTACAGGTAAACCATATCAGTGATTTTCTGACTGTAGCTATGAGCAGGGAAAATGAGCACATTCCCTCTACGCTACCACAAAAAACCCTACATCAAGACAAACTAACCACAGGTTTGAAGGGGATCAAACATTTTTGGAAAAAAAGTGATAACTATGAGGCTGGTGCAGTGCTTTGAGTTGCTCCCACTGCAACCAGTGAAGACTTTACACCCATAACATGCTGCAAAAAGCAGCAGTGAAAACACAAAGCCAGTCCATTTTAGCAGTAACCATGTGCAGCTTGCCACACAAGAGTGTGTGTGTGTGTGTGTATGAGCAGAAAATAGCCGATTACCATTTCGCCTACTTTGTAATTGCTGCATTTTGCCCTTAGGTTTTGCGCAATTTGACAGGTATAACATCCACATACATCAGCATATAGCAGAAAAAAAACAACCTGGCAACAGTGGGAGGAACTGGGGATAAATTCAGTTACTTCAGTTACTCAGAACACTTGTAGTTAAAGGGTAGTATTTCAAACATGGTTTAGTAAGCTGCTTTTTTAACAAAATAAAATATGATTCTTTATGCGAAGTGTAATGGCCATGGTATAAAATTCTAACAGTACTTACAAAATGGAATTAAACTTCCTCTGTAGGTATTCAGTTTAAGTGAAACGTATTACTCAGAGTCTTTACTGAAGCATTCATTGCGAAACAGGAATTTACAAAAGGGATGGGAAAAAAGGTGTAATCAGTCCTTAACACTAACAATCTTCCTTTAATCACAAAACCATCTGAAAACTGCACGTTGGATTTACTCTGGTTGACTTTTATATATAGGTTTATATTACAGTATTTCAGGGATAAGAAATAATTAAGTGTTCTATAAAAAAAATTGAGGAAATCTGATTGTGTTCTCTACGTCTGTGATACATCAATGTTTGTGGATTATACTTTAGTCATTTATTAGGAAATGTTTTCTTCACTGAATTGCGTAAACCTTTCCCTTTTGTCACTTGTCATTGTAAGTTTTATTCAGCTTGAGGTTTATCTCCTTTTTTGTGTTATTACCCAATATGAATAGCAACCTTTAACACACTAATACTTTCCCCTTCAAATTCACACGTTTGCTTTCGCTCTCTCACATGCACTTGCCCATACACACATAGACGATACCAATTTCATTGTACCAGTAGCTTTGTCAGCTGCTGTTTCTGGCACAGGTTCAATCGAGAGGGCATTTAAATTTTCCATTGTGATGCTGGATGTGAGTCAAGCCTTTCTGCCACAACACTGCAGCTTCAACCTGTGGAGAATATCCGAGCCCTACAGCGCCTTCTTGACTTCCTACACCCAATACTTTATTGACAGCTTCATGGCAAAACAAAAGTACTCTACTACTCTATACTGACTTAACCTCCTCTTGCACAACAATAATTTTCCTTTCCAGCAGTCCTGAACTGTGCAGTTAATGAAAGATATATACAAGACAGAACAAACCTTCAAGAGATGCTGTGCTGTGTAAAATCCTGCTGGACCTCCTCCCACTATGCATACCTTTGGACCACTGCCTGAAGACAGCCTTCGTGCTAAAGAGAGCACAAAGCAAGATTTGTCTTACTCATACCAGCATGTGATTCCCCCCCAGAAAACTAGCTGTAAATGTCATCTGTGGAAAAGATGTCTTTCTTTATAAAGTCATGTTTAATAGTCTTTTTTCTAACATGGTTGCTGCAGATGGCCCTGCACTGCACGTGTTTGTGTTCTCTGTTCCAACACACCTCCTGTAAAGTCAGAAAGGTTTGTTAATTAGCAAATGAGCTAGATCACGTGGTCATGCATGGTGTATAATGAACAGCAAAAGATTAGCATTTAGCTTTAATGCTCAGATTACATCTTGAAAATTACCAGAATATTCAGTGCAGGGCAACTGCAGGTAAGCAGCCCTTTACCTTTTAGAACAACCATTTCCAAGAAGTGTTTACTGATTATGAAAATCTTGTTCTACCAACCAAGCCTGAAATGTAAAAAGCAGGTTATTGGCTTAAGTCACATGCTTTGTGAAATTGCACAACACCACAAATTTGATTATGCAGCTCCAAGTAATGCTCTGAGTAACCAAAAATATGTCCGACTGTGAAAATTCCCATACTCATAAATTAGGTTTACAAAAGGTTATTGTTGAAAATACCTAAACAAGAATTTTTAATGTATCTTGATACATTTAAATGTCTATACTTGACACCAAAAACATACTTTCACTTGTAGTGTCTCTGTATCCGTATCTTTGTAACAAGATGTTTGTCCACCCTTTAAACTTAATTATGCTGTAGCACAGAATACATCACAATCTAAAACAGGAGTAAACACTCTTATTATTTATGGTGTTGTTCTATAGAATTAAACATAACTGGATGCTGGATGGCTGTGAATTTTGATCTGCAGGTTTATTGAATGTTTTTAAATGGACAATTTTTAAAGTTTCCCATTCTGATACATCAAAATTACGTCAATTGCTATTAACACACAGTTTTGATTTATTTTTGCTTTAAACTTTTTATAAATTATGTACACATATTTGAAGACTCTTATGCTAGAAGCTGGACATCGAAGTTGTGATAATTAATGTAATATGCACCACAAATTGTTTGTGAGATGGAGGAAAAAGAAAAAATCTGGAGTGAGTTAGATGAGGTGATAGAGAGAGAGAGAGAGAAGGACTGCAAATGTTTGGATGTTGATGATTGAGCACCTGGGCAAGAGAACAGGAAGGAAAACGACAAGGTTTATGAATGTGGTGAAAGAGGACATGCAGGTGGCTGGTTTGAAGGAAGAAGATGCAGAGGAAGAAACGGTGATGGATGATCAACTGTGACAACCCTTATCAAGAAGATTAGAAGACATGTATTCTGTGAGTCTATAATATAGAAGAAAATGAACTTTAAAAAAAATGAATAAATAAATAAAAGCATATACACATGTATATAAAGTTAAGTGGTATTATTATCATCATCATCGTTGTGGTTCAAGTGAGCAAAAGTATTAAAACTAAAAGTTTGGTTAATATCTGTGATTTATTTGGTCAGTCCAAAACTGTCTAATTTGTCCCCCTGATTACAGTCGAGGCCAAAATTATTAGCCCCCCAGGAATTATGGAACATTTTTCTAAACCTTTTCCCAATGTTTGCAGCATTAATGAAACTTGAAATAAGCAATCATTCACCGGTGTTATTTAGTAGCTTTTGGTACATGTTGTAATATAAAATACATTTTTAGGCTTGCTTTATATCAAATATAGTAAAAAATGGGGTGGTCAAACATATTAGCCCCATGTGAATGTTTGCTTTCAAAACACCTACAGTAATTAACCAATCAGCTTTGAAACCACATCTGTGCAGTCAATTGGCTTCTTAACAACACCTGCAGTCAATTGGCTTCCTAACAACATTCAATCAGCATAAAAAGACTCCAAGGAACAGGACACCTGAACACATGAGAGGGATACTGTTACTCACCATGCCAAAGACAAAGGAAATCAGTATGGAGCTCATAAAGAAGATAGTCGAGGCTCATGATAAGGGGGAAGGCTACACTGCCATTTCCAAACGATTCACAATGTCTAGAACCTCTGTATGTTGCATCATTGCCAAGTACAAGGAGACAAATTCTGTAAGAAACAAACCTGGCTGTGGCTGTAAGCGCAAGATTTCAAGAACTCTGGAGAGGAAAATAGTCAGAGATGTCAGACATCTGCCAAGATGATTGTTGCTGACCTGGCCTCTTTCGAGGAACACAGTTGTGAGGGCTCTTCATTGTGGTGGGCTTCAGGGCCATCGTCCCAGAAGAACCCCTTTACTCAAAGAGCGGCACATCACAGCCTGACTGAGGTCTGCCCGTGGACATTTGAAAGGTAAAGATGAGTTTTGGAAGTCTGTGCTTTGGTCTGATGAGACTAAACTGGAACTGGTTGAGCACATGGATGTTTCTTATGTTTGGTGAAGAAAGGGAGATGCCTTCAACTCTAGGAACACAGTTCCTGCAGTTAAACATGGTGGTGGGAGCATCATGCTGTGGGGCTGTTTTGCAGCCTCAGGCACAGAGAGCCTTGTTAGGATGCAAGTCATCATGAAAAAAGAAAATTATATTGACATTTTGAGGGAGAATATGCAGAAGTCTGCTTGTAGTCTAGGCTTAGGTCATCGCTGGGTCTTCAAACTAGTCTAACAGTTCCTCAAGTATACCAAAACCAAGATCCTGGAGTGGCCTGCACAGAGCTCAGACCTCAATCCTATTGAGAATCTGTGGTGGGTGCTCAAAGTGAATGCCCATGCTCAGAAACCATGCAATTTGGACCAGCTAGAACAATTTAGTAGAGTAGAGTAGAGTAGAGTGATCTTTTATTATCCCACGAATGGGAAATTTGGGCGTTACAGGGCTCTTATAAAAAAAAAGAAAAAAAAAAAGACAGGTGTACAGAAAGAAAGGAAAAAATATATAAAGATATAGAGAGAGAACAGGAACAAGTACAGGAGAAAAGTAGAGGAGCTATAAATAAATAATAATTTATCTATCTATATATATATACATATACATATCTACAGAGTAATATACATGTTAATAAGTTTTTAATGAATTATAAAATTATTTGCAATGGAGGAATGGGCCAAAACCCCTCAGGAGACCTGTGCCAACCTAGTAAAGAACTACTCTAAGAGATTGTTGTCAGTTGTGGCTCAGAAAGGGTGCACTATTGACTATTAATGGCCAGGGGGCTAATAATTTTGGATGTCTCATTTTTGCCCTTTCTTGTTTCAAATCGGTGCATCAATAAAATATCCTAATTAAACTTAGTGGACATTGTTTTTTATAGTGTATTTGTTTCCAAAATAACAAACACTTGTTGTTAATGGTCATTTTCATGGAGAAATCAAGAGTCAAATTTCATAAGGGGGGGGGCTAATAATTTTGGCCTCAACTATAAGTCCTTTATTACTATGACAGTTGCTTTGCTGTGTGATAAAATTTATATTATAATTGAAACAAGCCATCTAACAGGAAATGTATATGTTACAACAAACACCTGTCAGCCCACCATATTTCTGTACTTCTGTGCACTTGAAAAACTGGGTGGTTAGATACAGAAGGCATAATGCTCTATGGAAATGTCATGGAAAAGAAGCCGAACATCTGATCTCTCATCACATATTCTTATTTTATTCTCAAATGTCTTCAGGACATAGCAAAAACAAGTGAATTATCCTTGCAGTTCAGCTTCTGTGGGGGCTGTAGATGTTTTCTGACCTTGCAAGCCTAGAAAAAAAAAAAGCACCTGTACTTTGAACACTTGCAAGCTAATGCTTTCCAAAGTGCAGTTAAAGGAATAGGAATAAAGTCTGAAAGTTAGGTATTAAAAACACAAACCAAAACTAAATCATCAAGATGTGATTAATACATAATACTGTTTTGTGCATGTAAATCAACTGACAATCTTTAAAGGCATTAAAAGCATTTTTACGATTACCATCTAAACTTTGAACTCTAAACTAAAGGCCTTCATTAAAACTGCAAGCAAAGGAATAGACCTTCACAAACACTGACTTACAATGATCATCTAGACAAGGAATGATCTTATGCACATAATTAACACAGATAATTTGGTAAAAGAGAGAGATGGGGTTTTTTGACTGCCATATCAAAGAATATTGAAATAATCTTACCCAAAGGAGAGAAAACACCAGGACACATGGATGTCTGCAGCAGGCAACGTAGAGTAAAGAAGGACCCTCTCATAGTTCCCAAGTTAACAAAGTCGATGTGAAACGAAAGTGGGGATCCCAGTCGTGCTGGTTACTGAAAGATAAGCTGCTTATGGGGCTGTTGAGCTCTGATCCTGCAGGTCTGTGCAGAGCTCCCCCTCTGCACTTTGGCCCACCTGATGTTTATTAGAATTTTACGCAAATTTACTCCCAAATTGTGAACGATGCACAGCAAAACAATTGCACAATTTCATCTCTCTCTTTTATGCACATATTAAAAAACTATTCCGCTCGTAAATAAGTGTTTCTCTCTGAGTAAAACTGGAAGTGTTAACGTTTCAAAACATCAACATTTCAAAATATGCACTCACTCTTTCCTGATACCTAGGACGACTAAAACTGTCCTGCATTTTACACACAAAGCTCAATTTCCCTGCTACCTCATCTCCAAAAATGGACAAAGACAGAATATCACGTATAAAAGAATGAGTGGCTGCGTTAAAAGCTCAGTCGCTGCAAAAAGAGAGTTAAAACCTAAAACTTCTGCACTACAGAATAAGGTCCGCTCATAAACACATCCGATAGAGAACAACAGCGCTGACTGAAGGTTCCCAGTTTTATGGTTCCGCTCTAGCCTTGACTGAAGGACTATGTTTCTCACAAGGACCCGGACTGATAAACATGTCTTTAAATAATTACTCAGAGAGAGAGAGAGAGGGGGGGGGGGGAGGGGAGAGAGCGAGAGAGAGAGAGCGATGCATTTATTTATACTAGGAGTAAGGCACAGACATATAAATCTAAATTAGTACTTCAGTTTCTGAAGTAAAAAAAAAAATCAAGACTCTTCGTTGTCATACATTGCTTCACCTCATCTTATGTCGTTTGTCATATACTGCACGGTGGTCCTTGGAGAAGTTGTTTGAGCTCACTCTGTGCCTGACCATTTCTGCTGATGATAATAAAGGAACCATGACCTCACCCTTGATCTTTCTTTAAGCTTCCTCCCTAAGTCAATGATTAACTGCTCTGAAAACAACACTGCAGATGCTGTGGTCTGAAGACAGGGCAAGGGTGATCAAGATGAGGATGATGATAAGAGACCAAACTGACCATTTTAGGAATTCATCACTAATGGAAAAAAAAAAAAAAAATCATAACATCCTGTCTCGATAGTGTACTATACTGCACTACAACACTTCATTTTAGGTCTCCTTCTTGGATCTAAAACATTTAACCAGGCTCCAGTGCATAACAGAATTCTGCAGGTGCATCTTTTCCAAAAAATCACTCCTGTTCTCCACAAACTTCACTGGCTGACCACATCTGCTCATCACATATAAAGCTCTTCATGGATCTGTCCCTCCATACATCACTGAATCACTCCATTCGTACACTCCCACCCGTTCATGCATCTGTTCACTGCACATCTCGGGGCCCAGTGTGAACATTTTGCAGATCCAGCTTCTTTTTCTGACATTTTATAGAAATGGCGAATCTGAAAATCATGTGGGAAAAGACTGCACAAGAAAGTGTTGGCCATCTGTATCCTCAAAGAGCCTTTGTGAAATTTCAAACAGATGTTTGATGAGAAGTTGATGGTCTGGTATTAACATGTAGATGAGTATATAGTATATAGTGAGTTACACTGAGCATTCCTCTTTTCTGTCTAAATACCCAATTTATTAAATGAGCAAAAGTAAAAAGCGGTTGTGCAAAGTAAAACTATAACACTGCTTCCTCTCTGCTTCAAAAATGAGGTTGCATGTTTAGGATCATGAGTATAATGTTTCTTTCAGTCATTTCAATCACTTTGGTAGACATAAATCTTCTCAGTCCATAAAACATCCAGAAATGTTCTGATCTGTTATTTTTACCCAACTCTTATTGCTGCTGAAGGGTTTGCAACTGGGGTTGTTGATCTGTATTTCTGCTCTTGCTCCTGAAGCTTTTTTGAACAAAATTGTTTCCAGATTGCTGACTGTTATTTTGAGCTTTTCTTCAGTACTCCTACAATGTCTCTGCTTTGTAATATGTTAGAAATTATTACATATGTAAGACCAAACCTGGGCCACAAAACCGACGGACCTGGGTAATTTGCTCTACAGCTGTTCAGCCAATGCAAACAAGGTTTGTTAGAAGGGGAATAAAAACTCCTTACATGAATTTTGTGCTGAAGTTGAAAACTCACTCGGTGCTCACTCAAAAAAATAGAAAGTAGAAAAAGTAATAAGGCAACCAAAAATGAGGGAATCCTTTGTCTGTACTAGATAAAATACAAAGAAAACCCGGAAAGAAAGAGTTATGTAACTGAAAGCCTTTGATGAATGAACAAAAATAGTTTACAAATAAAATAGAAGGTGACCCTAATTATAAATACTCAACGCAGATTTTATCTGAAAAGAAAAAAAATCCATCCACAACTGTGGATGGAGCCAGTATGAACAGATAACAATAGCATGTGTAAAACGCCTATAAAGTTTGTTTAAATTCACACAAGGATCCAGTGATACTTGCCCAAACTCAAAGTAAAGCACAGGAGACTAGCATAACCATCACACCCAGCCGGAGTCGGTTTTATCAGGAGGGTGAATGATGGTGAAGTTCTTAGAAAGTAAGAGAGGTGAAAGGCATGTGCTGTTGATATGTATGGTGGTTTAGTAGCACCAGCATTGAAGGATTTTAGAACCTATGAAGTTTGACTATGCAAATGATGATTTAGCAATATTAGGGAAGATTTAGCAATAGTTAAATTGCCAAGAATAGATAAATGTGAAAAACTTAAAAGAACAGGTGACGATAGGTGAAGTGAAAGTGGCTATTCTTGTCATTGTGAAACACAGCACAGCACACAGTGAACCACAACAAAATTCAACTTCTGCATTTTATCTATATACACACATGCTGCAGGGGGCAGTTATTGAAAGTGCCCAGGGGGCAGTGGTGGGGATGGTACCTTGCTCAAGGGTACATCAGGGCAACTTACTGATCTGGGATCTGAACCCATGACCTTCTGATCCTGGGGCCAACTCCCTAACCAGTAGGTTACTGCCACTAAGCTTCCTACGCAAGTCAACTGAGCAGATAGCATTAACAGATCAGCAGATATCATTCAAACAATACTGCTCATCTCATGTCAGATAAGCTTAATCTTGGGCTAACAGGAAGGTTTCTTAAGTACTTTGGGCACCCATTCAAGTCAAGTGAAGTCAAGTCAATTAGGATTTTATTGTCATTTCAGCCATATACACAGTACACAGTGAAACGAAATAACGTTCCTCCAGGACCCTGGTGCTACACACAAGACAAGACACAAGACAACATAAGACACAACACGGGGCAACAAGTGCAAGACAAGACAGACAACAACAGACGGTACGACAGACAGTACATTCATCCTAGAGGAGTTACTTGTTTAAAGTCTTCAAAAGGAAAGGTATTACAATAATCCCTACAAGCACACCCCTTGCTAAGGCGTGGTGGTGTAGTGGAAGGATACTCGTCTACAGCCCAAGAGAATGCAGGTTAGAATCCCACCTCCAGCACTACCACCATTGGGTTCCTGAGTGAAAAAAAGTGAAAGTGACAAACCTTGTTATTGTGAAACGCAGCACAGCACAACAAAATGAAATTAAACCTCTGCATTTCACCCATACACACACGTGTAGCAGGGGGCAGCTATTGAAAGCACAGTGACAAGGACGGTACCTTGCTCAAGGTACCTCAGGGAGACCTACTGGTGAGGGAATCAAACCCACAATCTTCCGATCTGGGGCAACTCCCTTATCACTAGGCCACAGCTGCCCACAGCAGGTTGTAACCCCAAGTTGCTCCAGGGTGACTGCCCCTGTAGTTAAGAAATGTAAGTCGCTCTGGATAAGAGCGTCAGCTAAATGCTGCAAGTAAATAATCCAGTGTGTAATAAAGGCATCAACTCACTTCTTAGACTTTTTTAGATTAGGTGACTTTTGGTAACATGAGATAAGTGTTTGTGGCAATAAAACCTGCACTAAACATGAGGTCTGAGTCAAAACACCCTTTACACACCTTTTACAGTTTTGCAGCTGTGCTGTATATAACTGAGAACAAGACTGAGAATAAATGTAGAGCTCATTTTGCCTTTCTTTACTTATAGGACCTGAATTTTAAACTAAGCTGGAGAAAATGTTCATCCAGACATCTATCCTGTCTTTTAAACTGGTTTAGCTGATTTCCACATATCCACATATGAACACTAATATTATCCATATTATAGTACCTGATGAGAGCTTTTGAGATTTAACATTAACGAACACTGTAATGATCCTTAAAATAGTAATGGAACCCAAATATACATACACATTTACAGGAAGAACATGGTAGAATCAACCAAATAGGAGCTAATTTCGAATTCATCCATATCCTACATATTTCCAAGCCTGTCCAATACAATTCTGAGATCTAGAGTCTGAAATGCTGCACAAGCAAAGTGGGGGCAAAATGTAACATTTTTCATCTTAGTTTTAATATCTCAGCCATTGCTTGTGCTATATTTTTCCAACTTTGATATAGGTCACTCATGCATGCGCATTACCATCTGTGTAAAAAGAAAATCAACCAAAAATGAACAACAAAAGAAAAGAACACAAGGAATGACAAGTACAAATACTTGAAAAAAAAGAAAAAACGAACCATCTTCAGTTCCAAGCCATGTTAAGTATGTAGAAAAAGAACTTCAAGAGCTGCCAGGCAGTTCTGTTTTGGAGAGGATTATCTTACAATGCCCTGATCCTGTGCTCTCATTGCAGTCCTTTAATTAGTGGAACCCAAGGACAGAATCTTGGAAACTGTCTGAATTTTAATCCTTGAAAGAATCCTTTATGTTGTTTTTTTTTTGTTTTTTTTTTAAAGCTCTTCCGTCTTTGTGATGGTGATACATGATCCGTTTTGACACAACTACTTGCATCATGCTGAACTCACAACCAGCAGCTGAATGTCTCCAGAGTTGGACAGGGATTGCTGACAAAGCCTTAGTTTTGCATCTTTTGAGTAAACAGAGGATTATTTCTTCCTCTGTTTATCTGTCATATCTTCCTCTATTTATCTGTATTCACCTGGTTTTTATATGTGAGAAATTTGTACATACTATCTGGGTGAGGTCTGAACTAGATTTGCTTTGTGGTTAAAGGCAGCAAAAGTCCCCAAAATTCTAAGGCTGAAATAAGGGAAGAGATAAGCACAGAAATAAGATAAGTACAATCCCTTTGGTTAAAATATAAGAGGGAAGCACAATCCCTTTTGTTTTTGTGGAATAAATATATTATTATAAATTATAAATATATTATAAATATACTAAACCACAGAGAGCTGAAATACCTGATTAATAAGGAATAGAATGGAAAGTAAAGTTAGCAGGAGAGGCAAAAGTATGAAGAGAAAAAACTTTTCAGATACCTAGTCAACAAAAGAAAGGTGAAAGAAAAACCAGGCCAAAAAGAAACTTTGTTTTGGAGAAGGCCTGGTAGACATCAAAGAACACACATTTAGGTGAGAGAAGGAGGAAGAGGTAGAAGAACACTTGATAAGTTGAAGATAAGCAATTGTTTTGTCTGTTCTTTAATAGATAACGCACTGCTGACAACACCATAATTCAAGGTATAGATGATCATGGAAATGTAAGAAACGTGTGATAAAGTTGATGTAGTGTGGTGAGAACTACACCATGTCCTCAGCCCAGAGTACAGGGACCTTGCTTTATGAGCAGTGACCTTGCTCAAGGGTACCTCAGGACAACCTACTGGTGAGGGAATTGAACCCACAACCTTCAGATCCAGGGCAACTCCCTAAACTCTAGGCCACCGCTGCCTCTGCTGCACACAGTGTATTATGGGTAAAATGCAGAGGTTGAATTTTGCTGCGGCTCACTGCATGCTGTACTGTGTTTCACAAGGACAATAACAGTCATTCACTTTCATATTTATTTACTTGATGTTTCTGAAAATATTTTCATTAAGTATTAATACTATATAGCAAAAATAATTCTGGGGGGTTCCAGTGTTTTACACACTCACTGAAGTTCATAAATGTGTACTTTGATTAAAATAAATACAAAGTGTTGAACATCTTATTTTGTAGCTTTGCATTGGATCCTTCTGTACATTGTATTTTGGTATTCTTTGGTAAATCATAAATTATTTTTCATGAGAAAAAAAACATACAAACAAGTGACATAAAACACACATTAATAAAATACTGATGATGACCATTAAGTGTTAATAGAAAGCAAAAGGATTAAGGCATTCAGAATTTGGCACCCAGACTAGAGCAACTTATCAGAAAACAGGAACACTTAAAGATAAGCTATATTTTGACAGCTGCCATGCCATGTGCATAAGAGGAATGGAAAGTAAAGTTAGCAGGAGAGGCAAAAGTATGAAGAGAAAACACTTTTCAGATACCTAGTCAACAAAAGAAAGATGAAAGAAAAACCAGGCCAAAAAGAAACATTGGTTTGGAGAAGGCCTGGTAGACATCAAAGAACACACATTTAGGTGAGAGAAGGAGGAAGAGGTAGAAGAACATTTGATAAAATGAAGATAAGCAATTGTTTTGTCCATTCTTTAATAGATAATGTACTGTTGACAACACAATTCAAGGTATAGATGATCATGGAAATGTAAGAAACGTGTGATAAAGTTGATGTAGTGTGGTGAGAACTACACCATGTCCTCAGCCCAGAAATCCCAGAGCCTTCCGTCCAATTTCACCAACAAGAGTCCTTGGGGGAACACTCTTCTTTCTCCTACATCTGTACCATGATTAAAACTCAAGTTGTTCTGGTGGAATAGCATCTGCCTATTGAGTAAATATGTTTTAAAGACAGTCTCTAACTCTGTAATAAAACTTTATAAAGGACAGACAAAAAAAAGCACATAAGCAGGAAAGTAAAAAAGTAGTAGAAGGTTAAGTGGAAAGTAATATTTCTTATAATGTTTTATTTTCCATTCAGTTTCTCATTTGGATGTCACCCGCATTACTGGCAGCTCATGTGTTAAAGGAAAAAAATATAATCAGTGAAAAAGTGACTGTAGCCTCAGATAAAAGTGCAGGATGCGATCATCAGCAGAATTTTGAAAGCAACACGGAAAAAAAAAAACACAGGATGTCTGTTGCCTTTCTATAGCTATTCAGAGCCTAGGAAACAAAGTAGTGCAAGCAAAAAAAAACAAAAAAAAACAAAAAAAAAAACCACATCAGTCCCAAAACTGATCATTCTTTATCTTCTGTGGTGTGAACCCTGGAAATGGTGATGTCTTTGATGGGGTTTATTGGGGCAATAGAGCTGATCAGACTGTAGAAACACAGAAAATTAGCAGGTTAGTCTTAATGTGATAACATAATGACCTTGTCTCTCAGTGCAGTGTACCAGTAGGAATAAGGGTTCTGCATCATGATTCAGTCACAGGAAACAATGCTTTCTGCGAAACACTAAACAAAATCAGTGGACCAGAAATGCTTTCCTCATTAAAAACTCATTATCTGTTTTCATAATTACAGTCTGCTTCTGGTAAAGCCTTTGGGGTGTAGGAGTGTGGGGTGTGACCTGGCTTTGAACTGAATTAAAATAAATCATAACTATGTATAACTATAATGTTATATTTGTGCCTTCATTATCCTACCCTTTCCTCTGTCCAGGTTTTATCCTTACACACAAAACCATTTTAGATAAACCTTTCAATGGTTCAACAAATAGGACAAAAAAAGCAAAACTTCAGCATGCGTAACTATTCACCCATAAAGCAGTACTTTGTTAAGCCATCTTTTGTAGCTATTACAGCTGCAAGTGCACGTTCCTCAAGGCAGCTCCTTCATATTGGATGGTTTTCGCAGCTGTCTGACCACAGATCCTCAACTGGACTGAGGTTTGGACTTTGATTAGGCCATTCCAACACATTTAAACGTTTCCCCTTAAACTACTCGAGTGTGTTTTGCTCAAGAATATCCCTGTATTTAGCACCATCCATCTTTCCCTCAACTCAGACCAGTTTCCCCAATCCCTGCTGACCAGAGCACCTTCCTCCATACATTTGGGGAGTCGCCCACATGCCTTTTAGCAAACTCATAACATGCCTTCTTATTTTTAACATTAAGTAAAACAATTAAGTAATGTTAAACTTTTAACTTTAAACTTTTTTTTTTTTTTACTTTTTAAACTTTTTTCTGGCCAATCTTCCATAAAGCCCAGCTCTGTGGAGCGTATGGCTAATTGTGCTCCTATGGACAGGTACTCCAGTCTGCTGTGGAACTCTGCAACTCCTTCTGGGTGAACTTCGGTCTCTGTGCTGCCTCTCTGATTAATGCCCTCCTTGCCTGGTATGTGAGTTTTGGTTGGTGGCCCTCTCTTGGCAGGTTTGTTGTGGGACCATGTTCTTTCCATTTGAAGAAGATGATGGATTTGATGGTGCTCCAGGGGATCGTCAAAGATTTGGATTTTTTTTTTTTTTTTTTTTTACATACACGTACAACCCTGACTTGTACTTCTCAACAACTTGTTTGGAGAGCTCCCTGGTCTTCATGGTATGATGCCTCTTGCTTAGTGGTGTTGCAGCCTCTGGGGCCTTTCAGAAAAGGTGTGTTTATACTGACAGATCATTTGATATTTAGATTGCACACAGGTGGACTTCATTTCACTAATTATGTGACTTTTAAAGTTCATTGGTTGCACCAGGAATTTTTAGGGGCTTCATGGCATGAATGCATATGCATTTGCCAATTTTCAGTTTTTTTTTATTTATTTATTATTTTTTATATATATTTTTCTCATTTCACTTCACCAACTTCCATCACATAAAATTACAGGTTGGAATGTAACAAAATAGGTAAAAAGCAAAAAGTGAATACTTTTGCAAGGCACTATATATATATATATATGTGTGTGTGTGTGTGTGTGTGTGTGTGTATATATATATATGTGTGTGTGTGTGTGTGTGTGTGTGTATATATATATGTGTGTGTATGTGTGTGTGTGTGTATATATATATATATGTGTGTGTGTGTGTGTGTGTATGTGTATATATACAAATATATATAAACCAAAGTGCATATAGTTAAAAAAAAAAAAGCTAAAGGGCTGTATTATAGTACAAGTTAGAAGGAAGTTTGCATTTGCATGCCTGAACTAATACCTTTCTTATTTCCTATTTCCTTTAATCATTTAATTTATTTGTACAGTATTTGCCTTAAACCAAATCATCCATATCACATTCTGTTTCTTGCCATCTTTTAGGAGTCCGTTTAGGAGTCGCCACAGCAAATCATCCATTTCCAATTCTTCCAGTCCTCTGCATCTTCTTCATTCACACTAACCACTCACATGTCTTCTTTCACCACATCTATAAACCTCTTCAACATCCTCCACCCAATATAATCCTTGTCTCTCCTCTGGACACATCTAAACCAACACACATTTGCTTCTCTAAGCAAGGTTATTGCATTTTCTCTTTCTTTATCCCCAAAATGTCTAACCTGAGCTGTCCCTCCGATATACTGATTTCTAATCCTGTCCATCTTTGTCACTCCCAACTCAAATTGCAACATCATTAACTCTGACCCCTCCAGCTCTGCTTTCTGTTTTTCCTGCATTACTGACAGCTCATGTGTTAAAGGACACAGTTAAAACAGATGAGACTGTGACCGCAGCCTCAAATAGGAGTACAGGATGTGATCATAAGCAGAATTTTGAAAGCAACACAGAAAAAAACACAGGATGTCTGTCATCTTTCTGCAGGGTTTGAAGTCAGGCTTCTTTATCTTCTGTGGTGTGAAATGGTGATGGTGAAATGACCCTGGAAATGGTGATGATTTCTTTTCTTTTCTAGACAACAGGAGAAACACTAAATCCTTGTCTCTCCGATGAACATGTCTAGACTAACGCAACCTTGCTTCTCTAAGCAAGGTTGTTGCCTTTTCTCTTTATTTGACCCCAAAATGTCTAATCTGACCTGTCCTCCAATGTACTGATTTATAATCCTGTCCATCTCTGTCACTCCCAAATCAAATCTCAACATCTTGACTCTAACTCTAACACCTCCATCTCTGCTTCCTGTTTTTTTTGTCAGTGTCTTTTCATAACTGGTCCCACTCCAATACTGTAAACCTTCCCTTTCACTTTTGCTTTCAACTTCCGTGTCTTTGTGCTGGTACCTGTCTGTCTGTCACTGTATTGGCATATGAGCATCATGTATAAGAATGAGAAACACTGAAAATTAAATCATTGTGTTGACGTGGAAAATAGACAGTGGCCAAATTAAATGGCCATAATCAGCTGAAATAATCACCATCAAGTGACGGTAACTGTTACTGGCTGAAAGGTAAGGGTAATGGAAGTGGAATAAGTGGAACAGCAAACCAGAGCATGGCCTGTTATGACTTGTTTCAGGACAGCTTGTTTCAGTTCTTTGCTTGCCAAAACCATCCAGAAGTACTAGCGCTAGAGAAAATATCATTTCTCACACATTTCTCATTTCCTCCCGTAAAGGTCAGCAGACTGAAAAGTAGCTGACAGCTGTAGACAGGAAAATAAATGATCTTTTGTCTAGAATTTCTTAGCACCACAGGTCTAAACCTACTTTTTAGGCTGCTTTTGAAAAATCTGTTACATGTTAAGATGTACGAGCTGTGAGTTTTGCCTCTAAGTAGAGTAAAAGCTGAATGTTTTTACTGTCTTACCTCTCGATATCTCCACGTTAGCACACCAATGCACATAATGAATGTTATTACAGTAATAGCTATGCTGATCTTCAGCAGCGTGAAATGAGCCATGCGCTGCTTATTGCAATCCTCGTCTGGATCTCGGTCTAAGAGTAAAGAACAAACTGATTCATTCATACATCTGTCAGCAGATTTACAGGTACACACATACGGATAGATCACGTGCAGTTGTGTGAGCTTTTTTTTTTAATCATCAGTGCAAATGGACCTCATTTCCAGCTACTTTCCAGATTTTGAGGTTCAAATGTCCCAGCAGTCAGTGTTGTTAGTGCTGCTTAGCAGGTTATTTATTCTATATTTGATTAAGGTCATTCTGAAAAGTTCATATATTAGCTGAAAGTGATATAATTTGTTACTTTTTGCTTATTCAATATTTTTCAGGACAGACCAGCCAAACAAAAACAGACATTTTGTAGGTGTGTCAAATGTGTGGCTGATTTTCAAATGTTAATGACATATTACTATTTAGTTCTTTTTGCATCTTACAGGCATCAAATGTAAGTACTGGGAAATGCTTCTTGAGGAAAATAGTTGACTATGCACATTTTATAGAACAAAAAATCATTATATCATCACGGCACTCGTGGGTTTACATTATTCAAAGGTTCAGCCTTAAACAAAAAAAAAAATACTTTCTTCATAAAGTAAATGCATTTACAAATAGCATTTTTTGTTAATTCAAGTGCAAAATGTCTATTTATTTCCTGTGTTTGACCTCTTGGAAAAACACCAAAACTAAAACTTTCTTTTGCACAGGACAACGTTTTCTAAACATTTTTATCAAAATGCCAAGCAAAGCAAATAAGCTCTAAATATTCATTCAAATGTACAGAAATGTTCTACAGTGAATGTTTCTAAATACATATTTGTATTTGACATTATACCTCTCACGATGATTACTGTCTCGTTGGCTTGCTTGTAGATTGGTTTTTCTCCTCTATCAAGCACCCATTCACAGAAATACCCATTTGTGTCCTCAGTCTGCAGCTGAGACAGGTAGAAGGTGAAGTTACAGCCCTGGCTCTTGAATTTCAGTCGATGTTCAAATGCAGTGTTGATGGATGGAGTCTTGGCATCTAAATGTACATAAAGTAGTTCTTTGGGCATGAAGTAACGCTGCTTCAGATAGAGTGCAATGACGTCTTTGGAAGTTGTGGAGCAGTGCAGCTCAGCCGTGCCATTAAGTTTAAACAGGACAAGGGCTTGTGGGGTCTGGAAGAATGCAAGCAAATCTGGAAACACAGACAGGGTTCTTGGGTCTCTCAGGAACATGAGAAACAAAATAAAACATCCCGCCCATGCAGTGTGAAAAGTAGTTATTATCTCAACTTTTAATTCATGGTTGAGTCATTTTTAAATCGTTTTGAAATCATTTTGCAATGCAAAATTAAACTGTGCTTTTGTAGTTTTTCACAGTCCATTTACATTTTTTTTCATGGGTTAATTCCAGTATTTTTTGCTTGATGGCTAGTTTGCTCACAAGCTACATGTTTGGAAGCTGATGGGGCATTTCTAGGCAGCGGTGGCCTAGTGGTTAGGGAGTTGCTCCCACATTGGAATGTTGTGGGTTCAATTCCCCACAAGTAGTTTGCCCTGAGGTACCCTTGAGCAAGGTTACTGCTCCCTGGGTGCTTTCAATTGCTGCACAGTGTTTGTGTGCATGGGTTAAATGCAGAGGTCCAATTTCATTGTGGTTCACGTGTGCTGTGCTGTGACCTCACAATGACAAGGGCACAGCACACGTGAACCACAATGAAATTGGACCTCTGCATTTAACCCACACATTCACCCTGTGACCTTTGCATTTATGACAAGAGTTGTCACTTTCACACGCTTCTTCTGAATCTTGTCAAAAGAGTTGCAATGTGAAATGTCATAAAAAAAAAATCAAAAGCTAAAATAAAAAAAATGCTCTCACACTGAAGTTTAAAATAGGTTGTTACTTAGTAACAGGTGCTCAGCTTAATTAAACAGTAAATGAGATTAAAGTGTGGTAATTTATTGAAAACCTTAAACCAATCAGATTTTTCCAACAGAACTGTTTTTTAAAGGATTTATCCATATCAGTTTTTTAAAGGCTTACAAAGCTATAGGCCTCCATAGTATTAATGGGAAGGCTACAGTGCACAAACCACAAATCAACAAATCAATTTCCAAAAAATATAGGAATATAAATCCTGTCAAATTTGAAAAACCATTGATGACCTCTTGAAAAATAGATGAGTGAAGCATAATTTTAAAAACAAACATACCAAAATACTAACAGTCAGACATGGCCATAGTTTAACAGAGTTGGGGTACAATGCTGCTTTAGGGTTATTGGGCAACTTTAATGCATTTAATGGTAATTTAATGGTAACTTTAATGGTAATTAATGCATTTCGGCATCTGCCTAAAACTTTTGCACAGTACTGTATATATATATATATACACACATACACACACACACACACACACACACACACACACACACACACACACACACACACACATATATATATATATATCATCTTTCATACATATATATATCAAATATCATACATATATATAAATCATCTGCCTTCGAAGATTTTTTCTGATTGAGATCTGATCAATGAACGCCAGCTTGTTTTATGTTTTGATTGAAAATGAAACCATGACTTAACCTGAAACTACTCCTGAAAAAGATATATTTACCAAGTAGGTTTGTAAAGATGAAGGGGAAATGACACATTTATGTATGTAAGGAGACCATTAATCAAATTGTTTTTTCTCTTATCAAGCATTAGGAGCTCCACCAATTCTTCCACATCTGAGCTTCACTCTGTGCCAACATCATTTATAAAGAAATGAATCTGAGTGAAAAACATCTGGCTTGATACGTGAAAACATCTGGCTTGAAATCACTAGGTATCTGTGGAAGACTAAACAAGAACCTCATGTCAGCAACATGAGCAAAAAGCCCAGCTGATGGCCTGATTAAAACTCCCGTTATGACTCAGCAGAGCCTCCATCAAATGGAACATAGTAGAAAAGGTTAATAGATTCTATAAGCCTTTTAAAGTAATAAACATGCTTAAAATATACTAGATAAAAGTCCAACACTAGCAGAATTTTGCAGCTAATAGTGCTTATAATGGTTAATACACTAAACATGCCATAAAGGGATATTATTTATTTGTCTGGAAATAATTAAACTGATATTATTTCCTGAGGTTTCAGGGCTTGCACTACCCTGTATTTGACATCTTTTGACAGCAGGAGAACAGTGTATGAAGAAAACTCATCTATGATATTTTGATGTATAATTGCACAATTGCTGTAGTTTTAAAGTGAAAACCCTTGTCATTGCAAGGTCATAGCCCAGCACACGTGAACCACAATGAAATTGGACCTCTTTAACCCATGCACTCAAACACCGTGCAGCAGTGGGCAGCTATCGAAGGGTACCTCAGGGCAACCTACTTGTGAGGGGATCAAACCCACAATGTTCCAATGCAGGGCCAACTCCCTAACCACTAGGCCACTGCTGCCCCAACTTCAGTGATAGTTGTCATCTTTTCACACCTTTGGGCACAGTCTACAGTAATGTTTAACAGCAGTAGAAACTCGCCCCCGTCCTGGGACATTCTTTCTGTTCAATGCACTGCTTTCCTCTGACTCGACACTGACTCGACGGAGTAAGTTGAATCAATTGGATTAAAGCAGCAGGAGGTTCTTGGAGCTTCTTCAGACTTACACAGGCTATTAACTGTGTGGTGGCAGCGGTGGCCTAGTGGTTAGGGCGTTGGCCGCATGGTTGGGGGTTCAAACCCCTTCCCAATAGGATGCCCTGAGGTACCCTTGAGCAACGTACTGTCCCTGTCACTGCTCCATGGGCGCTATCGATAGCTGCCCACTGCTGCATGGTGTTTGAGTGTGCATGGGTTAAATGCAGAGGTTCAATTTTGGTGTGGTTAACTTGCAATGACAAGGGTTGTAAAGAAAAAAAAAACTAAGATGATTATGTAAGGAGGCATTTTAACCAACAAAGAGGTAATGAGCACTGATCGTTTTGGCACTGTTCATGTCAGAAGACTGCCCCATCAATAAGACATTATATTTTAGTAGCATTTAGTAACAAATGCAAAACCCTGCCTTCCCTTTTCTGCTTCATTGAAGAGCACTCTCATTAAAAGATATGTGTCAGCTGCTAGCCAAAAAGCATGTAAGCTAAAGGTGTAAGTGGAGGTGCTCACCTGTATTGGCTAGAAGTGATCGAGAGCAGCACAAGGCTAAGAAAAAGCAGAACAGAATCAGGGGCATTCTGCTGCAGCTGCCCTGAAGCCTTTTACTAACCTTCTCCTTGCCCCCTTGTTTATATTCTGCTGTATATAAAGGAGCACGGCAAAAAAAAAAGCGCCTTCTTACACAGGAAATGTGGTTTCCGTCTCAATGGCTTTCTGCTGACGGTCATAAGTAGCACGTCTTGCTTAAAGTGTGTTAGGGGAAGCGTTGCCTGAATAACTGAAAATGGTGGTGTTTTTTTTTCAGTTTCCTGTAAATTCTCAATGCAAGGATAAACAACAAAGCACCTAGTTTCATACCTTTATTCAGACAATGCACTGAAGTTCCGTAAGTGATATCATCAGATATCATCATAAAAACATGTTGTATTACAGTTTATAAAAACATATTAGAAAATATATACTTCAATGAACCCCACAGAATATTACAGAATATATCATAATGAAACACAAAAAAACAACAAAACCATAAAAAAGGAAATCAGCAGGAAGTGTTATGTTGTGTTTTTTCTGGAATTAATTACATTTTATTTTTCTCATCAATCTGCAAAAATTATAAGAAAGGAAAAATGTTGTTCTCATTGTTTTGGACAGGTTTGCAAAGGCAAGTTTCTGTCTACGTACATCCCATAACTGATGGTATGTGTCAAAACAGACACAAACAAAATCCATGAATTGTCCACAGATATCTAAAGCCTAATCGTGTTATGACACAGAACTGGGAAGAGATTATGAGTGGCATGATGCTGCATGGGCATGAAAATTCCCCTATTTAAGCTCTATTTAAGAGACAGAAGATAACTTTGAGTCACTCGGCAGACACTGAGATCCAGATTCTCTCAGCAATCTTTTGACAAATAGTCTTTTGTCTGAGGCCAAGCAGAAATTCATCTTATATTGCTTACAACAATTCCACAAATGGCTCTTATAGGGAATAAAATGGTTCTTCTGTGTAGAAACACTGACATTTGTGTTAACAGCCAGAAAGAGTAAAAGGGCAAGGAGGCTTCAAGGACATGAGAAAAAACTCAAAGGCAATTTGAAAACTACCGCCACCAGTGCTGTTAGCCTACAGGGTGCTGGTGGAAATTGGACTACTGTTAGCCAAAGGAGAAAAAGAAGAGGAAAGCATGTCTAAAGGGAGGAGGAGAGAAAGAAGGGGAAGAGAGTGGAAGTGAGGGTAGGAACTTTGAATGTTGGCAATACAACTGGTAAAGGCAGAGAATTATCTGATATGATGGAGAGAAGGAAGGTTGATACTTTGTGTGTGCAAGAGACTAGATGGAAGGGTAGTAAGGCCAGGTGTACTGGAGGAGGGTGTAAACTAAGGGTGGGACAACTACGGCTCGCAGGCCACATCCGGCCTGTTGGTCTTTGTAATCCAGCCCGCCGAAGATTGGTGTACGAGGAGAAATACAAAAACTTATCTGATGAAGAGCGTGCAAAGGAGCCCAGCTGCAACCTCAACAAACAATTTTTACAAAGCTTTGCACACCCAGAGATGCAGCTGTCAAGATAAGTTATGTAATATCTCATAAAAAATGGTTGTTTTTGTTTTAAACTGTTGATTAACTGTTTTTTAATGTTTTTATTGTTGGATGTTCTGTTTTCTTAATATGATGCTCTTAGATTGTTTCACAGTTGACTTTTAGATTGTTTTACAGTTGCTCTTAGATTGTTTTACAGTTGACTTTTATAGCAATTTATGGATTTAATATTTTTATTGTTAGCTGTTTGGTTTTCTTATTATATTTGTGATTGACACAATTCAGGTCTCACACTGAGTGTTGTTTCCTGCCATGTTGGTCTTTAATAATTCTGAATCTAAATCTAAATAAAATCTAATCTAAATAAAAAATTATTTTTATTGGATTATTTTCCTCTTCGACCTACACCACAATTAATACATTTACATAAATATTTACTGAATATTCTTATACTTATTATTGTCAGTAGCAACTCATTAAAATATAAAATTTACTGCTTTTTACAATGGGAGAAAAATAATATTGAGCAGAATTGAGTTCGAGTTAACGTCAGTTCGGTCTCCAATGCAGTTCAGATTTTTCATGTGGCCCCCTGTAGAAATGAATTGGCCAGCCCTGGTGTAAACTGTTTAACCTTGGTGTGGATGGACGGAGGAATGGAGTCGGTATTATCCTGAGGGAAGAGTATCTGAAGAGTTTTGGAGGTGAAGAGAGTGTCAGGTAGAGTGATAAGTTTGAAGCTGGAAGTTGAAGGTCTGATAATGAATGTCATTAGTGCTAATGGAGGGGATGGGTAGGTATGGTGTCAAGGAGTGGAATGCTGGTCAGATGGTTGTAGATTTTGTGAAAAGGATGGAAATGGCTGTAGTTAATACTTATTTTAAGAAGAAGGAGGAGCACAGGGTGATGTATAAGAGTGGAGGAAGATGCACACAGGTGGATTATATCCCTTGATGGAGGGTCAGTCTGAAGGATATTGGAGACTGCAAAGCCTTGACAGGGAAGAGTGTAGCTAAACAGCATAGGATGGTGTTCTGCAGGATGACCTTGGAGGTCAAGAAGAGGAGGAAAGAGAGAGAAGGTTGAAGATGGAGCTGCCAGGAAAGAGGAAAAAAGGAAGACCAAAGAGGAGGTTTATGGACATGTTGAGAGAGGACATGCAGGTGGTTAGTTTGAAGGAGGAAGATGCAGAGGACTAGAAGAAATGGATACAGGTGATTTACTGTGGCGACCCCTAAACGCGAGCAGCCGAAAGTAGAAGATGTCATCTCTTCATGTCCTGTCTTCATTTGCTGAGACTGAATAGTTAGATAAGTTTGCTTCCTTTTTGCCCCATTTTCTTTTCCTAAAGAAAACCACAGAACCAGCAAAGGCTATGCCTAAAATACAGGGTAATAGAACTCCAGTAACTTTATGACTTAAGTTGTCACCACTTGCAGCTTGTGAACCTGCTGGAAAAATAATATGAACTTTAAAAGAATATAATGGCTGTTTCATTTTTCTTGAGTAGATAATGTACATTCATACATGCAAGTTTGACCAATAGCAGTGACATTAACCCTTTAAAGGTCACTTGACCAAATGTTCGACCATTAAACACAATTTCACAAAATTAAAGTATTATTTAACATTACTGAGTTGGGTCTTTACTTCCATGCTTTAAGAGCACGTAGTACTCTGCAATGCATCTTTATATGGAGATTGTTAGATGCTCAGCTATAGATGATTACTTGCACCCTCTGTCCAGGAACAGTCTGCTAGCTGATGCCATGACCAGTAAGAGTGTCCTTTTTCCAACCACTTAAAGCCCACATTTTTTCGGGTCAAATAAAGTGAAATATCCAAAGTGATCTTTTTCTGGTTGTGCCACTTAAAGCATAACTGTCCTAATACATTGATTCATTACATTCTACTATAAATATGCTTTTTAAAGATGAGCATTTCTTATGTGAGTGTATGTGAAATAGAACAGAAACACATTACTATACCTGTACAATTTGCACAAGTGTCTTGCTCTGTGAAAAAAAGTCATATTAAGATTAGCTGTATAAAATTGCGTACCTTTAGCCTATTGTCTAAAAAAAAGAAAAGTACCTGATAAGATCACAGTGAAGTTCTTTGCAACAATGCCAGATTTCAATTGCACCCATATCTGAAATGTCCCATTATCGTCCTTATCTGGTATGATTGTGTCATGAATTACATCATAACATTTTACATTCTTCTCATAATTCTTCGTTTTTGTCAAATTCCGATACAATGACCCACTGAGAACATTCCATTTATACTTTTTAATATAACATGTGTTACAATATAAAGTGCAGTTTAAAACTAATGGCTTCTGTACGGTCCCATTCGTGTCTGTGCAGAGTAACTTTGCTGTAAACAAGAGCAGAAAAAAGATAATTTCAGTGCAAAATTGTAACTGTGTGTGTGTTTGTGTGTGTGTGTGTGTGTGTGTGTGTGTGTGTGTGTGTGTGTGTGTGTGCGGGAGAGAGAGAAAGAGAGAGAAAACATGTAAGAAACAAATGACATGTTTTTCTTTTTTAATAAATAAATAATCTATTTTTAAAATATTTTAATGTAAATAATGCATATAAAACTCTAGTTCCAGCCAAAGTGTAATTACACAAAATGTCATACTAAATATTAAACCAAAATGAATGGAGCCTTACTTTCACATTCAGTTTCTTTAAAGCAGATGGTGATGAGCAGAACTTTAATCAGGTGGCTCACACACATTCGGTCCATGGCCTGCATGCAATCTAATAAGGGGTTTAAAGTCCATTCACAGTCATTTGTAAACAGTCACAGTTACAGTCATTTGTAGCCCATACAAAGCCCTAATTATTCTGTTACCATTGCCATGTGTTCTGTGTCCCATGTGCTTCATCTAAACATCTCAGACCCATTTAGTCCTGTCCTAGTTAAGTAACAATGAACTGTGTCTAGTCTGAAGTGCCTGCATACAGTCATGTGAAAAAACTAGGACACCCCATTAAAAATTCAGTTCTTTATTAAGAAATGTTCACATATCGATGCCTAATCTTGTTCTTTTTTTATCTCTGGAAAAGAAAGTGATTTAATTGCAGGTAAACAACCAGAAATCAACCTTGATTAATGCATTAAACAATAGATATCAACAAAAATGTGTATTCTAACTGAGGAAAAAGTTAGGACTCCCTACCCCCTAATAGCTAGTTTTCAACCTTCTGCTGAAATAACTGCACTGGCCATACAAGCAAGTTCACTCCGAGAGCAGACCGGATGATGCTAAAAGAAGTCTCCAAAAACCCTAAAATGTCATCACAGGACCAACAGCATCTACCAGTCTCTGACATCGGTCTGAGGAAAGTTTGTCCCACTCCTCTTTTCAAGTCACCCCACACCATCTCAATGGGATTAAGATTTGGGCTTTGACTCGGCCACTCCATGACTCTCCATTTCTTAGTTTTCAGCCAGTCCTTGGTGGATTTACTGGTATGGTTTTAGGTCATTGTCATGTTGCAGGGTCCATATCTGCTTCAGCTTTAATATTCTTACAGATGGTCTCACATGTTCCTCAACCACCCTCTGATACACGGTAGAATTCATGGTGGATTCTAAGATGGTGAGCTGGCCAGGTCCTGCTGTAAAGCCTTCTCAAACTATGACACTTCCACCTCCATGCTTCACAGTTGGTATGATGCTCTTTTCCAGGAACCCTGTTTTTGGTTTATGCCAGACATGTCCTCTGTTCTGGTGTCCAAATAATTTTATTTTAGACTCTGTCCAAAGAACATTAATCCAGAGGTTGTGGTCTTTGACTACGTTCTCTCTGGCAAACTTCAGTCTGGTCTTGATGTTTCACTTAGAGAGTAAAGGTTTCTTTCTTGCATACCTCCCATTCAAGTTAAAGTTGTGCAGTTGAACAAATGTTCTTTCTTTTTGATTGTAGAGGCACTTTCACATCTACAGTAGCAAGAACCTGCTGGAGGTCCCATGATAACATTTTAGGGTTTTCTTTTAGCATCTTGCAGTTTGCTCTTGTGGTGAACTTGCTTGGACAGCCAGTCCTGGTCATCTTGGCAGTTGTTTTGGAAGTCCTCCGCTTATGACCATTTTCCAGACAGTGGAATGGCAGATTGTAAATTCTATTGACATCTTTTTAAGTCCCTTACCAGATTTATAAACTGCTACAATCTCCTTTCTGAAGGCATCAAACAGCTCGTTTGGTCTCACCATGGTGTTCACTTCAACAGTCAGGAGCACACCAAACTAAATGTCTAAGGTTTAAAGGGCATACTTCCTTCAAAATGCTGAGTAATGTTCTAATCATGTGCACCTAATGTGCTACACACCTGTGTGAGATTTGAGCCATTTTATTTGGGAATAAAGGTGGGCATGTCCTAATATTTTCCTCACCAGAAATCACATTTTACAGAAGATTTTGAAAAGTCTTTTCTTTAGTTTTGTCACACGTGGGGTGTTTTGGGCACGCTAGAGGGCGCTCTGTTCTGACTGAGCACACCTGAGCCCCTGCAGGCAGGTGTGCATCATTGGGGCTGACTATTTAAGCCCCGATGAGTCAGAACAGAGCGCGGCTCATTAGGTAGGTTAAGCCTATGCGTAACGGGTGGTTTTTGTGTATGTAACTGGGTGTCTATGACTAAGTATGGGTAACTTAGTGTAGGTCACTTAGTATCTAGGGTTAGACTGCAGTTCTAAACACGAAACCCTAGAACAGAGGAACTGCAGTCCCCGTTCCTTGTTTTTGTAAGTGTGACCAATAAAAGTATGTTCCGAACTCCTGGCTCCGAGCTGACGTCCCTCCGGTACCCCGCCACCGTTACAAGTTTCAATTCTTTAGTTATATTACTTGAATCTCCCCGTAGTGTTCAAATTGAGATTGAATACCTATATGTCCAAGAATGTTACAAAAACACATAGAGCACCATCTTTTTTCACATGACTATATTACCATGTGTTCCTCATTTTGATTAGACATATTGTGTCTCTGTTAGTGGTTGCTTGTTCTGTTTGTTAATGTGAGAAAACGTTTCTGTCCATGCTTGTATTACCTATATTAAATTAGCTCATGGTCTTATTTATTCACACACTTATTATTTTAAATGCTCGTCCTTACTAAACTTGCAGGTGGTGCAGGAGCTTTTCCCAACTCTCATTGGGCGAAGGGCAAAAAACAGAATGGTTGCCATCTTTTACAGGGCAGACATACAGACAAACACACTCACACCAAGAGGGCAATTTAGCATCACCAATTCTGTCTGACATGCAGATCTGTGGACTGTAGGAAGAAAATGTAATACTAGAGGAAAGACACCATTAGAACATGCAAATTTTAGACAGAATGGATTCGGGCCACCCTTCCATGGGATTCAAACCCAGGTCCTTCTTGTTGTAAGTCAATAGTACTACCCAATGCACTACCATGCCATTCTATTAGTTACTGCCCTGTTTGTCCCTGTGAGAGCTGGGATAAGCGCCGGCAACCGTAATTAGGACAAGCGGCTTGGAAAATGAGTTCTGCATTGATTGTGGGTCACATGATAAAAGCGCAACTAAAAACAGGTAAGGTCTTTATTCAGACAGTACTTTATTGACGGTCACAAAGGGAAACCATCATGGTTAAGAGTGGTGGGTCTTGGTGGTTATCAAATGTTTACCAAAACCCTGAACTAAAAAAGTTCACAGAGGCATTTAATACAGCGTACTGACATCAGTGTATAACATCCCATGGGTGATAGCTTTTCCATAAAAAGTGTGTGTGTGTGTGTGTGTGTGTGTGTGTGTGTGTGTGTGTGTGTGTGTGTGTGTGTGTGTTCAGCATAGACAGACAAAGAAAGAAAAAGCACTTACAGCTATGAGGTTACAGGTAACCAGCTTCCTTTCCTCTGGAATGTTTCTTCAGGCTTATCCTTTCATTTTCACCATTTAATATAAAGTAACACCCACCGGGAGGACACACCCCTGCCTCTGTTCTGTCTCCTTTCTGTTTCACTGAAAACCTAAGCAAAATCTTCACAACTGTCACATTACATTAAACCAGGGGTCATCAACCTTTTTGAAAAGGAGAGCTACTTCAAAGGTACTGAGACATATGAAGGGCTACCAGTTACCTAAACTTATCTAAACTTTACTGGTGAGTTTACTGGTCCACGGGTGACTCATGTGGTCCTTGGGGGCATCCTGGTGCCCATGACCACCATGTTGTTGACTTCCTACATTAAACCTTCTCCTCTTCCACTCAGGTCAAATTATTGTTGCTGGTGATGCTGAAGTCTCTGAGGAAGGAACATTTGGCAAGCTTTCCTCCCTGGGGTGAGAGAAAAAAAATGTGTGGGGTCGAAACCTCCTTTCCCACAAACAAGCTAAAAAATGCATTTACTAAACTTACCCCAAGCCTTTCCTGAGCCTTCATAAAACTTTGAATTTAATTTAGAATAGTCCAAATCTTACAGGTCTACAACAGCAAGTTTTATTTATATAGTGCCTTCCCAAACACAAGGATGCGTTACAAAACATAAATAAATAAAAAGAAACAAACAAGCAAGCTAAAAATACAGTGATATAAGAATGCAAATGTAACCGTGCCTCGGTGATGGAAGTTTGATTGTGGCATAAATAAAGTGCATGAAGTGTAAGAAGGAAAGCGGTGTATAAATACGTGGCCCTGGCTCAGATTTGGAGGAATATTCCCCAGACTAACTGAGTGTTATTTTTTCTCCGCAGAGGTTGAGATAATAATGATTACGCTGTTTGAAGCATTAAGTTAATGATCTGATAAACTCTCAATTATTCTTCACTGTAATCTGAGGTTGCAGGTGGGAGAAAGTGGCTGGAGTAATTCTGAGAGATAACGAGGCCATGAAGGGCCTTACTTTGTTTTGTCACTGTGAATAATAAACTTCTGTTCTGAACTCCTGGCTCTGAACTGACGTCCCTCCGGTACCCCGCCACTGTTACAGCAATGGACGAGGCATTGCAATAATCAAGCCATGAAGAAATAAATGCATGATTAAGTTCTTCTGCATCCTGTGCAGGACCGAGACGTGAAATATTACAGAAGTGAAAAAGGCTTTCTTGGAGTCGTGACATAGAGTTTAGTTCTAGTTCACAAACATAGAGTTTATGTGGTCCTCAAAGGTTAGTGCAGAATCAAAGATAATACCAAGGAAAGGGAGGGGACAACAGTAGGGTCTTGCAGCTGATATAAATTATATAAATGATATACCCTAAGGGTAGCATGTACGTAAATAGTAAAGAGGAGTGATCCTAGAATGGATCCCTAGGGAATGCCACAAGACACAGAAGCCAAAGAGGATTCATGCTTAGAAACAGAGATGAACTGCTGTCTGTCTGAAAGATATGAACTTAACTAACTTAACTAAGCTTTTAGCACATTTCTCTCAGTCCATCTGTGCTGGATCCTGGCTTGACCATGTTTTCAGTGCTCAATAATTTATGAATGTTCAAAATAAGAATCATTCATACATTATAGGATTCAGGCATTCTCCTTTGGCATTGGAAAAAATAGCTTGGGTTATAGAATGTTCTTAAAGTAAAAGTAAAGTAATAGTGAATATTTGTCATTGTGATGACACAATTAAGAACACAGTGAACCACAACTAAATGCATCTCTGTATTTTACCCATTCACGCCATGCACCATGGGGCAGTCATATCCAGCTCCTGGGGAGCAGTGATGGGGACGGTATTTTGTTCAAGGGTATCTCAGAGCAAAATACCTTTAGTCTCATACAACATACGAAAGTGTTAATATCATAGTATTTCACAAACATACAGATGTCAACAGTTCTGGTAATAAATTTGATTCAAATTTGACTTAAATTTAAATTGAAAGCTTTAAACCATGTTCTCAAATACAAAAGCAGAATTACTAATTACTTCCTCTTTATACTGTTTGAAAGACACTTGAAAGACATTCAAAGTTGTTAGTTCTCCTTTTCAGTCCCCCTTTTGTAGCTTACCAGTTTCGGTCACGGATGAAGTGTTGAGTGTTCTTTAAAAAGAATGGGGTAAAAGGCAGCCTATGTCCAAGTAACAAATTTGTCCTTTGAGAATCTCTGAGAATTATTCCTGAAGACTCAATGCTTAGAAGAATATGGTGGTCATATGAAACATTTTCTTTAGAGTTTGTTAGAATTATGTAAATTCTCTTTAAAATATATTGGATTGACATGAATGTTTGCACACTTTACCCACCGTCCCATGTTCCTAGCAAATTATAACGAATGGAGGGGTGACGCAAGGCCTTTGCACAGGACTGTGTGTACTTAGTAGCACATTGAAAGACAATAAATCAGTAGGATTTTATTTAAAATATGCAGTATCAGTTTAGACATGAAGCTAAAGTTATGAACACACCTTAAACACAGATACGGTCAGCATGAAGCTATTCATTTTTAAACACTGGAAAACATTATTTAAATAAAGACTCAAGCATATTATTTATGATTATGATTTTATTTCTAAAAATTCAGTGATTAAGTAGCCTGTGTAGCACACTGTAGGCCTGCTCGGAGGTTGGTCATTCCCTGTTATCAATAAAGCTATCAGTGTTGTGTGCGTGATTGCAGTGTTTAGGAACTACACAGTAATAATATCATTACATACAGCTGGGCATGGGCAGGAGATAGAAAAAAAAATGAATCATGAACAAAACCCCATGGAATAACAACAACAAATGGTAAACTAATGACCAGGAGGAAACAAGGGCAAATGTGACAGAACCACCACTCCCAGCACCTCTCACCAAGCACAACCTTCTCCACATTCTACTATGTTACAGCCTCATTGCAAAATGTATTAAATTTATTTTACCTCAAAATTACACACAATAAACACAATACCTCATAAAAAAGTGAAAGTGAATAAAGCTTGCTTGAAACTATTGCACGTTTATTAAAAATAAAAAAACATATATAAAACATGCACAGCCTTTGCCATGACACTCAGCTCAAAACTGAGCTCAGGTGCATCCTATTTGCTTGATTGGAGATTTCTATGTAAGGTCCCATAGTTGACAATGTATGTCAGAGCACAAACCAAGCCATGAAGTCCTAGGAATTGAAAAATTGCTGCAGCATTGAGGGTCCCAATGAGTGATTCCATCATCCGTAAATGGGAGAAGTTTGCACACCAAGCAAACAAAATTGAACCACCAAGACTCTTCCTAGAGCTGGCTGCCCAGCCAATCTGATCGATTGGGCTAGGAGGGTCTTAATCAGGCCCTTCTAGCCAGGATAGTCAGGATCTAGACCAAGATCCCGATGGTCACTCTGACAGAACTCCAGCATCGCTCTGTGGAGACAGTGGAACCTTCCAGAGAGACAACCATTTTTGTGCCCTGCCTGGTAGTGGCCAGACAGAAGCCACGCTTCATGACAGCTCATCTGGAGTTTGCCAAAAGGCACCTGAGGAACTCTCAGACAATCAGAAACAAAAAAAAGTCTGATGAAACAAAGATGGAACTTCTTGTCCTCAGTTCCAAAAATCATATCTGGACAGTGGTCAAGGATCATCTTCCCACAATATAATGACCTTAGGCCACAATTAAAAATGAGTGGATATGGGATAACTCTGTGAATGTTCTTGCATAGCCTAGCCAGAGTGCAGACTTGAACCCTTTTGAACATCTCTGAAGGAGCTTGAGAGGTTCTGCAAAGAAAAATTGGAGAAACTGCCCAAAAAATGTGTGCCATGCTTGAGGCTGTTATTGCTGCCAAAGGTGCTTGAACAAAGTATTGAGCAAAGGCTGTAAATACTTATGTACATGTTTTTTGTTTGTTTGTTTGTTTTTCATTTTTAATGAATTTGCTACAATTTTCAAGCAAACTTCTTTTCACTTTGTCATTATGGGGTATTGCTTGTTAGAGTCCTCACTAGTGTCATGATATTTTAACCCATTATTATGAAGACATTGCCTTACCTCAACTTAGATCACAGGTAACTACCTATCTATTCGTTCCCAGACATTTTCTTCTTCCCAGAGTGTTTTTCTGCTGTTTGAAAAAAACTTTGCATCCCTGTGAGTTAAAACACCTGCATCCGCTGGCTACACACTAAATAAAGGGTTCTCAGTTTTGTAAATGACAGCTCACTTTGGTTTTCAGTTACGTCACGCAAATGGGTGTGTAGCCCGTTCCATACTCATATACTTTTAGCACATATAGCTTTTTTCCTGCCCTTAAACTTCACTCTAAAGTTAAATGTTTATATGAGTGAGCTCTTGATTTGTTTCATTTATTGCTTGAGCAATGTTAATGACTTAACATTGATGACTTGCCCCATTAGTATTATGTTTAATGTCTAATCATTTTCTCTTTAGATAATATTTGGTGTTAAACAGTCAATATGGGTTCTTAAGGCCAACACCAAGTTGATGTCTGACTTGATGAAGCTCACTGTTGCTAATCTTCTGTGAAGAATTTGAGACTTTTGGAAAAGTATTGTGGTTGTGCATTCAGTCAATCATTTTCTGCCACTTGTCCCAAGCAGGGTCGCAGGGGGGTGCTGGAGTCCAACCCAGCTCAGGGCGAAGGACGGGGGACCTGTCCAGGGACACACCCTGGACAGGTCACCAGCCCATCGCAGGGAGGAGCGTGACGGGGACGGCACCTTGCTCAAGGGTACCTCAGGGCAACCTACTGGGAAGGGGTTTGAACCCCCGATCCTCCAGCCAACGCCCTAACCACTAGGCCAGCGCTGCCCTGTGTGGTTGTGTAACATCTTGCAAATCAGCTGCAACATTGAAAACCTTCTTTCATAAAACTGACCCCTCATTTTTGTTCCCTGCACCTGATTTAGTTGTTTAAGACACTTTGCCAAAATATCTACAGCTGTTTTATTAGAGTTTGTACACCGAAGAGTTTAGTGCTCCACTTTTAGAGAAAGTCTGCTTATTATAAATGGCATTGTGACTTGTAATTTGATATTATGTACGTGTGTTTTTGTAGTTAAGATGTTTTGTTTCCCAATTTTCTTCTTTTCTTAACTGCCATTTACAGTGTACTGTGGTAACATGGTAAAGACACACACTTTCCTCCAAAATCACATTGTGATAGAAAGGACTTGAATCAGGCAATGTCACACATTCATTTCATCCTGGAACTGCATGTAGACACAGATTATCTCGCGAGATTATGGCAAGTGAAAACAAAACGTGAATATCATCCACATGATGACACTTTAGATTCAAGCAGTTTACTGTAAAGTGAAAACCTTTCAGGTGCTTTATGGTCACATTCTTTTTATAAACTGTACTTTTAAATTCTATGTTAAATGTTTGATGCTCTTAATAAAAGCTTAACCAAAAGAGTTTGTTTTCAGTCGTGATATTTCAAGTTATTTTCATTCATCTATATTGTACAAGCTGTTTCTAAAAACTGAAAACCGGATAAAGGGATTTAAAACCTTTGAGCAGCGATGTAAAGTATGTGCTGCAGAAAACATGATTACTGACTTAGACTTTCGACTGGAGAGACTGTTTAACACATAACTGAGTTTTCTTAGTGAAGTGAACATGGCCATATTTAATTGTGACCGCAAACACAGCAGTCAGTGAAACACAATGAACGGCATCCTCTGCATTTGATCATATATATACACCGCACAGCAGGGTGCAGCCATATCCGGCCCCCGTGATGAGGAGGATAGACTTTGCTCAAAGGTACCTCAGGGTCCTGTGATCTCGAAACCATGATCCTCCGAACCTGGTTCTTAGTCACTCACCAACAGGCCACCGCATGCTTTTATGTTAAACAGCAGAACACAATAACTGATTGCACCAGGGATGTCCATAGTTTCCTATAATCTGTATTTCTGAATATTTCTATATTTGATTATCAGAGATTTTTTATTAGAGTTTTTACCGCTATGCGAAGGCTTGCTCCCAGATCAGTCTGTGATTCAGCAGTCCATTAACATCCACTGTAGATATCTAAAAAATAGCATTTATTTGGTTAAATACACAATTAATGTTCATCTAAGACCTTAAAGAAGGTTTTCAGTAACTGAAAAAGTCAAAAGTAAAAAGTTGAAAATACATTTCACTATCTGAGTAGCAGAACAAAGAAGAGTCTTGTTTGTCTTGTGTTCTGAATTGTGTTGGGTCAAGTTGAGACACAACCATGACCTGAAAGTCTGAAGGTATGGTTCCATGGTCTTCCATGAATAAATATTTAAGATACTATATAAGAGCAACCTGCATGACCATGCTGAGCAAAATAACTTATCACATAACCAACAAAGAGCATTTTTAACTGTATGATGTCACACCATCTTCCAAAAAAAAAAACAAAAAAAAAAAACACCCCACTGTAGTTGCTGTAAATTTGAAGTGAGTGCAGCACACTGCTACTTCCCCATCTAGAGCTGGTCTTGGGAAAATAAGCAGAAAATAAACCTCCAGCAAGTAAATGGTGGTTTCCTCTTTTGTGACTTTCTGCTTGCTCTCACCAAAAACTTAAACACGTGATCAAAGTCTTGATCAAAGTCTTTAATGTAACGAGTATCCAAAAAAGAAAAAACCCTCCAGTGCAGTTTATAAGAAAATAGTTTTTCCCCCCATTTCCTGCAAAAGCTCCATGTAGTGATACAGACAGGAATTCTGGTTTGACTGACCTTTTATTTGGTAAAGCAGAGCTCTGTACATATTAAATCGGTCAGTATATCATATATACATATTTTGGAGTAAGAATAAAAAACCCAGGCTTTTCTTTAGAATCCCAGACTTAAAATCATACAAAAATCTGTTTGTACACTGAAAAATGTAACAGAGGTTTAGTAAAGTGTCTGTTTAATCTCAGCAACAAAATTCTATAAAATCTCATGTGTATATTATTTTAAAAACAAAGCAGGTAAATAATGAGAACATTTCATTGACATCACTACCACAGTGCCAGCCTGTCGTGTTTTTCAACTACGTGTTCTAATACCCAGTAGGATAATGATTTACTATAAAAAGTCAGTATGGACAATAAATAATAACTCAACCCTGAACAGATAACAACTCCTGACCAAAATGAAAAGCAGTGAAATAATTAGAATCTTTTAACAGGTGGCGGTGGTCTAGTGGTGGGTACTTGCCTACGGACCTCTGGATCAAGAAGTCCCTGGTTCGAATCCCACCTCTGGCACTACCACTACTGGGTCCCTGAGCAAGACCCTTAACCCTGAGTTGCTCCAGGGGGACTGTCCCTGTAATTAGGACATGTAAGTTGCTCTGGATAAGAGCGTCTGCTAAATGCCATAAATGTAAATGTAAACAGTGTGAAAGTAGCTTAAAAAATGCACTTACAGGTCTTATTTATTCAGTGATCAGTATTATAATGTTATTTCACAGCAATAAAAAAAAGTAGAAAACAGAAAAACACATTTACATATGCTGCAAATACATCCAACATTTCACAAGCTTCATGTTTACATGGGAAACCTGCTCGGGTTCATCACTTCACTTTTATCACATTTTCTTACAGCTCAACTATGCTTGACACAATGGCTCTACTACTACAGTCTCATTTTCATCTTTTACAGAGTCTTGATCCACATCTGTGTTCTGTCTTGTTGCTCTTTTGCATCTCCAGTTTCCCAGAATTGTTGAGATCTGCCGTAGATTATTTTTATTATTTTTAACTATGACAAACTAAAATGCAAACAAAAAGAATGGTAACAATCAGAATTGTATGTTTTTGCCTTGTTTGTATGCTTGGGTCGCTTGAAATTGGATGTTGTTCTGTAAAAGAAAACAGATACAATAGTCATCAATTTTACAGCAATTAATTAAATAAATATAATAGTTACACAATAGCAAATCTTGCTTGCTTTCACACAAAATGATCAGCCAAAACATTAAAACCATTGACAGGTAACATTGATTCTGTCATTACAATTGCACTTGTCAAGAGGAGAGATATATTAGCTATCCCAGTATGTGTTAGTGTCAAAGGCTCATGGATGCCTGTGTGGAGTAAAGGATAATCCAGATGGCCTAATCCCATAAAAGAGCTACTGTAGCACCATCATCAGGCATTGAGACTCTCTGTGAGTGAAAGGCACATATTGCATTGCACCTGGAAACTTTTCTGGATCCAGGTTTTCGTGCGATTGTTATTTCACCTGAACTCCTGAAGATCACCTACATCACACTTAATCATCTGCATGCTGCTGCAGCTGCTGCCACAAACCAAGACTAACAAAAGCTCCACTGACTCAACAGAACCACTGCTAAATCTATTAACTTATAAAATTAACTTTTGTTTGTTTTTTTATCCTTTCTTGATTATCCAGACTCAACCAGAGCAGGATGGGTTCTTCCCAAGATTTCTTCCTCCAGGTTTAGCTGCTCTTGCTGTAGTTTTAGTTACTTTTAGTTTATTTATATATATATATATATATATATATGTCACGTGTGGGGTGTTTTTGGGGCACACTAGAAGGCGCTCTGCTCTGACTGAGCACACCGGAGCTTAAGCAGGCACAGGTGTGCATCATTGGGGCTGACTATTTAAGCCCCGATGAGTCAGAGCAGCGCGCGGCTCATTGTTTAGGCTAAGCCTAAATGTGTACGGGTGGTTCTGATTTAGATTTTTGGGATCTGTACAACTTGGTTTAGGCTGCAGTTCTCCTGTTCTCAGGTTCTGCTTTGAACTGCAGCCCTTGCGTATTTGTATTTGTGAACTGTGGACAATAAAACAGTGTTCCGAACTCCTGGCTCCACTCTGGCGTCCTTCCGGTACCCCGCCACCGTTACAGAAATGAGCCGCCAAAACCGGGACGTCAGGAGCCGTGAGGAGTGTCTGGAGGAGCTAGAGCGAGCACTGGGAGCCCAGATTGAGGACCTCCGAGCAGCGCTGCCATCGTGGCAGCTGGGGCGTTGCGAGCGGAGCGGTGAAGTGCAGAGAGTCACCGCCACTGAGATCTCGCGACGCCTGGACCTGCTGGATCACTCAATCCAGCTCGCTCCCTCGCTGGAGTTCAGTGTACGGCTGAAGGAGTGCTGTCGAGCGGAGAGGGCGGCTCAGGCCCTGGTAGAGGTAATGTTAACGGGGCGACCCCTCGCGGAAGAGGCTTCGTGTGCGCCACTTTCTTTACCCCTTTCTTGTCCGACCCCCGCTCTCTTTCCGACTCCCGCTCTCCACCAACCGCAACACTGGATACCCGCCTCCTTCACCGATCACAGCGATCCATCCGCGGAGACAGCGCTGTGCTCCAATCACAGCGGTCCGTCCGCGGAGACCCCGCCCTGTATGAAACGCGGTCAGCAGAGGGGTAAAATCCCGCGAAAACAGGGAAAAAAGGGGCAATTCCTCGAGGAAGAGGCTTCGTCGCGCCCCTTCCCTTTCCGGCTCCTGCTCTCCACCAACCACAACGCTGGGTGTCGGAGGAACCCGCCTCCTTCACCAATCACAGCGGTCCTTCCGCGGAGACAGCGCTGTGCACCAATCACAGCGGTCCATTCGCGAAGACAGCACTCTGCGCCAATCACAGCGCTCCATCAGCGAAGGCGGTGCCAAACAAGGAAGCTACGGTAAGGAATTCTCTCTGCACAGTTAATGGAGACGTTATGATTAAGAATTCTCCTGGCTCAGAGGAGCCATTTCAGGCAGGAGTATTAACTGCAAGAGTCCAGGATTTAGAACACTATCTACAGGAATCTCAGAAGGTCTGGCTGTCTGTTCTGGGCACAGAAAGACAGAACAAAAACATGTTAGTTGAGCAGCTCCAGGAAATGGAGGCGGAGCTCCTCACCAAGAAGCAAGAAATCAGCACACGAAGTCTGAATCTGGCCGCCTTGCAAACGAAGTGTGAAAAATTAGGACAACGCATCTCTTCAGGCTGTGACACACCAGCTGCAGGTGAGTCACCAATCTCAAATACGTTCCCTTCAGGAGGAGAGGGCTTCAGTAAAGGGGGAACTTCAGGAGAAGCAGGCTAGGCACCCTGAACGTGAGAACACAACCAGAGTGAGTAGCAGCAACAAAGTAGAAAAAAACACTTCCGGCATCCGGCAACCGGGGAGGTCGACCAAGAGGGCCCTTCGCAGCAGCGAGAGGGGCAACACTGAGCCGACCCCCAAGCCCAGCACCACGAACCAGTCTGCTGCACCGAAGAAGAGGAAAGTTCGGGCACAGAGGAAAATCGAACATGAGGCTGCAGTAACCCTTCAGGCGCAGGTAAGGAAACACATAAACAGAAAGTACTACCTGAGGCTACGATGGGCAGCCAAGACTGTTCAGCGATATTATAGAGCTAACAAGAGTATGAGGCAAGAAATGAAGTCTTTGAAGGAGAAAAAAAGGGCTGCCGTTGTTCTACAAGCTGCATTCCGAGGGATGAAGACCAGACAGACTCTGAAACTGAAGCACCAGGCTGCCACTGTGATACAAAGTGCTTACAGGGCTCACTGTGCTCGAGCACGATACTTATACATCAAACAGACTGTTGTTGCAACTCAGCTGAGGTATCGTTCCACACGTGAAGCCAGAAAACAGGATTAGGAATTTTTGAAATTGCGCTCCGCTGCAATGTTCCTGCAAGCCTGCTTCAGAGGTCAGAGGGTCAGAAAGTAGGTGATCCTGCACCAGCAGGCAGCTTCCCTGATTCAGGCTGCGTTCAGAAGACACAGGGAGGTAGTAAAGTACCAGGCCATAAGGAGGTCAGCCATCTTCATTCAAAGATATTATAGGTCCTACATCAGGGGCAAAAGTGAACATGAAAGATTCCAGGTGTTGAGAAAGTCAGCGATACGCATCCAGGCAGCTTTTAGAGGTTATTTAGTGCGAAAAAATGTTAATGCTATGAACAAAGCTGCTGTCATTATTCAGGCTGCTGGGAGAGTGCACCAGCGGTGGCTGTCTTCAAGAGGCCGCGCTGGGCAACAGGTGGTCGTCAGAGGAGGTTCGGAGGGTGGAGACCAGAACTTCAACAAGGACAGAGGTGTCAGATGTGTAAACATGCTGCAATGTGCAGAAGTCAGTCAGAGAGGAGCCGGTGAGGGATCGGGCCGTGTGGCGCAGAGAGGCGAGGACAATCCAGTCCCACCTCGGAGGTGAGCAGATCAGCTGCAGAAATGTTCGGTTTGCAGAACAGGAGGAGTTGCTGACAGGACTCTACCAGCAGCTGACCGAAAGAGCCTCCATGCCACAAGTGAATGCCGCGGTCTCGAAGGACGGGGAGCTGGAAAAAGAGGAGACTTTGGCTCAAGAAAAAGGTGAGCATCATGGAAGGAGCAGCCAATTCAGAGAGGACAGAGAGGTCTCTAGATTAGAGATACACACTGTGATGGTTTTCCAAAGAGAGGGACTGAGGAGAACACATGAACAGAGAAACCAGATCGTATGCCAGATAACAAGGAGAGTTGAGACGCCAACCACTCGGGAGAAACTGGAGGCTAAAATAGCCACAATGGAGGAGCAGGTGCATCAGAGCAGGGTAGAGCTGAGACGGGTGCAGGACCACAACATCGCCCTGCAGGCTGACCTGAGAGAGGCCCGTTATGAGGCCACCAAGCTCACGGAGCTAGAAAAACAGGTCAGGGTCATGGAAGTGAAATTGGCACTCATCGAATCTCACTTCTCCGACACCAGTGCCTGCTGGAACCCAGAGGGCAAAAGCCAAAACAGAGCATCTGGAGAACAGTCCAGCGGAGAAACAGGTAACGAATGCAGAGAGGGAGCAGCTGCCTTCAGACCCCCTAGCGTCAGCTCGCCCCCACAATTCAGCAAACCCAGAGCAAGGTGACTTATGGAGGGAGCCAAGTAGAACTCCTCATAGTGGAACCAGAAGCAGGGACCCTGCGTCACTGGGCCCCAGGCGACCAGGAAGTATGACCGAGAAAAGGAAAAAGGCAAAAGACACCAGCAAGAATCAGTTCAGGGAAAGGGATAAGAACTTCGGCACCGTAGATTCAGGGAGAAGAGACGTGCGGAACCCGGCTGACGGGTTGTAAGCAGAGTTTAAACTCGTTGAAAAAGACGTCCTCTGTGAACCCTGTAACCTCTCTGTTTAGCTCCCTTTCAGGTTCAGGCGAGTCCAGGCGTTCCGCGGAGTCAGGCGAAGCCTCCAGGGATTTCAGAGCCGAGTTCAAGCACCGGTCAAAAAGGTGGACGGAACTGCTGGGATTCCCCTCACCACCACCAGCTGCCTGACATGACTGGTCGGAGGTCCTTTTGGTGTTTGTTGTGGACCTGACCGTGTGTCCCCACAAGGGACTTCTGTTTTTTTTATGTAGTTTTGTGGTTCTTGGCCTCCCCCCAGAGGCTCGGCCAAGTTTTGGTGCTTCGGGAGCCGCGCCTTTGGGGGGGCGGGTTCTGTCACATGTGGGGTGTTTTTGGGGCACATTTAGGTTTTTGGGATCTGTACAACTTGGTTTAGGCTGCAGTTCTCCTGTTCTCAGGTTCTGCTTTGAACTGCAGCCCTTGCGTATTTGTATTTGTGAACTGTGGACAATAAAACAGTGCTCTGAACTCCTGGCTCCACTCTGGCGTCCTTCTGGTACCCCGCCACCGTTAATATATATATATATATATATTACACACACATATAGATAATTTATTTATCATTTATAGCTCTTGAACTTGTTCCTCATTATATTTTCTATTTTTTCTGTATTTTTCTGTACAACTATCTTTCTATATTCTTTCTGTCATCTTTCTAAGAGCTCTGTAATGCCCAAATTTCCCATTCGTGGGATAATAAGTCAAGTCAAGTAGGATTTTGTCATTTCAGCCATATACACAGTACACAGTGAAACGAAATAACGTTCCTCCAGGACCCTGGTGCTACACACAAGACAAGACAACATAAGACACAACACGGGGCAACAAGTGCAGACAAGACAGACAACAACAGACGGCACGACAGACAGTACATTCATCCGTGGAAGGCTGCAGTGTTGTGGAACAAAGCAGCCCAGGCACATATAATAAAAGATTACTCTACTCTACCCAGTTGTATAGGAATAAGCCAAGAAGAGAACACTATCTGGATCAGGTTTTTTTTTCTATAGGAGCAGATGTATCTGTAAAGAAGAGCCAGTTTAAGATCATTTACATTAACAGTAATCATTGGAAATGTATATTAGTAAATAACTTATCAGCTGATAATATACCTGATAGGACTGCAGTGAAGTTCTGTTCAAGAGGGTCCGAACTCAGTTGAACCCAAAACTGAAACGTCAGGTTTGGTTTCTTGGGGTTTTCAATCGTATGATAAAATGTATGATTATTTTTGATGCTCATGTAACAGTAGGTCTTGTTCAGATTGTGAGTTGAATAAGAGTCATTGAAATACTTCCACTTGTAGACATCGACCTTACAGCTCTCACATTTCAGGGTGCAGTTTAAAACCAAGGGCTCCTCCACAGTCCCATGTTGGTCAGGACAGATAAGTGTAGGTTCTGAAAATAAAACAGGAGACAAATGTCAGTGGATCACAGTTTACACACTAACAGCTACTTTAACACAAGATCTGTTCTTATTTCTTACCATCCGCACTGAGACACACTGTGACCAGCAGGACCTGAACCAGTGCACACTGAAGAATCTGCTTCATGATCTCCGTTCTCCATTCAGGAAATGCCTCAAATTACAGTCCAGCCAGTGAAATGCCTCAAATTACAGTGAAAAGCAACTGCAAGCAGGTCTCAGATTTAGATCCACGAAAACAAACAAACACGCAGAATCTCAAGCATTACACAAAAAGACACAAAATCTTTTCTCTACTCCCTCCAAGAAGGTTTGCCTTTCCCCTGATCACAGCCACTCTGACTCCACTCATTAGAGTTATAGTTCACTGATTTTTACCAGTTAATTTAAAACATTTTCTCTCAACCAATTCTCATTACGTTTTGATACATTTTACTTCAGATTGAACGAGTTTGAAGAGAGTTCTTTAAGTCTAGGCTACACATTTATCAGCTGTGATTACCCCACAAGTGTCAGTCTGGAATCGGCTGGAGTTTCCATCCTCACATCTCTCTTCACAATGTCCAAAATCAATCTCTCGTAATACAGAACAGAACATTTGTAATAAATGTTCCTTTATTTTATATATGATTTTTCTTTTTTGTCCCAATCTGCTGACACATTCCATGCATGGTGCAGTTTCTTAGTGATCAATGTCTTTAGAAAAGCAGCAAGCTATTTTTCTTTTGAAGACGCAGACAAAACCACCTATAAACACATCAGTTACACTTTAACTGTGATTACACATTAACTTACAACACTGTCACACTGGTCCTTTTACAAGTTCAGTCAGAAGAAATGAAAAACTGCTTCATTGCACAGAGCTGCTCCAATCCACAGCATTACAACATTATATCAAAATCAAACTACATCTGCATGGTTCCCATTCCCAAGAGAAACATCCAGTCACAATCACCAGTCTGTGCTGCTGGTACTGCAGAGCTATGTGTTCACTCTGCAGTGACAGAGAAAACAAGAAAAACAAAGATACACTTACTGTGAAGAGATGATCCTGGCACTGGGTGGCGGTGGTCTAGTGGTAGGGCATTTGCCTATGCATCAAGAGGTCCCTGGTTCGAATCCCACCTCCAGCACTACCCCCACTGTGTGCAAGACCCTTAACCCTGAGTTGCTCCAGGGGGACTGTCCCTGTAATTAGGACATGTAAGTCGCTCTGGATAAGAGCGTTTGCTAAATAATGTAACTGTAAATGCAATAGTCAACCGTGACTGAGAGGGTTGGATCCCTGTGTATCCTATTGCCCTTCAGTCCGATACTTTCACTTTCCAAACGAGTGCCCTGCTTATATCTGATAGGCTTCTCAAACAAACAGAGAGAGGGAATGAGAGCTGCATTCCCACCCCTTTCACACCTCCTTACCCACGTCCTCCAGACTTTCCCAGAAAACTCCCTAGACCTGGGGGTTACTAAATCCATGGGGTTAGGTTATATGATTTAAAAAAAGAGGCTTCTAAGTAACATGAAGCCAAAATAAAAATATTCAGTTAACCATTAATCACTTACTGCTCAGTTACTATTAATCAAAACAATTAAAGAAGAAATAAAAAATGTCTGTTTTTCAAAAGCTGCGAAACAATCTCAGACCGTGCTTTAAATGTGTTCCGTGAAGAAAACTAGGGAAATAATTACTCAGTGCTTGCACCTCCTTCTGTTCCCAAAACTACCAGCAATAAATAACTGAAATGTTCCAATAACTGAAATGTAGTTTCCTCTTTATGGATGATCTGTTTAGTGAAGCATAGTCAAAAGGTGTCTTTAAATAAACAGGTTACTTTTTATTATTATTATAGTGATCAGAGCTGAAACACCACAGGGTTGCTTTATTATAGCCATATAAACGAGACCCCTTTCTATAGTCATCTCACTAAGAGTACAACAGCAGCAATCACAGAGGCCATGCACATTTATCAGCACATTTATCAGTTCTGACAAAACTACAGTTGCTCACAATGGTACGAGTCAGTTTTATTGACTTGATAGTTAATTTTCACTTTTGTTATTATAAAAATTATTCAGTACGCAGAAGAGAACACTACAGATGAGGTTTAGCTATTCAGTGTCATATTTGAATTCTTACCTTTAGCACATTGAGGTGCACAGCTGAGCAAACGACATTATTTACTGTTTCAAATATTATTTTAATAGCCCATCCATCCATCCATCCATCCATCCATCCATTATCTGCCGCTTGTCCCAAACGGGGTCGCGGGGGAGTGCTGGCGTCCAACCCAGCGCACACAGGGCGAGGACGGGGGACGCACCCTGGACAGGTCGCCAGCCCATCGCAGGGAGGAGCGGGACAGGGATAGCACCTTGCTCAAGGGTACCTCAGGGCAACCTATTGGGAAGGGGTCCGAACCCCTGATCCTCCGATCATGTGGCTGACGCCCTAACCTCTAGGCCACCACTGCCCCTAGCCCAACCCTCAAAACTAAATTTATGGTAAAAAATCAAACTCTACCCAAAGATGCTGATTGTTTTTGTATCAAGCTGTAACCCCAGTCACATATTATTCCTGTTCTACGAGGGGATTTTCATGCCTTTCTCTCTGTTACAGCAGTGCAGCCACCCACTCGTAACACCACCCATGACCATACCCAGCAGACTGAGTTAGACAGAATATCTTGGTCCTGCAGGATCAGCGAAAAGAAAATGGAAATTGCATCATAACATAGCAATACCTCAAAATTCAGCAGTGAAAGAAGGGGGAAGTATGTAAGTGAAGTCACTCTGAGACCAATAATCACTCTGAAGAAGCTACTGAGTTCAGTGTCTGAGGCTGCAGTGAAAGATTACAAGTCAGTAGTATCTTAAGCTCATCGCTGTATCAAGCTGAATCCAGGATCTCTGGCAGTGTTTGAAAATTGTGAACCACAAACTTTATCCCACCTGCCACAATGATTGGGTGAAAATCATTTCCAGAACAGGCTCTGCCTGATTGATCAATCCTCCCTCAACATAACGAAAGCTGTAACAGTGGTTTTACCAAGTACTGTAAGATCTGTCTATCCCCATCTAGAGCTGGTCTTAGGAAAATAATCAGAAAATAAATTATTTCCTCCTCCAGCAAGGAAACGGGGGTTTCCTCTTTTGTTTTTTTCTGCATGCTCTCACCAAAAACTTAAATACATCTTGATCAAAGTCTTTAATGTAATGAGTATCAAAAAAAAAAAAAAAGAAAACTATACATTACTCATCCTTCACCCTGTGTGAGCTGGGATGGACTCCAGCATCCCCCCGCAGCCCTGCTAGGGACAAGCGGCAGAAAATGACTGACTATACAGTACTGTGCAAAGGTTTTAGGCAGGTGTGGAAAAAATGCTGTAAACAAAGAACGCTTTCAGAAATGGAAGTGTTAATCATTTTTCATCAATCAACAAAATGCAGTGAATGAACACAAGAGAAATCTAAATCAAATCAATATCTGGTGTGACCACCCTTTGCCTTCAAAACAGCATCAGTTCTTCTAGGTACACTTGCACACAGTTTTTGAAGGAACTCGGCTGGTAGGTTGTTCCAAACATCTTGGAGAACTACTCACAGATCTTCTGTGGATGTAGGCTTCCTCACATCCTTCTGTCTCTTCATGTAATCCAGACACACTGGATGATCTTGAGATCAGGGCTCTGTGGGGCCAGAAGAACTGATGCTGGTTTGAAGGCAAAAGGCACTAACACCAAATATTGATCTGATTTAGATTTTTCTTTTGCTCGCTCACTTTGCATTTTGTAAATTGATAAAAATAAACAATCATTATTTATATTTCTGAAAGCATTCTATTTTTCCACACCTGCCTAAAGCTGTTGCTATGGGTGGTGGTGGTCTAGTGGTAGGGTACTTGCCTACAGACCTATGGATTCAGAGGTTCCTGGTTCGAATCCCACCTCTAGTACTACCACCATTGGGTCCTTGAGCAAGACCCTTAACCCTGAGTTGCTCCAGGGGGACTGTCCCTGTAATTAGGACCTGTAAGTCGCTCTGGATAAGAGCGTCTGCTAAATGCCGTAAATGTAAATGTTGCACAGTACTGTATTTTTTTCCCTTATTTCCTGCAAAAGCTCCATGTAGTGATACAGACAGGAATTCTGGTTTGACTGACCTTTTATTTGGTAAATAGAGTCAGCATATTAAATCAATCGTATATCATGCATATTTTGAGGCAAGAATAAAACCCAGACTTTTCTTAGAATCCCAGACTTAAAATCATACAAAAAGCTGTTACACTGGAAACAGGTAACAGAGGCTAGCAAAGTGTCACCGTCGTCGTGCCTGTGTTCGGCCGGTTTCACTTGCACAGTTAGCTGGTGGTAGTCGGGGTTGTAGGTTTATGTTAATAAAGTTAAGTTTTGGAACCCCTGGTTTCGCGCTACGCCCAACCTCATTCCTCACTGGGTCCAGATGCTCGTGGAGGTCCAGAGAAGTCGCTCTGGTCTTCCCAGGTCTTATCAGCGCAGCGCCTGCTCATCAACGCTTCGCTGCCGCCCAACGCTGCACTCCCACGCCTCGAGCGGCCCGGCACGCCCTGGTGTACCGGGCGTCATTCTGGGTAACGGTGGCAGAGAGTTCAAGGACGCCAACGCAGAGCCAGGGTTCTCAAACGGAACTTTATTAACATAAACTACTATATACAACTCCAAAACTGCCAATTATTAACTAAAGCAGATGAAAGATGAATCATTTAGCCTTGACACACTGGGGTCAAATATAGTTTTCAGTGAAGCACACCTGTGTCAAAGAAGCCCAGGTGTGCTCAGTCAGAACAGAGCTACATCTGCCTGTCTGGCCAACCGGGCACCACCATCGTGATACAGTAAAAGTGTCTGTTTAATCTCAACACAAACTCCATAAAAATTCATGCACACATAAATTGAAACAAAGTAGTAATAATAGGAACATTTCATTGACATCACTACCACATGCTACAGCTCTGCCTTGTTTTCATAACTACTTGTCTAATAATCTGTGCAGAGATACTTTCCATCATATTATGAACAATATGTGGACACAAATAATAACTCCAAACTGAACTGATAAATAACCTATGACCAAAAGAAAAAGCAGCAAAATACCTTTACCAGTGTGAAAGTAGCTGTTAAAAAAGGCACTGAGAGATCTGATTTATCTACGATCATGATCAGTAATATGTTATTTCAATAGGAAATAGGTGTGTGAAAAACAAAAAACACATATTTACATGTTGTTACATATACATCCAACATTTTTACAAGCTTTTGGCATTAATATAAAACCTGCCAAGTGATTTTCACTTTTTGCCATAAAACTAAATTTGTTACTTTTTACTTCTCACCACTTGACCACATTTTCTACTAACTGCAACAACTTGTTACTAGTATTTACTCAAGACAGTCTCATTTTTATCTTTACAGAGTCCACATCTGTGTCAGGGCTTGCTCTTGCATCTCAAGATTTCAAGAACTGCAGTGAGATCCAGTTGCTGCTTTTTTAAATATGGCACAAACACAAACTACTAAAATAATGTAAACAAACAAAAATGTGGAGCAATATCAAGTAGCCTTAAATATTTTAAGATCTGAATTGGTCAGATCTAGATGGTATCATCTTTTCTGTGAAAAATAACAAAGCTACCAGTTTTTTTTGCTGTTAATGATACACAATGGTAATTTTTGGTGTCATGCTTTCCACACACTCAAAAGTATCAACTGCTCAAAGGATGTCTTGAAGGATGAAGACTAACTCATTCTGTCTAATCTCATAGCAGCCAATACTGCATGTCAGACTGTCTAAGATAGAAAGATGCTCTGGTCACATAGCATTGTAAAGGGAAACTTTTGATCCAGGCATTTGTGTGGTTTTTATTTGATAGGTCCAACTCATCAAACCATATTTCAAAAATAAGTAAGTCTTCATGCAACTTTATTCTGATTTGGCAAGTGTCTGAAGAATTATAGTCTACCACACCACAAAAATGTTTTCAGAATAAACAGGAATGGTAGTTAAAAGATCTATTTAATATTTTGTTGCAGAGATAAAACATCAGCAACTTAAATTCGCATGTTACTGGGTGGAGAGGTTTTAATATTGTAGCTGGACCGAAGTGTGGACATTAAGAGTGAGCATCGCAAGTGGATGAACTATACTGCACATCTGGAAAAATTACCTGATACATCATGGTAGCTGTCACAGAGGAAGCAAACAGTAGAGTTCAGCTGACCCAAAACTTGAAATGTCACACATTTGGGTTTTCAACTCATGATAAAATGTATGATTATTTTTTTGATGCTCATGTTAAGGTAGGTCTTGTTCAGAATGTGGAGTTAAGGAGAGAGTCATTGAAATACTTCCACCAGACAATGCCACAGCTCTCGCATTTCAGGGTGCACGAAACCAAGGGCTCTCTCACATGTCCCATGGTTGGGACAGATAGATAAGTGTAGCCCTGGAAAAACAAACACAGGAGACAAATAATGCTGTGGATCACAGCCATAATTCAACAGCTACTTTAACACAAGATCTGTTCTATTTTCTACCATCTGCACTAGAGACTGCACTCAGTAGGCACCTGAACCAGCACACTGGAAGAATCTGCACATATCTAGTCCTCCAGTCACTGCTAGAAACGTCTCAGATTACAGTTCAGCCAACAGAAGGTAAAAAGCAACTGTAAGTATGTCCAGATCAGTAAAAGTGGAAAAGGAACAGCACTACTTGTTCTTTAAAACAATCAAAGAAACATAAGAACAGAAATACTCGGAATCAAGCATTACAATAAAGACCCAAAGCTTAAACTTTTCTCTCCAAGTAGCCTGTTTTTCTGATCCTGAAAGCTGTGCAACAACCACAGCCACCTGAATTAGCTAATAGAAATATAGTTCACTGATTTTGAACACACAAAACCTTTTTTCTCAAACATTTCTAATTAAATTCTTAAATTAGATTGAATTATATGTCTGACTACATAGATATTTTACTTCAGATTGGAACGAGTTTGAAAGAGAGTCTTTAAGTTCAGGCAACAAATTTATCAGCTGCACTTACTTCCCCACAAGTGTCAGCTTCCTGAAACTGGCTGGAGCTTCATCCACATCTCTCTTTCACAAATGTCCAAAATCAATCTCCAGTATTACAGAACACAACATCTGTACAATGTTCCTTTATTTTATTCACATTTTTCTTTTTGTCCTAATTCAAGCACAAATCCATGCATGGTGCAAAGGTTTCTTAGTTATCAAAAGTTTCTTTAAAGTAGGAAGTTATTTTTCTTTAAAGACGAGACAAACCTCCGGTAAACACAGTTATAAATTAGTTACACTTAACTGGGATGGCACATTAACTCATGTAATAATTGGTCTACTGTTTCTTTACAGGTTCAGTCGAAGAAGGAAAACTGTTCAAAGCTCTGGGTGTCTCTGCAGATCCACAGACACACTGGATGATGTTGAGATCAGGCCTGTAGCTGCAAAGAACCATTTAGTTTAGTTGCAAAGGTATGAACACTCAGATATTGATCTGATGTAGATTTTCTTTGTCTGGCCACGCTACTTTTGTAAATTGACAAAATACACAATCATTATTTATATTTCTTGGAAAGCATTCTTTGTTTACAAGCATTCTTCAACATCTGCCTAGCCAAGTTGCACAGTTATATTTTCCCCATTTCCTGCAACAGCTCCATGTAGTGATACAGACAGGAATTCTGGTCTGACTGGCTTTTTATTTGCTAAAGCAGAGCAATGTACATATTAAATCGGTCAGTATATCAAGTATAGGCTATATTTTGAGTAAGAATAAAACACTACATCAAAACACAAGTTTTCTTTAGAATCCCAGACTGAAATCATACAAAATCTACACTACACTGAAACATGTAACAGAGGTTTAGTAAAGTGTCTGTTTGTAATCCAAAACAATAAACACCATAAAATCTATGCACACTTACATTAAAACTAAGCAGGTAAATAATAGGAACATTTGTTGACATCACTACCACAGTGCCAGCTCTGTCGTGTTTTTCAAACTCACGTGTTCAATAGCCAGTAGGATACCGATTTACTATGAACAATCAGTATGGACACAACAATAGCTCAAACTGACCTAGATAATAACCTATGACCAAAAAGAAAAGCAGCGAAATAATCTTAAGAGTGGAAGTAGCTGTTAAAAAAAGGCACTTATAGGTCTTATTTATTCACTGATCACAGTGATCAGTAATATGTTATTTCACAGAAATAGAAAAAAGTAGAAAACAAAAACACATATTTGGCGATATGTTACATAAGATCCAACATTTCACAAGCTTTGCATTAATATGGGAAACCTGCCAAGTGATTTTTTTTTTCACTTTTTGCCATAAAACTAAATTTACACTTTTTTTACTCTCATCACCTAATCACATTTTCTTACTGCTCAATAACTAAGCTTGACAAATGGCTCACTAAGACAGTCTCATTTTATCTTTTACAGAGTCCACATCTGTGTCGTGGCTTGTTGCTCTTTTGCATCTCAAGATTTCAAGAACTGCAGAGATCTGCTGTTGCTTTTTTTTTTTAAATATGGCACAAACACAAACTACTAAAACAATGCAAACAACAAAATGAGTAATATCAAAGTGATTTTAAAGATTTTTTGAAGATCTGACTGATTGTGATCTAGATGTATCATTCTTTCTGAAAAATAATAAAGCTCATCAGTTTTATGGTATATTGATACACAATGGCAATTTTTAGAACATGTCGTATTACACCTTTCAAAAGTATCAACGCTCATGGATGTCTGTATGGATGAAGACTAACTCATCTGGTCTAACTTATTAAAAGAGCTACTGTAGCACATGCTTCAGACTGTTCATGATAGAAAGATACCGGTCACATAGTGCATTGTAGCTGGGAAACTTTTTTGGATCCAGGCATTTGTGTGGTTTTTATTTTGACAGGTCCAACCTACTCAACCAATGTTACAAAATAAGTAAGCTCCTTTCATGGCAACTTTATTCTCCATTTCAGTGGCGTCTTTCAGAAGAATTATGTGCCCCACCACACCACAAAAATGTTTTCAGAATAAAACGAGGAACAGAAGTTAAAAGATCTGCTACTTAACATTTTGTTGCAGATAAAACATCACAACTTCTAAATTCAACACAATACTGGGCAGGAGGTTTTAATATTGTGCTGACCATGTGTAAATATTAAGAGTGATACTTAAAAGTATATTAGAACCATACTTACTATCTGAAAAATTACCCGATATGATCACAGTGAAGGTCGTTGCAGGAAGAACAGCAGAGTTCAGCTGGACCCAAAACTGAAATGTCATGTTTGGTTTCTTGGGGTTTTCAACCTTATGATAAAATGTATGATTATTTTTGATGCCTGCGCTTACAGTAGGTCTTGTTCAGATCATGAGGCGGGACAGAGTCACTGAAATACTTCCACTTGTAGACTGTAGACGTTACAGCTCTCACATTTCAGAGGCAGTTTAAACCAAGGGCCTCCACAGTCCCATGTTGACAGGACAGATAAGTGTGGTAGGTTCTGGAAAACAAAACAGGAGACAAATAAATGTCAGCAGGGATCACAGCTAATAATTAACAGCTACTTTAACACAAGATCTGTTTGTATTTCTTACCATCTGCACTGAGACACACTGTGACCAGCAGGACCTGAACCAGTGCACACTGAAGAATCTGCATCATGGTCTCCATCCTCCAGTCACTGCTAGGAAACAGCTCAGATTACAGTTCAGCCACAGAAGGTAAAAAGCAACTGCAAGCAGGTCTCAGATCAGTAAAAGTGGAAAAAGCGAACAGCACTACTTTGTTCTTTTTGGGTAACAATCAAAGAAACACAAGAAATAAACAGAAATATACTCGGAATCTCAAGCATTACATGAAAAGACCCAAAGCTTAAAACTTTTCTCTCCTCCCTCCGTGCAGGTTTGCCTTTCCCCTGATCCCTGAAAGCTGTGCAACAACCACAGCCACTCTGACTCCGCTCATTAGAAATATAGTTCACTGATTTTGAACACTTTATTTAAAACTTTTTTTCTCAAACATTTCTAATTAAATTTTTTTAAATTAGATTGAATTATATGTCTAATTATTATAGACATTTTACTTCAGATTGAACGTAGTTTGAAGAGAGTTCTTAAGTTCAGGCAACAAATTCTATCAGCTGCAATTACCCCACAAGTGTCAGCCTTGAATCGGCTGGAGTTTCCATCCACACATCTCTCTTCACAATGTCCAAAATCAATCTCCAGTATTACAGAACACAACATCTGTAATAATGTTCCTTTATTTTATCTATGATTTTTCTTTTTTGTCCTAATCTGCCATCAAATCCCATGCATGGTAGTTATAGTTATCAATGTTTTTGGGAAACAGTGTTATTTTTCTTTAAAGACACAGACAAAACCTCTCCTATAAACACTTCAGTTACACGTTAATCAGATTACACATTAACTCGTAACACTGTCTTACTGTTTCTTTTACAGGTTCAGTCAGAAGAAGTGAAAAACTGCTCCATTGTCCAGAGCTGCTCCAATCCACAGCATTACAACCTTAGATCAAAATCAAACTACATCTGCATGATTCCCATTCCTAAGAGAAACATCCAGTCACAATCACCAGTCTGTGCTGCTGGTGCTGCAGAGCTACGAGCTATTGTGTTCACTCTGCAGCGACAGAGAGAACAAGAAAAACAGAAACACTTACTGTGAAGAGATGATCCTGGCAATAGTCAACCAGGACTGAGAGGGTTCGATCCCTGTGTCTCCTGCTGCTCTTTAGTCCGATACTTTCACTTTGCGATACTTTTTACTTTCACGTGCCCTGCTTATATCTGATAGGCGTCTCAAACAAATGGAGAGAGGAACTGAGAGCTGCGTTCCCACCCCTTTCACACCTCCTTACCCACATCCTCCAGACTTTCCCACAAAATCCTCCTAGATGTGGTATCCAAGGGCTACTAAATCCATGGGGTTAAGTCATATGATTACAATAAAAAGAGGCTTCTAAGTAACATGAAGCCAAAATAAAAATGTTAAGTTAATTATTAATCACTTACTGCTCAGTTACTATTAATCAAAACACTTAAAGGAGACAATAAAAATGTCTGTTTTTCAAAATCTACGAAACAAACTCAGCCCGTGCTTTAAATGTGTTCTGTGAAGAAACTAGGCTACAGTTTACCCAGACAAGTACAGAATAGAATTACTCAGTTCTTGCACCTCCTTCTGTTCCCAAAACTACCTGCAATAAAAGCTTCCCATAACTGAAATGTAGTTTCTTCTTTTTGGATGATCTGTTTAGTGATGCATAGTCAAATGTGTCTTTAAATAAACAGGTTTCTTTTTATTTTTATTATAGTGATCAGAGCTGAAACACCACAGGGTTGCTTTATTATAGCCATATAAATGAGACCCCTTTCTATAGTCATCTCACTAAGAGTACAACAGCAGCAATCACAGAGGCCATGCACATTTATCAGCACATTTATCAGTTCTGACCAAACTATAGTTGCTCACAATGGTACGAGTCAGTTTTATGGACTTGATAGTTCATTTTCACTTTTGTTATTATAAAAATTATTCAGCACACAGAAGAGAACACTAAAGTTGAGGTTTAGCTGTTCAGTGTTATATTTGAATTCTTACCTTTAGCACATCAATCTGCACAGCTGAGCAAATTTACTGTTTCAAATATTATTTTAATAGCCCAACCCTCAAAATTAAATATATGGTAAAAAAACAAAAATTCTACCTAAAGACGCTGCTTGTTTTAGTTTCGAGCCCTAACCCCAGTCACATATAATTCCTGTTCTACCAGGGGATTTTCATGCCTTTCTCTCTGTTACAGCAGTGCAGCCACCCACTCGTAACACCACCCATGACCATACCCAGCAGACTGAGTTAGACAGAATATCTTGGTCCTGCAGGATCAGCGAAAAGAAAATGGAAATTGCATCATAACATAGCAATACCTCAAAATTCAGCATTAGACAAAGAAGGGGGAAGTATGTAAGTGAAGTCACACACTTCAGTGTGATCTTCTCTGGTCACTCTGAGACCAATCATCACTCTGAAGAAGCTACTGAGTTCAGTGTCTGAGGCTGCAGTGAAAGATTACAAGTCAGTAGTATCTTAAGCTCATTGCTGTATCAAGCTGAATCCAGGATCTCTGGCAGTGTTTGAAAATTGTGAACCACAAACTTTATCCCACCTGCCACAATGATTGGGTGAAAATCATTTCCAGAACAGGCTCTGCCTGATTGATCAATCCTCCCTCAACATAATGAAAGCTGTAACAGTGGTTTTACCAAGTACTGTAAGATCTGCTGACAAATAACACATTTCCACTTTGACATAAAGTAGACTCAGACTGGTTTGCAAAAACAAATTATGACTAATGATTTTTAATAGAGATCAATACTTTTGCATAATTGGGCACACAAATGTATGACTGAAAAATGGCCTCTGTATCAAGAAATCTTTGCTCCAGACCCTTCACCCACATGTTTTTCAGAAAGACTTGCACTTGTGAGACAGCATTTCTCAGTATCCATCCATCCATCTTCTGTCGCTTGTCCCAAACGGGGTCGCGCTGGTGTCCAACCCAGCGCACACAGGGCGAGGACGGGGGACGCACCCCGGACAGGTCGCCAGCCCTTTGCAGGGAGGAGCGGGACGGGGACAGCACCTTGCTCAAGGGTACCTCAGGGCAACCCATTGGGAAGGGGTTCAAACCCCCGTTCCTCCAATCACGTGGCTGATGCCCTAACCACTAGGCCACCACTGCCCCCCACCTCTCAGTATTCACAATATTATTTTTTGGGATCATTATTCTGAAATTTTAACACTGTGGAGGGTTTTTTTTTTTTTTTTTTTCCCCTCTAAACTACTAGACATGATGAGACCTGAGGCAGAAACGTAGTCACAGAAATCCAAGTCTACTGTATGAGATCATGGAAACCTTCCTTAAAATAAACTTTCATTTTGAAGAAGGCAGATATGAGTTTCACTCTTATTTCCTTTAAAAAGTCAAAAAAATCTGGGTAGATCATATCTGCTTGTGTAAATAGTTTTTAGTTATTAAATGCAATCCAAAAATAATTGGATGCTGACATGTTCTCAGCTGCCAACCAAAGAGTTAATAAGAAACAGATGAGCTAGAAATACCAGTTCCAATAAGACAATGTGATGTGGGAGACAGCAGAATTCATTCTGTAATGATCAAAAATGGGAGAACAACATTTGTGAAGCTTTGAGTGCACATTTAAATCCTATTGCACGAACCCTTATAGTGAGAGTTCTGCAAACAGAGAAGAGTTTGCTCTGTAGACTGTCTATGCTTGATAGAGGCATTAATGCTGCATCTTTTAATGTTCCTGTTCTCCTGTCCAGAAAATAAACAGTGCTGTTAAAAATGATTAGAGGTCTTTCTCTTGAGTAAAACAGAAAAAATACCATATGCTACTGACTGGATGTAAGTTGAATGGCATATGACTCAACAAATTCATCCTTTGTGCCACTAATCATAAACATGGTCATAAGGGCTGCTGGAGCCTCACAGGGCAAAAGGACAATAATCACTCCGGACAGATCTACAGACCATCAGATTTATCATCTCCAAACAAAATGGCATGCAGGTATTTTTGACTGTAAAAGGAAATCTGAAAAAAAGACATACAAGGAAAGGTCTGAGAATCAAACCCAGATCCCTCTTGCTACGAGGGAACAGCACTAACCACTGCTCCATTGTACTGTCTGCACATTACTCCCTTCATCACCAGTGGATTTCCATTCCATCCATCCATTATCTGCCACTTGTCCCAAACAGGATCGCAGGGGAGTGCTGGTGTCCAACCCAGCGCACACAGGGCGAGGACGGGGGACGCACCCTGGACAGGTCGCCAGCCCATCGCAGGGAAGAGCGGGACAGGGACGGTACCTTGCTCAAGGGTACCTCAGGGCAACCCATTGGGAAGGTTTTCGAACCCCCGATCCTCCAATCATGTGGCCAACGCCCTAACCACTAGGCCACCACTGCCCCCAGTGGATTTCTTATCAGGTTATTAGTCTGATGAAATCACCAGTATTGAACAGGGTCTTACTGTGGACCTCGCTTCCTCATTCACCTGTGGGTCAAATAATAAACAATGAAAAGACTGTGTAAGAGTATAAGATACTCATTGGTTATTGTAGGAACTTTTACCAGAACAAAGCTTCCTTTTTTCAAACAAGAAGTGAAAGAATGATGCTGAGAGTGGATTTTATGAATGATTGAAATAATACACACACACACACACACACACAAAATAGAGCAGTTCACAGTTTGCATATATTCCTCGAAAATGATCAAAGCATCTCATAACTCACCAAAATCTAATCAGAAATACAAAGAAACTAATTTCAAGCAGGACGTACAGATAACAGAACAGTGTCGTTCCTCCAGTTCCACTTTAAAGAAATGCATTTCCTTTTAATACGTGTGCACCATGTACTCTTTATCTTTGTTCATACAGGCCATTAAAAGAGAGGCTATGCCAACATAATTTCCTTATAGATTATTTTTCTACAATGCAACTGATGATCGAGATGAAACTACAAAAAATCAAGGGGTAAGAAAACAGCCTAGCAATGAATACACAGGACCTTCATCCATTTCTAGAGTGATTTTTGGATCTTTCATCTTTAAACTGTGGTAGTTTTTCTCTGCCCTTTCACATTTTAAACATCTTTCATCATCCTGGCATTGGCCAGAAAAAAGAAGTTTATTAATGTAAACAATGTAACATTAAACAATAAACAATGTTTACATTAAACACAGTAAACAATGCATGAAACACAAATGAATGCAGACCACAATTCCATGCCATTACAGACATTCAGGTGCTGGTTATAATTACAGTAAAAGATTCAGATCTTAAGATCACAATCTGCCACTTCTAGAAACTGCTCACATTTGCACATCAGCAGTTGTTTGTGTGTGTGAGTGTGAGTATGTGTGTGTATGTACACACACTGTATAATGCTGTCTTATAGCCAGTCTACCGGTGGACTGGTGGTGTTGCAGCAGCCAATGCTGTACATTAATTCTGCAATACACATAACCTTTTTTTCAAAACTGTTGAACAGTTTTATAATTTCTTGCAAATTATTCCCCCCTCAGTTATCATACCTGATAACTCTGGCCATTACTTCGATACAGATCTGAAGATCTGAAGAGGTTGCATATACCTCATTTTCCAACTCGAACATTTTATCCAGAGAGATAAATAAATATTAATTAAATGCTTTCTAGGAATTTGAACCATCATCATGGTTTTCTGATCCTTAAACATTGTAACAGACTGTGTCTCCGTAAATAATGTACAGCTGTGGCCAAAGGTTTTAGAGAAGGACACAAATGTGAATTTTCATGAGGTTTGCTGTCTCAGTTTTATGATGGCGATTTGCATAAACTCCAGAACATTATGAGGAGTTCTGAGATGTTTATTTGCAAAGTCCCTCTTTACCATGAAAATGCACTTAATCCTAAAAAAACAATTTCTACTGCATTTAATCTCAATGATCCTCTCGTTAACACAGGTGAGACTGTTGAGAACAAAGAGATCACTCTGTCACTGTTCGGTCTCTGTTAACCATGGTAACCACATGTGCAGTCATCATTGCTATGCACAAAAAGGCTTGTAAGCCAAGGATATTGCTGCTGGTGAGACAGCACCGAAATCTACCATTTATCAGATCATCAAGAACTTCAAGGAGAGAGATTCAGTTGTTGTGAAGAAGATTCAGCGCATTCAAGAGAGTCCAGTAAGAGCAAAAGCTGTCACCAAAGCAGAGTTCACTCAGGAGTGGAGCAGGCAGTGATTAAAAGACTTTTGGAAAATGGTCTGGTGTCAAAAATGGCAACAAAGAAGCCACTTCTCTCCAAATAAAACATCAGGGACAGACTGATATTCTGCAAAAGATACAAAGACTGGACTGCTGAGGACTGGGGTAAAGTCGGTTCATCTGATGAATCCCCTTTCTGATTGTTTGGGTCATCCAAAAAAAAAAAGATTATCGGGAGAAGAAAAGGTGAGGTTAAACTGACTCAGAACAGTTAATTTTGCATGCGCTCCTTGAAAACAGTTCCTTGATGACTTTTCATGGCATCCTCCCTTCCCATCAAAATTTATTTCTAAAAGCAATTCATTGTAATTACTGAAGGCTTGTGGTTTGAGTTATTGTGCTACCTTCCCTTGATCCACTTAAAATAAATACACTTCTGTTGAGTATGTTTACATGTGTGCATGCTGTGTTATTTTAGTTATGAATTATTTTGATTGGTTCCTTCCTGTTCTTGTAGCGGTGGCGGGGTGCCGGAAGGACGCCAGTGCGGTGCCAGGAGTTCTGAACAGGGGTTTATTATTCCCAGTTACAAAAAACAAGAAACAATGACTGCAGTTCTAATCCAAACCCAAGTGCCAAGGAACTGCAGTCTATAATCAATATACCAAGTTACAAAACCAAAACCACCCTTACACCTAGGCATAGCCTACCTAATGAGCCACGCTCTGTTCTGACTCATCGGGGCTTAAATAGTCAGCCCCAATGATGCACACCTGTGCCTGCAAGGGCTCAGGTGTGCTCAGTCAGAACAGAGCGCCCTCTAGCGTGCCCAAAACACCCCACATGTGACAGTTCTACATGTAGTGATATATACAGGAATTCTGTTTAGACTGACATGAGCCAATGTTACGCAGATGTGTTTAAAATCAGTATCAATATATGATGTTTACAATTTATGAAGAAAAAAAAACTTGCTCTGTCTGACCTCACTCAAAGCTACAATAACACATACAGTTGTTTATCTACAGAAACACAGAACAGAGGTTTAGTTCAAATATATTTTTAAGATTATCAAAAAATTACATAAAATAGCATACATACAGTAAATACAAAAGAGAAAATAATGAAGTGAAAATAATCACTGAAATCAGCCTTGTATGTGAACAGTGAAAATGAAGTGAAAGTAAGTATTGTGAGTAAACAGCACAACGAACCACTGATAATCCACCAGTCCATCAGTCCATTCCTCCATCCATCTGATAATGGAGCCCAGTTCTAAACAATAGACCACAACTGCCCCAGTTATAAGCAGAATGAAAAGTAATAAAACCATTTAATGATTTTAATCTTTTCCCATTTGAACATAGCTTGATGTAAATGGAAGCCTTAATAGAGCCAATTTGGCTCACAGTCATAGTGATCAGTAATACAGTGTTACTGGTTAATGCTAATACAATGTTCATGGAAACAGAAACAGTGGAAAACAACACGTCCTCCTTTTCTACACATCAACACATATTCCACAAACTGTACATTTACACGGGAAAACAACCCAGTGATTTTTTTTTGTCATGTTTAAAACTAAAACCCATATAAAAGCACAGAAGACCACGGCATAAAGAAAGATGGCAGAAGAACTGATCAACACTGTTGACGCATGATTCTTGCTGCTTGTTTCATTTGAACCTAAAAGAAGAAAAATGTGTATCAGTCTAAAGCTGAAGTTACATAAATGAATGAAAACTCAATTACAATTCATGCTTGTGAAGTTAATATACATTCATATACACCAATCAGCCAAAACAATAAAACCAGTCACAGCTTAAAGAGAAGACTTTGATAATCTCACTATAATAACACCTGTCAAGGGGACGGATATATTAGTTATTAACTTGAACTGCCAGTTATTGATGTTTATGGACGTCTGTTTTGTGTGTGGTGTGTCAAGTTTAGTGAATGAATGTGACATTTGATTGGTCTATAAAATCTATGAATAGTGTATTCTTCCTCAAGTGATTCACTCTGAGAAACAAAACAGGACGAGAACATATTACCTTTATGAGGAGATGTATCTGTAAAGAAGAGCCAGATTAAGATCATTTACATGAACAACAATCATTGTAAATGTATATTAGAAAATAACTGCTCAGCTGATAATGTACCTGATGTGATCGCAGTGAAGTTCTTTTCACGATGGTCTGAACTCAGTTGAACCCAAAACTGAAATGTCATGTTTGCTTTCTTGGGGTTTGCAATCGTATGATAAAATGTATCATTATTTTTGATGCTCATGTTAAGGTTAATCTTTTTTTCCAGATCGTGAGTTGTATGAGAGTCATTGAAATACTTCCACTTATAGCCATTGAGCTTGCAGCTCTCACATTTCAGAGTGCAGTTTAAGAGCACCTCCACAGTCCCATGAACAGAACAGTTAATTATAGGTTCTGAAGACAAAACAGGAGACAAATAATATCAGTGAATCACAGTTTACACACTAACAGCTACTTTAACACAAGATCTGTTTTCATTTCTTACCATTCGCACAGACTGCGACCAGCAGGACCTGAATCAGTGCACACTGAAGAATCTGCTTCAGGGTCTCCATCCAGGCTCTAGCACCACCCACAACCACACTCAGCAGAATGAGTTAGAGTTAATATAGTCCAGTCCTCCAGGATCAGTGAAAAGGAAGTTGCATCATAACATGGAATTTCCACAAAATTCAGCATCAGAGAAAGAAGAGAACTGAAGGCACTTTGGGACCAATTATCACTCTGAAGAAGTTACTGAGCTCAGTGTCTGGAGCTGCAGTGAAAGTCCAATAATATCTCAATAATATCTTGAGCTCTGCTCATAGCTGGCATGTTTAAGAGGGTGGCTGGAAAAAAGCCAGTTACAGGAAAAAATGTATCAGAGCACAACAGGAAAAAAAATCACACAGAATGTATCATAATGATCCAGTTCAATGTAGGAGCACCACCTGCATGTCCTCTATCATCACATCTATAAACATGTCTTCCTCTTTTCCTCTTTCCTGGCAGCTCCACTGCCAGGGTCGGTGTTAACCCAGGCTTCGACCAAACCGGTATGGAATTCTGTTTCGTTCACTGCATATTTATTTGGCAGGTTTTACACCGGATTTCCTGATATAATTTCCTTCCACATTTATCCGGGCTTGGGAACGGCACGAAGATTTACTCTGGCTTGTGCATCCCTAGAGGCTGAGTGTCCTTTACCTACAGGTCATAAAAAGAGAGGCTATGCAGACATCATGTCCTTACAGATTATTTTTTTTGTACAATGTAACTGATGATCGAGATTAAACAACAGCCTAGAAATTAATACACAGGAGCTTCATCTGTTTTTAGAGTGATTTGTAGACACACAAACAAACAGCCGCTGTCAGATGAGCAGGTGAGCAGTTTCTAGCAGTGGCAGATTGTGAACAATCACTCACTGTATCATACTGTATTATAGTCATCGAAATGACGTCACTCCTTTTGGGTATTCCTGAGCGCCCACTACTGGATGACTGGTGCTGTTGCAGCAGCCAATGTTGTACTAAATCTGCCTGAGTAAACAAAAATGGATTTGCAACTGTTACAATTTTGCTTAAATTCTCTCAAAAGTATAAAGCACATTACTTTCACATCTGTTTGTGAAATTGAGAACTGTTTGTCCGAGCTACAACACCAAAGATCACAAACAATTTTTATCTGACAAATCTGAGATGTCATTTTTACATTTCAGGCATTTAGTAGATACACTTATCCAGAGTGACTTCCAGCTCCTGATGACAGGGACAGTCTCTCTAGAGCAACTAGGGATTAAGGGTTTGCTCAGGAACCCAATGCTGGTGGTGCTGGAGGTCAGATCTGAACCTGTGAACTCTTGGCCTATAGACAAGTATCCTACCACTGGACCACCACCTTATAAAGGGTGCAGTCGTATACAGTTTGATTATGTCTTACATACTATTCCCCCCTTGCTATCAAACTCGTTACTTCACCTCGATACAGGTCTGGAAGAAACAGGTTTGTAAGCCCCATTTACTTCCTGGAACAGCTTATCCAAAGAGAATGATTTTATCAAATATCCATCCATCCATCCATCCATCCATTTTCTTTCCATTTTCTTTTTTATCAAATATCCTAAAAGGAAAATATAACAAAAATGCCATCCATCCATTTTCTGCCGCTTGTCCCAAACGGGGCCGGGGGGCATGCTGGAGTCCAACCCCGTGCACAGGGCGAGGACAGGGGACGCACCCTGGACAGGTCACCAGCCCATCGCAAGGAATATAACAAAAATGCTTTCTTTGAATTTCTAGAATCCCTTCGTCCTCTTCAGGTCACTGAGTCATTGATACAGTGTCTCTGTAACTAATGTTTATCCATTATATAGCATTACTCTTTTACCTGTCCTTCCTTGATATCACCCTCACCTGAATTTCCTTGATATTTTCATTTCACCACTGGATTCACTGCTTTTCTGCAGAAAAGACTAGATTAGAAGAAGCCATCACTCTTCAGCCGTGCTGGCCACAATGGACAAGAACCCTCAGCCCAGAGAACCGATATTCTCCATGTAGTGAAATATACAGGAATTCTGTTTAGACTGACAGGTCCAAACGTTAATACAGACGTGTTTACATATAAAATCTGTGTCTGTGTCAGTATATGATACAGAATATATTCATGATATATGATGCAATATATTTCTAAAGAAACACAGAACAGAGGTTTAGTTAAAACATATATATTTAAGATCATCAAAAAATATATGAAATCACAAGCATACATACAGTAAATACAATAAAGTGAAAAAATAAAGTGAACATAATCACTGAAATCAATATTATTGATGAACAGTGAAAATGAAGTGAAAGTGATTATTGTGTGTACACAGTACAGTGAACCACAACAAAATGCAGCCTCTGTATTTAACCCATTCAAACACACAAGCAGCAGTGGGCAGCCATATCCAGCACCCGGGAAGCAGTGTAGGGGCCGGTAAAGTTTTCAAGGGTACGTCATGATAACATACTTATCTGGGACTCAGACCCACAATCATCTGATTACGAGTTTTAGTCTCTAAACAATAGATCACTGCTGCCCCAGTTATAAGCAGAATGGAAAGTAGTAAAACCATTTAATGATTCTTATCCTTTCCTGTTTGAACGTAGCTCAATTTAAAAGGAAGCCCTTATAGAGCCAATTTGGCTCAATCATAGTAATCAATAATACAGTGTCACTGGTTAATGCTAATATAACGTTCATGGAAACAGAAACAATGAAAGCAACACATCCTCCTTTTCTACACATCAACAAATATTCCACAAACTGTACATTTACCCAGGAAAAGGACCCAGTGATTTTTTATATTCAGGTTTTTTTGTCATGTTTAAAACAAATACACATATTAAAACACAGATGACCACGGCAGTAAGAACGATGAAGGAGGAAGTTATCGCCACTTGATCAGGTGACTCATGCGTCTTGCTGTGTGGTTCAATTGAACCTAAAAGATAGAAAAAAGTGATTCAGTCTAAAGCTGAAATTACATAAAGCAATGAAAATATAACATAATGGATACACAATGATAATGAAATTACAAAGCAGTTTTCATAATAAATTGAAGAACATGACCATGTTGACTTGGCCTAAAAATTCCCCAGATCCCAATCACATTGAGCTAAAGGATCTATGCTATACCTCGAATGGACCAACACAATAGTAAGCAGTGGGTTTTAATATTGTGGCTGATTGTTGTGTGTACTGGTGTTACATCAATTCAGTAGTATCTAATCAGACAGTATAAAGAGATTTCTGGTGCAGAAACCTGACGTAGCAGTGAGATTTGAACTGTTCCAGTTGTTAACAACAATTAGAGCCTTAATGGGACGTCTGTTTTGTGTGTGGTGTGTAAAGTGTAGTGAATGAATGTGACATTTAACTGGTCTATAAAATCTATGTACAGTGTATTCTTCTTAATGTGATTCAGTTTGAGAAATAAAACAGGACGAGAACACATTACCGTCAGGAGGAGGAGGCGCACCTGTAAAGAAGACCTGCAATCATTGTAAAAGTATATTAGAAAACAACTTATCAGCTGATAATGTACCTGATGTGATAACAGTGAAGTTCTTTTCATCAGTGCCCGAAGTCAGTTGAACCCAAAACTGAAATTTCATGCTTGGTTTCTTGAGTTTTTCAAACTTATCATAAAATTTATGATTATTTTTGATGCTCATGTTAAGGTTTCTCTCGGTTTTCAGATATTGAGTTGTATGAGAGTCATTGAAATACTTCCACTTGTAGCCAGCGACCTTACAGCTCTCACATTTCAGGGTGCAGTTTAAAACCAAGGGCTCCTCCACAGTCCCATGTTGGTCAGGACAGAAAAGTGTAAATTCTGAAAACAAAACCGGAGATGTCAGTAATGTCAGTGGATCACAGTTTACACACTAACAGCTATTTTAACACAAGATCTGTTCTTATTTCTTACCTTCCGCACTGAGACACACTGTGACCAGCAGGACCTGAACCAGTGCACACTTCATCCTCCATTCACTGCTAGGAAACATCACAGATTACAATAAAAGTGGAAAGAACGAATAGCACTGTTTTATTCCATCTTTGGGGGGGTTTGTGCAAAAATCCAAGAAATAAAGCAGAAATAAACCCACTAAATCTCCAGTGTTCCACTAAAGGACCCAAAGCCTTAGAACCTTTCTCCTCCCTCCATTTTGCTTTCTGCTGTTCTGATCGGTTAAAAACACACAACTCCTGAAATAAAGCAGCAACAACCGTGAACGCTGTGTATGTATAGATCAATGATTTTAAACACTTTATGTATTGATTTTTATATTATTTACAAAAGTTCTCCCAAAGCAAATACGTAGAAAATTAAATAATAAACAGAAAACATTAAACAAACTTCTCTCTTCCAACCTCTGTCCAGAGAAAGCCACCAAAAAAGGTAAATAAATACATTGTAATGAACCAAACAAGCACTGACTGGTAACAGTGTAAATCATACAGTCTTCACAAAATCTAAATCTTACCTGCTGTGGGATTACACAGAGTTTACAGGTTGACCCTCAAGAGCAGCTGATTGGGTATAAAATGTAAGGAAAGCTCACCAACAACAGGGAAATTTCCTGCCTTTATAACAGCTGAGGCTCTGGCACCACCCACAACCACAGCGGAGTGAGTTAGAGTTAATATAGTAAAGTGCTCCAGAATCAGTGAAAAGGAAGTTGCATCATAACATGGAATTCCCACAAAATTCAGCATCAGATAAGAAGGGATGTGTATGTAAGTGAAAGCACTTTGAGACCAGTTATCACTCTGAAGAAGTTACTGAGTTCAGTGTCTGGAGCTGCAGTGAAAGTCCAATAATATCTCAATAATATCTCGAGCTCTGCTCATAGCTGGCATTTTTAGGAGGGTAGCTGGAAAGAAGCCAGTTACAGGAAAAAATGTGTCAGAGCACAACAGGGAAAAAAAATATCACACAGAATGTATCACAATGACCCAGTTCAATGTAGGAGCACCACCTGCATGTCCTCTCTCACCACGTCCATAAACTTCCTCTTTTGTCTGCTTTTTTTCCTCTTTCCAGGCAGCGCAATTTTCAACATCCTCCTTCTAATATAATCATCGTCTCTTATCTGGACAAACCAATGCAACCTAGCTTCTCTAACTTAACCTCCAACTTAATTTAACCTCTCTAATCTACAGCCTGTAGACTAACAGCACTGAAATGGCTGAAATGACAATAAAATCCTACTTGACTTGACTTGACTACTATTCGTTCCCAGAATTTTTGAGTGTTTTTCTGAGATGGTTTTCTGAATTTCTACTGTGATGCAGTCTTTAAGCCTAGACTGGAACCTACTTACTTCATCAGGCTCCAATAGCTCCAATAGCAATTTCTGCCTGAGTCACAGTTTTGCCCAATTTGAATAAAACATTTTGCACCCCTTTGAGTTAAAACAGATCAACCTGTCTTTCTTTCCATGTGAGATATGACTATGAAAGTAATGGCTTCCCCCCTGCTTGGCTCTATCCATTGCTGAATTTCCTGTTCTCCAGACCAGGCAGATCATTGTCCGTGTTTACAGTTTTCTACAGTTTTCTGTACTGTTCCTCATTCTTTATAATTTTATATATTTTTCTATCCTTCTTTTCTGTACATCTACCTTTCTATATTCTCACCTTTATAAGAGCCCTGTAATGCCCAAATGTCCCATTCGTGGGATAATAAAAGATTACTCTACTCTACTCTAAGAGATCTGCTATCATCAGATAATCGCTTCTTCCTTTCTATACTCCAAACCAGCTATACCATCATAGAGCACCTCCATCTGCTGGCTACACACTAAAAAAGGGTTCTCAGTTTTGTAAATGACAGCTCTCTTTTCAGTAATTTCATGCAAATGGGTTTGTAGCCCATTTCAGACTCATATACTTAAAACAGCTTTTTTGCTGCCCATAAGTCAAGTAGGATTTTATTTTCATTTCAGCCTCCAGGACCCTGGTGCTACACACAAGACAACATCAGACACAACATAAGATGCAGGACAACGTAAGACACAACAGAAGACACAACATAATACACAAGACAAAGCAACATTTGCAGACAACAGACAACAACAGACAGTACAACAGACAGTACATTCATCCATAAGAGGTCCGCAGTGTTATAGAACAAAGCAAGTCAAGTCAAGTAGGATTTTATTCTCATTTCAACCATATACACAGTACATAGTGAAACAAAATAACGTTCCTCCAGGACCCTGGTGCTACACATAAGACGACATAGGACACAAGACAAGACAAACAGACAAGTGCACCAACAACAGAGAGAACAATAGAAAGAACATACAGTGCATTTATCCGATGCTGCTTTTGTTCTTGCAGTGTTGCAGAACAAAGCAGCCCATGTTACTGGCAGTATGATGGATCAGCAGTGTTTTAGTTTAAGTGCGGGTGCAAAAAAATAAATACTAGTAATAAGTAGTAAATATTGCAGTGGTAAAGTGATTATCAGTTCAAGAGTCTGATGGCCAGAGGGAAGAAGCTGTTTCTCATCTAGGAAGTAGAGGCCCGTATGCTGCGGTGCGGAACTTTTTCCCGGAGGGAGAAGAGAGTGTGAGAGGGGTGAGAGGGATCATCCACAATGCTGGCTGCTTTGCGGATGCAGCGAGTGGTGAAAATGTCCTGAACGGAGGGCAGAGAGACCCCGATGATCGTCTCAGCTGTTCTCACTACCCGTTGTAGGGACTTGCAGTCTAAGACATTGCGGTTGAGAATGGAAGGTGGGAGATGGGCTTTCCTCAGTCTTCATAGGAATTAGAGATGCTGCTAGGCTTTCTTCATGATGGAGTTGGTGTTGAGAGATCCCGTGAGGTTGTCGGTTATGTGAACAGCAAGAAACTGGAGGTGCTCTGGACCATCTCCACAGGTGAGGTATTGATGTTCAGTGGAGAGTGGTCCTGACATGGTCTCCTGAAGTCAACAACCATCTCTTTAGTCTTCTCGACATTCAGAAACAGGTTGTTGGTTTTGCACAAGTCCATTGTATCTCCTCTCTGTACGCCGCCTCCACCACTGATCAGACCCACCACGGTTGTATCTTCAGCAAATTTGATGATGTGGTTCGAGCTGGGCTTGGCTGCACAGTCGTGGGTCATCAGTGTGAACAGCAGTGGGCTGAGCACACAGCCCTGAGGGGCTCCTGCAGCATGATGGTGTTAGAATGCTGTTACTGATCCTGACTGACTGGGGTCTCCCAGTCAGGAAGTCCAGGATCCAGTTACAGAGGGGAGGTGTTCAGGCCCAGCAACCTCAGCTTCTCACTCAGGTGCTGAGGGATGATGGTGTTGAATGCTGAACTGTAGCCAATGAACAGCATTCTGACATAACTGTCCTTTCTGTCCAGATGAGAAAGGGCCAGATGGAGGGTGGTGGAGATTGCATTGTCCGTTGAGTGGCTGGGACAATACACAAACTGCAGGGGATCCAGAGAGGAAGAGATCTGAGACTTGATGTGCCTCATGCCCAGCCTCTCGAAGCACTTCATGATGGTGTGAGTGCGATGGGATGAAAGTCATTAATGCAAGAGACAGATGATTTCTTTGGCACTGGAATGATGCTGGTGGTCTTGAAGCACCTAGGAACAACAGTGTTGCTCAGAGAGATGTTGTACTGTATTGTCAAGAGCTGTACTGCACATCCTCTGAGCACACAACCTTGGATATTGTCTGGACCAGCAGCTTTCCGTGGGTTGACTCTCAGATCTTCTCACCTCGGCCGTGGTCAGAAAGAGAATCTGGTCGTTCGGAGGAGGGAAGGTCTTCCTCATTTCTGTGTTGTTTGCCACATCAAACCGTGCGTAGAAGCGGTATAAACCTCACTCTAAAGGTAAATGTTAATTTGAGCGAGTTCCTGATTTGCTTAATTTTTTGCTTGAGCAATAAAGGAAATTATGACATGGATTTAGTATTATGTTTCATGTCTAATCATTTTCTTTTTACATAACATTTGGTGTTAAACAGTCAATATGGGATCTTAAGGCCAGCACCAAATTGTTGTCTGACTGATGATACTTTTAATCAGCTCACTGTTTTTAATCTTCTGTGAAAATGTGACTTTTGGAACAGTATTGTGGTTGTGCAACATCTTGCAAAACAGCTGCACCATTAAAATGCTTCTTTCATAAAACTGACCCCTCACTTTTGTTCCCTGCATCTGATTTAACTGTTTAAGACTCTTTACCAAATTATCTACAACTGTTTTATGAGAGTTTGTTGCTCTCTTGAGTTTAGTGCTCCACTTTTAGAGAAAGTCTGCTTATTATAAACAGCATTGTGACTTGTAATTTGATATCATGTACGTGCGTTATTGTAGTTAAGATGTTTTGTTTCTGTACTGTGGTAATGTGGTAAAGATGCACACATTGTGATAAAAAGGACTTTTTTTCATTTCATCTTGGATCTGCATGTAGACAGAGATTATCTCGAGATTATGGCAAGCGAAAATAAATAGTGAATACCATCCACATGATGACACTTTTAGATTCAAGCAGTTTACTGTAAAGTGAAAACCTTTAAGTTGCTTAAAGGTCACATTCTTTTTATTAACTAAATACTTTTAAATTCTATGTTAAAAGTTTTTCTCAGGCTCATTTGATGCTCACAATAAAAGCTTTATTAAAAGAGTTTGTTCTCAGTCGTGATATTTCAAGTTCTTTTTGTTCATATATATTGTACAAGCTATTTAATAGCTTTTTATTTTTATTTATAAATTTTAATACTGATTTTTCTTGTCACCAGCTATTTAAAAACTGATTAGAGAAAAAGGGATTTAAAACCTTTGAGCAGCGATATAAAGGTTTCTGTGCTGCAGAAAACATGATTACTGACTTAGACTTTCGACTGGAGAGACTGTTTAACAAATAACTGAGTTTTCTTAGTGAAGTGAACATGGCCATATTTAACTGTGACCACAAACACAGCAGTCAGTGAAACACAATGAACGGCATCCTCTGCATTTGATCATATATATACACCGCACAGCAGGGGGCAGCCATATCCAGCCCCTGTGAGGAGGAGGAACTTTGCTCAAAGGTACCTCAGGGTCCTGTAATCTCGAAACCATGATCCTCCGATCCTGGTTCCTAGTCACTCACCAACAGGCCACCGCATGCTTTTATGTTAAACAGCAGAACACAATAGCTGATTGCACCAGAGATGTCCATAGTTTCCTATAATCTGTATTTCTGAATATTTCTATATTGGATTAACAGTTTTTTTATTAGAGTTTTTAGAACACCCCACTGTAGTTGCTGTGAATTTGAAGTGAACACAGCACACTGCAACTTCCCCATCTAGAGCTGTTCTTGGGAAAATAAGCAGAAAATAAACCTCCTCCAGCAAGGAAATGGTGGTTTCCTCTTTTGTGACTTTCTGCTTGCTCTCACCAAAAACTTAAACATGTCTTGATCAAAGTCTTTAAGGTAACGAGTATCCAAAAAAAAGAAAATAGTTTTTGCCCCTATTTGCTGCAAAAGCTCCATCTAGTGATACAGACAGTAATTCTGGTTTGACTGAGCTTTTTAAAGTGAAAGTGACAACCCTTGTCATTGCACAGCAATGAACCACAACGAAACTGGACTTCTGCTTTTAACCCATGCACACTCAAACACCGTGCAGCAGTGGGCAGCTATTGAAAGTGCCCGGGGAACAGTGATGGGGACAGCACCTTGCTCAAGGGTACCTCAGGGCAACCTTTTGGGAAGGGGTTTGAACCCCTGATCCTCCAATCATGCTGCTAATGCCCTAACCACTAGGCCACCACTGCCCATTTCTTATTTGGTAAAGAAGATCTCTGTACATATTAAATCGGTCAGTACATCATATATACATATTTTGAAGTAAGAATAAAAAACCCAGGCTTTTCTTTAGAATCCCAGGAATCCGTCCATTATCTGCCACTTGTCCCAAACGGGGTTGCGGGGGAGTGCTGGCGTCCAACCCAGCGCACACAGGGCGAGGACGGGGGACGCACCCTGGAAAGGTCGCCAGCCCATCGCAGGGAGGAGCTGGACGGGGACGGCACCTTGCTCAAGGGTACCTCAGGACAACCCATTGGGAAGGGGTTCAAACCCCCGATCCTCCGATCAAGTGGCCGATGCCCTAACCAGTAGGTGGCCTAGTGGTTAGGGAGTTGCCCCGCATCGGAAGATTGTGGGTTCGATTCCCTCAAAAGTAGGTTGCCCTGAGGTACCCCTGAGCAAGGTACCGTCCCTGTCACTGCTCCCCGGGTGCTTTCAATAGCTGCCCACTCCTGCACGGTGTTTGTGTGCATGGGTTAAAAGCAGAGGTCCAATTTCGTTGTGGTTCATGGTGTGCAGTGCTGTGACCTCGCAATGACAAGGGTTGTCACGTTCACTTTTTTTCACTTTCACTTTAAATCATACAAAAAGCTGTTCATACACTGAAGCATGTAACAGGGGTTTAGTTAAGTGTCTGTTTAATCCAAACAATAAACACCATAACATCTTATGCACACATAAATTAAAAACAAAGCAGGTAAATAATAGGAACATTTAATTGACATCACTACCACAGTGCCAGCCTGTCGTGTTTGTCAACTACGTGTTCTAATACCCAGTATGATAATGATTTACTATGAACAGTCACTATGGACAATAAATAATAACTCAACCCTGAACAGATAAAAACTCATGACCAAAAAGAAAAGCAGCGAAATAATCTTTAACAGTATGAAAGTAGCTTGATTATAAAAGGGCACTTATAGGTCAGAATAACACATATTTACATATGCTACATATGTTGTGTTCACATGGGAAACCTGCTCAGATTCATCACATCACATTTTCTTACAGCTCAACTATGCTTGACACAATGGCTCTATTACAGTCTCATTTTCATCTTTTTCAGAGTCTTGATCCACATCTGTGTCCTGTCTTTTGCATCCCCAGTTTCCAAGAACTGTCAAGATCTGCTGTAGATTACTTTTAACTATGAGACAAATTACTAAAATGAAAATGCAAAGAATAAAAAAGGAAACAATCAGACTTCGATCTTGTTTCTTTTCTGTAAAAAAATAAAAGACAAGTCATCAGTTAAAAGTTTTACAGCAATTAAATAAATATAAAAGTTACACAATGGCAAATCTTACTTGCCTTCACACAAATTGATCAGCCAAAACATTACAACCATTGACAGGTGAAGTAACATTGATTATCTCATTACAATTGCACTTCTCAAGAGGACAGATATTTTAGCTATCCAAGAATGTGTACGCTTCAGACATTTAGACTGTCTACAGTAGAAAGACACAGTGAATTGTAGCAGGAAAACCTTTCTGGATCCAGGTATTCGTGTGATTGTTATTTCACCTGAACTCCTGAAGATCACCTACATCACACCTAATCATCTGCATGAGCTGCTGCCACAAACCAAGACTAACAAAAGATCCACTGACTCAACAGAACCACTGCTACATCTATTAACTTAAAATTAAAAATTAAAATTAACTTTCTCTTTTTATCCTTCCTTGATTATCCAGACTCAACCAGAGGAGGATGGGTTCTTCCCAAGATTTCTTCCTCCAGTTTTAGCAGCTATAGCTGTAAATTTAGTTACTTTTAGTTTAGTAGCTGCTTTGTATAAACAACAGTTATAAAAAGCACAATAAATACATAAACCTGACTTGACTTTACTATTTTGACAGGTTAAATCTACTTAACCATTTAAACATTGTGAGACCAAGTTAACCGTTTGTGTGGCCCAGTGGAATAATGAGAAGCAATAATGTGTCCCGCCACATTGCTTTATATATCGGAACATATTGAGGAACAGAACTGAAAAGATCTGCTGCTTAACCTTTCGATGCAGATAAAACATCACAATAAATTTAAATAGTAAGTGTATGTTTTATCAATAAACACAAAACTTGACAGGAGGTTTTAATATTATGGCCGGTTGTTATTATCAGTTAATGTCTTAATGGGACGTCTGTTTTGTGCATCATGCAGAAAGTGTAGACTAACTGTTTGCTATGTATCCTATTGTTTCCAGTTGTACAGGAATAAGAGAAGAAGAGAACACTGTACCTGGATCAGTCACCATGTCTTTAGTAGCATCTGTAAAGAAGAGCCAGATTAAGATCATTTAAAGCTGCAGTATTAGCTGTTTTTAGTTTAGTAGCTGCTTTGTATAAACAGCAGTATTAAAAATATATTTAAATAAAACTGACTTGACTTTACTAATTTGACAGGTTCAATCTACTTATCCATCTAAACTTTGTGAGACCAAGTTAACCCTTTCATTGCTCTTGTGTTCCCTATTGCAGTGGCCTCTTTCAAAGAAATAATGTGTCCCGCCACATTGCTATATATATCGGAATATATTGAGGAATATCTGCTGATGTATTGAAGAGCTGCTGCTTTATGTTTTGGTGCAGATAGAACATCACAGGAGGTTTTAATATTGTGGCCGGTTGTTATTATCAGTTAGTGTCTAAATGGGACGTCTGTTTTGTATTTGTCTTAATGTTTCTAGTTGTACAGGAAAAAGGCAAGAAGAGAACACTGTACCTGGATCAGTGATTGTGTCCTTAATAGGTGCATCTGTAAAGAAGAGCCAGATTAAGATCATTTACATTAACAGTCCTCAATGGAAATGTATATTAGTAAATAACTTATCAGCTGATAATATACCTGATATGTTTGCAGTGAAGGTCTGTTTAGGAGTGTCCGAACTGAGTTGAACCCAAAACTCAAATTTCATGCTTGGTTTCTTGGGGTTTTTAATCGTATGATAAAATGTATGATTATTTTTGATGATCATGTTAAGGTTTTTCTTAGTTTCCAAATCATGAGTTGTATGAGAGTCATTGAAATACTTCCACTTGTAGCCATTGACCTTACAGCTTTCACATTTCAGAGTGCAGTTTAAATCCAAGGGCTCCTCCACAGTCCCATGTTGGTGAGGACAGAGAATTGTAGCTTCTGAAAACAAAACAGGAGACACATAATGTCAGTGCATCACAGTTTACACACTAACAGCTACTTTGACACAAGATCTGGTCTTATTTCTTACCATTTGCACTGAGACAGACTGTGACCAGCAGGACCTGAACCAGTGCACACACCATCCTCTGTTTACTGCTAGGAAACATCTCAGATTACAGGCCAGCCACAAAAAGGTAAAAAACAAGTCCAAGCAGGTCTCAGATCAGTAAAAATGGAAAGAGCGAATATCACTGCTTTATGCCTTTTTTGGGGGGGTTGCCCCTCACTGGGCAACAATTCAAGAAATAAACCAGAAATAAACCAACTAAATCTCCAGTGATACACTAAAAGACCCAAAGCCTTAGAACATTTCTCCTCCCTCCATGAATCAGTGCACACTGAAGAATCTGCGTCATGGTTTCCGTCCTCCGTTCACTGCTAGGAAATGCTCAGATTACAGTCCAGCAACAAAAAAGTAAAAAGCAACTGTAAGCAGGTCTCAGATCAGTAAAAGTGGAAAAAGCGAACAGCACTGTTTTTGTATTTTGGTCAACAATCCAAGAATAAAACAGAAATAAACACAAATAAACTTAGGAAATCTTAAGCATTACAGGAAAAAACCCAAAAAGCTTTTCTCTCCTCCCTCCATGCAGGTTTGCCTTTCCCCTGATCACTGACAGCTGTGCCAAAACCACAGCCACTCTGGCTCCACCCATTAGAAATATAGTTCACTGATTTTTAACACTTTATTTAAAACTTTTTTTCTAAAAAATTTCTCATTACATTTTGATACTTTTTTTCCAGATTGAAGGACTTTGAAGAGAGTTCTTTAAGTCTAGGCTACAAATTTATCAGCTGCGATTACCCCACAAGTGTCAGTCTTGAATCAACTGAAATTTCCATCCACACATCTCTCTTCACAATTTCCAAAATCAATCTTCAGTATTACAGAACACAACATCTGTAAAAATGTCCCTTTATCTTTTTTTATACTGTTTTTTTTTTTTTTTTTGCCATCACATTCCATGCATGGTGCAGTTTCTCAGTGATCAATGTCTTCAGAATAACAGCAAACAATTTTTTTTTGCTTTGAATTAAATGCAACAGCTGACAAAGACGAAACAGAAACGCAGATAAAACCTCCTATAAACACTTCAGTTACACTTTAACTGTGATTACACATTAACTCGTAAGGAGCCCGCACATCATAATCCTAAAACAAAGCCTGCGTCACACTGTTTCTTTTACAGGTTCAGTCAGAAGAAGTGAAAAACTGCTCCATTGCCCAGAGCTGCTCCAATCCACAGCATTACAACATTAGATCAAAATCAAACTACATCTGCATGATTCCCATTCCCAAGAGAAACATCCAGTCACAATCACCAGTCTGTGCTGCTGGTGCTGCAGAGCTACGAGCTATGTGTTCACTCTGCAGCGACAGAGAGAACAAGAAAAACAGAAACACTTACTGTGAAGAGATGATCCTGGCAATAGTCAACCAGGACTGAGAGGGTTCGATCCCTGTGTCTCCTGCTGCTCTTTAGTCCTACACTTTCACTTTCCAAACGAGTGCCCTGCTTATATCTGATAGGCGTCTCAAACAAAAGGGAATGAGAGCTGCATTCCCACCCCTTTCACACCTCCTTACCCACATCCTCCAGACTTTCCCACAAAATCCTCCAAGACATGGTATCCAAGGGCTACTAAATCCATGGGGAAAGTCATATGATTACAATAAAAAGAGGCTTCTAAGTAACATGAAGCCACAGTTTAAAAAGCTGTGAAACAATCTCAGCCCGTGCTTTAAATGTGTTCTGTGAAGAAACTAGGCTACAGTTTACACAGACAAGTACAGAATAGAATTACTCAGTTCTTGCACCTCCTTCTGTTCCCAAAACTACCTGTAATAAAAGCTTCCCATAACTGAAATGTAGTTTCTTCTTTTTGGATGATCTGTTTAGCATAGTCAAATGTGTCTTTAATTAAACAGGTTTCTTTTTCTTTTTATTATAGTGATCAGAGCTGAAACACCACAGGGTTGCTTTATTATAGCCATATTGTAACGGTGGCGTGGTACTGGAGGGACGTCAGGTCAGAGCCAAGAGTTTAGAACAGAAGTTTATTACGCACAGTGACAAAACAAACAAGACACAGGGAACGGGGGACTGCAGTTCTACACATGAAACCCTATGACTGGGGAACTGCAGTCTAGCCCTAGATACTAAGAGGTCTATACTAGGCGACCTATACCTAGTCATAGACACCAAGTTTACACAACCACCACCCGTTACGCGTAGGTTTGACCTACCTAATGAGCCGCGCTCTGTTCTGACTCATCGGGGCTTAAATAGTCAGCCCCAATGATGCACACCTGCCCGCAGGGGCTCAGGTGTGCTTAGTCAGAACAGAGCGCCCTCTAGCGTACCCTAAACACCTTGTATGTGACCAAGGGCGCCCTCTAGCGTGCCCAAAACACCACACACATGACAGAGAGCGCCCTCTAGCGGGCCCAAAACCTAACACACGTGACACATATAAATGAGACCCCTTTCTATAGTCATCTCATTAAGAGTACAAAAGCAACAATCACAGAGGCCATGCACATTTATCAGCACATTTATCAGTTCTGACCAAACTATAGTTGCTCACAATGGTACGAGTCAGTTTTATGGACGTAGTTAATTTAGTTCATTTTCACTTTTGTTATTATAAAAATGATTCAGCTCACAGAAGAGAACACTAAAGTTGAGGTTTAGCTGTTCAGTGTCATATTTGAATTCTTACCTTTAGCACATCAATCTGCACAGCTAAGCAAATAACGTTATTTACTGTTTCAAATATTATTTTAATAGCCCAACCCTCAAAACGAAATTTATGGTAAAAAAACAAAAATTCTACCTAAAGACGCTGCTTGTTTTAGTATCGAGCCCTAACCCTAGTCACATATAATTCCTGTTCTACCAGGGGATTTTCATGCCTTTCTCTCTGTTACAGCAGTGCAGCCACCCACTCGTAACACCACCCATGACCATACCCAGCAGACTGAGTTAGACAGAATATCTTGGTCCTGCAGTTCAGCGAAAAGAAAATTCATAACATAGCAATACCTCAAAATTCAGCATCAGACAAAGAAGGGGGAAGTATGTAAGTGAAGTCATTCTGAGACCAATAACTACTCTTGAAGAAGCACTGAGTTCAGTGTCTGAGGCTGCAGTGAAAGATTACAAGTCAGTAGTATCTTAAGCTCATCGCTGTATCAAGCTGAATCCAGGATCTCTGGCAGTGTTTGAAAACTGTGAACCACAAACTTTATCCCACCTGCCACAATGATTGTGTGAAAATCATTTCCAGAACAGTCTCTGATTGATTGGCTCATCCTCCTCAACATAAAGATATAGTAGCTGTAACAGTGGTTTTGGCCTGGGCAATTGTAAGATCTGCTGACAAATAATACATTTCCACTTTGACATAAAGTAAACTCAGACTGGTTTAAAAACAACATGACTAATGATTTTTAATCGAGATCAATACTTTGCATAATGGGCACACAAATGTATGACTGAAAATGGCTCTGTATCAAGAAATCTTTGCTCCAGACCCTTCAATCACACACGTTTTTCTAAAAGACTTAAAATTATAAACTTATATATAAGTAAACTTATATATACTTAGTCAAGACTGGTTTGCAAAAATACATGATGATTGATCATGGAAACCTTCCTTAAAAAAACTTATATTTTGAAGAAGGCAGATATTAGTTTCAATTTTATCTACTTTAAAACCAAACAAATGAGTAGATTCTATTTCTGCTTGTGTAAATAGTTTTAGTTATTAAGGCAATCCGTAATAATTGGATGCTGACAAAGTCTTCAGCTGCCAACCAAAGAGTTACATTAAGAACTGATAAGCCAGAAATACCAGTTCCAATAAGACAATGTGATGTGGGAGACAGCAGAATTCATTCTTTAATGATCAAAAACAGGAGAACGACATTTGTTATGCTTTCAGTACAGATTTAAATCTGATTGCACAAACCCTTATAGTGAGAGTCCTGAAACGCGCTATAGAAGGTTTCACATTTGTAAAATACTTCCTCTCCAAGACTCCTCTGATGTTCTGCTTACAGAGGTGAGCGTTTGTCTGAGACTGTCTATGCTTGATAGAGGCATTAATGCAGCAACTATTTTTAGCTCCTGTGTAAACTTTGGTTGCCTGCTTCGGCTGCGGGAGTTAGATGAATAAAGCCCCAGCATGGTTTAATTTCTTTGGCTTTGAGGTGTTTCTCTTGAGTAGAACAGAAAAAAATATCACATGCTACTGACTGATGAAAGAATGGCATGACTCCAAATCATCACTTAAATGTACCAATCACAAACATAACATGGTGTCATGGAGCCTCACAGGGCAAAAGGACAATAATCCCTCTCGACAGATTTATCAGATTTATCATCTCCAAACCAACTGACGTGCATTTCTTTTTGACTGTAACAGGAAATCTAAAAAAAGACATACAAGGAAAGGTCTGAGAATCTGGGAATCAAACCTAGATCCCTCCTGCTACAAGGGAACAGCTCTAACCACTGCTCCATTGTACTGTCTGCACATCACTCCCTTCCTCACCAGTGGATTTCAGTCTGACTGACCAGAGACACATCTGACTGCTAAATATAAATGCATGCTGTTAAAATCTTATCAGGAATATTATTCATGAAACTACCAGTATTGAACAGGGTCTTACTGTGGACTCATAGCCTTCATTCACCTGTGGGCCAATAATAAATGATGAAAAGACTGAAGAGTGTAAGATACTTATTTGTTATTGTAGGAACATTTACCAGAATAAAGCTTCCTTTTTTTCAAACAAGAAGTGAAAGAATGATGCTGAGAGTGGATTTTATGAATGATTGAAATAATACACACACACAAAATAGAGCAGTTCACATCCATCCATTATCTGCCGCTTGTCCCAAACAGGGTCGCGGGGGAGTGCTGGTGTCCAACCCAGCGCACACAGGCGAGGACAGGGGACGCACCCTGGACAGGTCGCCAGCCCATCGGGGACAGCACCTTGCTCAAGGGTACCTCAGGGCAACCTATTGAGAAGGGGTTCGAACCCCCGATCCTCCGATCATAGGGCCAACGCCTTAACCACTAGGCCACCGCTGCCCCACGAAGTTTGCATGTTTCTCAAAATGATCAAAGCATCTCCTAACTCACCAAAACGAACCAGAAATACAAAAACAGGCCTACTGGGTATCAGCACAGCCTTTTACAGCAGCATAAATAGTGTTCATTCACAATCTTTGTGTGTGTGTGTGTGTGTGTGTGTGTGTGTGTATTAGGCACAGATGTTGCAGCACTAACACACTCAAACTGTGTAGCTGTATAAACAGCTTCGTTGGAAACAACAATCACTGTCTATTCAATCTAATTCACTTATCTTTATATAGCTCTTTACAACACAGTTGCCCTGGCTGCGTTTTGCATAATGGTGGTGGATGGTGGAACAGGTTACAGTGATAGATGTTAAAGCCGGACAACTACGAAGGAGAGGTCAGTCTATTGTGGCTGAGCTCTCCCGACGCTCTCTGTTGGTTGATTGATGGTGTTGCAGCAACCAATGCTGTACGGAAATCATTTCCATTTTCTGCCTTTATCGGACGCTCATACCCAGAGCGACGTCCATGTCTTAAATTACAGGGACAGTCCCCCTGGAGCAACTCAAGGTTTAGGGTCTTGCTCAGGGACCCTTGGTAGTGCTAGAGGTGGACTTCTTCGAACCTGGGATCTGAGCCTCATAGGTCCAAGGCATCCTCTCCCACTAGACCACCGGCAAGAATTAATTTTCCCTGAATTCTCCCAAAAGTGCAAAGCAAATTACATCTACATCTTTTCACGAGTCTGTATTGATTGTTTGTCCGAGGTACAAAATGAAACGTCAGACAACACTTTTCATCTGATACATTTGTGATTTGGGTCATCCAAAAAAAAAAAGATTATAAGGAGAAGAAAAGGTGAGGTTAAACTGGTTCAGAACAGTTCATTTTGCATGCGCCCTTGAAAACAGTTACTTAAAGACATTTCATAGCATCCCCATCCCATCAAAAATGTATGTCTAAAAATAAGCTGTACACTATCAGTTATTAATTTGTTGTTTGCCACTTCTAGATCCACTGAATAAACACTCTCATACAGATTACATGCATGCTGTGTTATTTTCCTTCCTGTCCTCTATGTAGTGATATATACAGTAATTCTGTTTAGACTGACATGAGCCAATGTTAAGTAATACAGACGTGTTTAAAATCAGTATCAGTATGATGTTTACAATTTATGAAGAAGATGAAAAAATCTAGGTTGTTCTGTGTGGCCTCACTCAAAGCTACACTAACACATACAGTTGTTTATCTACAGAAACACATAAGAGGTTAAATTCAAATATATATTTAAGATTATCAAAAAATGTCATGAAATCACAAGCATACATACAGTAAATACAAAAGAGAAAATAATGAAGTGAAAATAATCACCGAAATCAGGCCTTGTATGTGAACAGTGAAAATGAAGTGAAAGCAACTGCTGTGAGTAATCAGCACAACGAACCAATGATAATCCATCAGTCCATCAATCAATCCATCCAACCATCTGATAATGGAGCCCAGATCTAAACAATAGACCACTGCTGCCCCAGTTATAAGCAGAATGAAAAGTAGTAAAACCATTTAATGATTTAATCCTTAGCTTGATTCAAATGGAAGCCCTTATAGAGTCAATTTGGCTCACAATCATAGTGATCAGTAATACAGTGTTTCTGGTAAATGCTAATATAATGTTCATGGAAACAGAAAAAGAGGAAAACAGCACGTCCTCCTTTTCTACACATCAACAAATATTCCACAAACTGTACATTCATACAGGAAAACAACCCAGTGATTTTTTATCTTCAGGTTTTTTAGTTATGTTTAAAACTCAAACACATTAAAAACACAGATGACCATGGCAGAAAGAAAGAGATGAAGGAGGGAAGTTATCAACACTTGATCAGGTGATGCATTCGACTTGATCTGTGATGCATTTAAACCTAAAAGAAGAAAAATGTGTATCAGTCTAAAGCTGAAGTTACATAAATGAATGAAAACTCAATGACAATTCATGCTTGTGAAGTTAATATACATTCATATACACCAATCAGCCAAAACAATAAAACCAGTCACATCTTAAAGAGAAGACTTTGATAATCTCACTATAATGGCACTTGTCAGGGGGGCGGATATATTAGTTATTAAAATTGTTCGAGTGTAAGGGTCTGTGTGAGAAGCGACTGCTAACCCATCTAATACTGCAGTAGAGCTGTTATAGCAAGACATGTTTGTACATTGAGGCTGGCTATGACAGAGTTGCAACACACAATGCATTACTGCTGGGAGATCTTGGGTCCAGGTGATCTGCGTGGTTGTCATTCTGAACATTTCACCAACTTAACCACTATTGCACACAAAGTAAACCTCTTCCTTGTAGCAGTGTCCTCTCTCAGCAGGGTAATGCGTCCTGCCATGTTTTCAGAATAAAATGAGGAACATGACCATGTTGACTTGGCCTCAAAATTCCCCAGATCTCAATCTGATTGAGACTTTGGGGAGGGGTGCCGAAAACAATTGCTCTCTCCATGGAGGCCATAATTACTTACCGAAGCTAAAAGATCTCTCCTATTTCTAGATGGGACCAACAATTCTAAGCAGGAGGTTTTAATGTTGTGGCTGATTGCTGTGTGTACTGGTGTTAAATCACTACAGTAGTATCTAATCAGACAGTATGAAAAGATCTGCAGAACCTGACAAAGCAGTGAGATTTAAATTGTCATTTGTTAACAATTAGAGCCTTAATGGGAAGTCTGTTTTGTGTGTGGTGTATAAAGTGTAGTGACTGAATATGACATTTGATCATCTATAAATCTAAGGAATAGTGTATTCTTCTCTAACGTGATTCAGTTTGAGAAATAAAACAGGAATAGAACATATTACTGCCAGGAGGAGGAGGTGCATCTGTAAAGAAGAGCAAGATTAAGATCATTTACATGAACTATAAGAATTGGAAATGTATATTAGAAAACAACTTTTCAGCTGATAATGTACCTGAGATGATCACAGTGAAGTTTTCTCTAAGAGTGCCCGAACTCAGTTGAACCCAAAACTGAAATGTCATGCTTGGTTTAGTTAAGCTTAATCATCTTATTAAGTGTACAATTATTTTTGATCATCATGTTAAGGTTTCTCTTGATTTCCAGATTGTGAATATGAGAGTCATTGAAATAGTTCCACTTGTACACTGTGATCTTACAGTATTTACATTTCAGAGTGGTAAGCAATCTAAGCGCTCCTCCACAGTCCCATGTTGATCAGACAGATAAGTGAAGGTTCTGAAAACAAAACCGGAGACAACGTCAGTGGATAACAGTTTACACACTAACAGCTACTTTAACACAAGATCTGTTCTTATTTCTTACCATCCGCACTGAGACACACTGTGACCAGCAGGACCTGAACCAGTGCACACTGAAGAATCTGCTTCATGGTCTCCGTCCTCTGTTCATTGCTGGGAAACATCTCCGACTACAGCTCAGCCACAGAAAGTAAAAGGCAACTACAAGCAGGTCTCAGTAAAAGAGGAAACAGCATTGCTTCATTACATTTACGGAATTTAGCAAACGCTCTAATCCAGAGCAACTTCCAGGTCCTAATTACCTACTAAATCTCCAGTGTTACTAAGCATCTAAAGCTTTAGAACCTCTCTCCTCCATCCATGAAGATTTTCCATTCTGTTGTTCTGATTGATTAAAATTTATTGATTTTTATATTATTTACAGAAAGTTCTCTAAATACATAAAATAATTAACAGAAAACATTAAACACCCCTCACTTCCAACCTCCGCCCTGAGAAAGCTACCAAAACAGGTAAATAAATACATAGTAATTAACAAAAACAAACAAACAACAAACAAACACTGACTGGTAACAGGGTAAATCAAACAGTCTTCACAAAATCTAAATCTTGCCTGCTGTGGGATTACACAGAGTTCACAGGTTGACCCTCAAGAGCAGCTGTGTCAGGTATAAAATGTTAGGAAGGCTCACCAACATTTTGCAAAAAGTGATACATTTTACAGATTGAAGTGTGAAGAGAGTTCTTTAACTCTCCGTGGTCATCCTGCTAGGGGCACAACAACAAAAACCTGACCAACCATCATCATTTCTTCCGGTCCTCTGCATCTTCTTCCTTCAAACCAACTGTCTGCTTGTCCTCTCTCACAGCATCCATAAACCTCTTCGTTCTCTCTTTCTTCCTCTTTCTGAGCAGCTCAGTTCTCAAAATCCTCCAACCAGTATAATCCTCGTCTCTCCTCTGAACATGTCCAAACCAGTAACCTTGCTTCTCTAACTTGCTGTCTCCAAAACGTCCAACCTGAACTGTCCCTCTAATATACTCATGTCTAATCCTGTACATCCTCATCACACCCAACAAAAATCTCAGCATATTTAACTCTGACTCCTCCAACTGTGCTGCCTGTCTTATTGCCAGTGCCACCATCCACAACCCATATAGCATAGCAGGTCTCACTACCATCCTGTAAACCTTAATTCAGCACACAGATGAGAACACTAACGTTGAAGTTTAGCTGTACTGTTGCATATTTGATTTCTCACCTTGATGTCCCAAAAGGTAAGACACCACACAGAAGGGCCGAGATGCCAGATGAGTTACCAGCACAGCTGAACAAATAATACTGTTTGCTGTCTCATATATTATTATTTATGCCCAAACCTCAAAATCAGATATGTGATAAAAAAAAAAATACTACTTAAAAATGCTGCTTGTATTAGTGTCCAGCCCGAGTCATGTATAATCCCCGTTTAACCAGGGACATTTCCTGCCTTTATAACAGCTGAGGCTCTGGCACCACCCACAACCACACTCAGCAGAGTGAGTTAGAGTTAATATAGTCTTGTAGTCCAGGATCAGTGAAAAGGAAGTTGCATCATAACATGGAATTTCCACAAAATTCAGCACCCAAGAAAGAAGAGAGGTGTAAGTAAGTGAAGGCCCTTTGAGACCACCACTCTAGCTAGTTACTGAGTTCAGTGTCTGAGCTGCAGTGAAAGTCCAATAATATCTCGAGCTCACAATAGAGGGCATGTTTAACAGGGTGGCTGGAAAGAAGTCAGTGACAGGAAAAAAATGTGTCAGAGCACAAGAGGGGGAAAAAAAAATATTCAATGTAGGAGTTTGGGAGGAAATTCAGCTTTCAGTAGGAAAAAACCAAGACCAAAGCAACACAGAAGAGCTAAAAACAAAAGGGCTGGATTATTCTGTTCAGCATAGATCCCAGTTAATTCCAGGATCTCTGGCTGTATTTGAAAATTTTGATTCACAAACTTTCTTACCTGCCAAAATGACTGGGTGAAAACTGCTCCCAGATCACGCACTGCCCAACTGAGCAATCCTCCGAGAATGAATACCATGGTGAGATCAAAAGGGCTGTCTGAGGCCTTCAGAAAGAAGATAGTAGCAGTTTATAAGTCTGGTAAGGGATTTAAAAATATCTCAAAAGAATTTCCAATCAGCCATTCCACTGTCTGGAAAATAGTCTACAAGTAGAGGACTTCCAAAACAACTGCGAGCATGCCCAGGTCTGGCCGTCAAGCAAGTTCACCCTGAGAGCAGACTGCAAGATGCTAAAAGAAGTCTCCAAAAACCCTAAAATATCATCACGGTACCTACAGCAGGCTCTTGCTAATGTTGATGTGAAAGTGCATGCCTCTACAATCAGAAAGAGACTGCAGAACTTTAACTTGTATGGGAGACCTGGTGGTGGCCTTGCCTGCTCACCATCATAGAATCCACCATGAATTCTTCCCTGTATCAGAGGGTGCTTGAGGAACATGTGAGACCATCTGTAAGAACATTAAAGCTGAAGTGGAACTGGACCCTGTAACACGACAATGACCCAAAATAAACCAGTAAATCCACCAAAGACTGGCTGAAAACTTAGAAATGCAGAGTCCTGAAGTGTCCGAGTCAAAGCCCTGATCTTAATCCCATTGAGATGTGGGATTGACTTGAAACAGGCTGCACATGCAAAAAACCCCTCAAACATATATATATATATATATATATATATATATATATATATATATATATATGTATATATATATATCCCAGTTTTATATAACTTTGAATCAAATCCAGATCCCTCTTGCTACGAGGCAAAGCTCTAATCACTGCTCCACTGTACTGTCTGCACATCACTCCCTGCACACATTCACAAAACAGAGCAGTTCACTGTTTACATATGTTCCTCGAAAATGATCATAGCATCTCCCAACCCACCGAAATCTAATCAGAAATAAGTCAATGCATTTAAACACTGATAGATGGTTTAAAAGTGAAAGTGACTATTTTGTCATTGTGAAACACGGCACAGCACACAGTGAGACAACGAAATTACACCTCTGCTTTTCTCCCATACACACCGTACAGCAGGGGGTAGTTATGTAAAGCGCCCGGGGAGCAGTAATGGGGACGGTAGCTTGCTCAAGGGTGCCTCAGGGAAACCGAATGGTCTGGGATTCTGCTGAGACAGCCTAAGGGGTCAACCCGAGTTATTGGTTATATGACTGGTCGCAATATGACTCTCGCAAACCAACCACCTGCATGTCCTCTATCACCACATCCATAAACCTCTTCTTTGAGGCAGCGGTGGCCTAGTGGTTAGGGAGTTGCCCCAGAGGTTGAATTTCGTTTTCTTTTGCTGTGCTGTGATTCACAATGACAAGAATAGTCACTTTCACTTTGGTTTTTCTCTTTTCATCTTTCCTGGCAGCTCCATCTTCAACATCCTCCTTCCAACATAATCCTCGTCTCTACTCTGGACATATCCAAACTAACGCTACCTTGTTTCTCTAACTTAACCTCTAATACGTCTGACCTGCACCCTGTAGACTGACAGCACTGGTGGGGGTCGTTGTTAATCCGGGCCTCAACCAATCTGCTATGGAATTCAGTTTCGTTCTCTGCATACTGATTTGGCAGGATTCACACCGGATGTCCTGATATAACCCTCCACATTTATCCGGGCTTGGGAACGACATGAAGATTTACTCTGGCTTGTGCATCCCTAGAGTTCCCTTTGCCTTTATTCCTGCAGGCCATAAAAAGAGAGGCTATGCAGACATCATGTCCTTACAGATGAGTTTTGTACAGTGCAACTGATGATCGAGAAAATCAAAGGGTAAGAAAACAGATTAGAAATGAACACACAGGACAGGATTTTTAGAATGATTCGTAGATTTTCCTTCATTTAACTGTTGTAGTTTTCCTCGGCCTTTTCACCTTTTAAACATCTTTCACAATCCTTGCATTGAGCAGAAAGGTTTTACTCACTGTATCATGCTGTATTACAGCCATCGAAATGACGTCACTCCTTTAGGTTATACCTGAGCGCCCTCTACTGGATGCCCGGTGCTGTTGCAGCAGCCAATGCTGTACTAAATCTGTAAACAAAAATGGCTTTACAACTGTTACAATTTTGGTTAAATTCTCCCAAAGTATAAAGCACATTACTTTCACATCTTTTTGTAACATCACTTACTGTTTGTCTGAGCTACAACACCGAAGATCATAAACAATTTTCTGAGATGTCATTTTTACATTTACAGCATTTAGTAGATATAATTATCCAGAGTGCCTTCCAACTCCTGATGAAGTTAATATATTCATATACACCAATCAGCCAAAACAATAAAACCAGCAAGTGACAGCTTGAGTGGAAGACACAGATAATTTCGATGAGACCAACACAATTCTAAGCAGGAAGTTTTAATATTGTGGCTGATTGTTCATCTGTCACAAACCACTCCAGCCACTCTTCTTCACCCATTCCAACCTGCCTGCACTCTCTTCTTCACCTCTCTTCCACACTCGCTGTTACACTAAACTGTTGATCCCAAGTATTTAAACTCCTCCACCTTTGTTACCTCCACTCCCTGCATCCTAACCACGCCACTTTCCTCCCTTTCATTCACACTTATGTATTCTGTCTTTGCCCTACTCACTTTCATTCCTCTCCTCTCCAGAGCATATCTCCATCTCTCAAGGTTCTCCTCAAGCTGCTCCCTACTCTCACTACAGATCACAATATCATCAGCAAACATCATCGTCCATGGAGACGCTTGTTTAACCTCGTCCGTCAACCTGTCCATTACTATTGCAAACAAGAATGGGCTCAGTGCTGATCCTTGATGTAATCCAACATCTACCTTAAATGCATCCGTCACTCCCACTGCAGATCTCACCACTGTTACACTGTCATCATACATATCCTGAACTACTCTCACATACTTCTCTGTAACACCAGACTTCCTCATACAAAACCACAACTCCTCTCTAGGCACCCTGTCATATGCTTTCTCCAAATCCTTAAAGGCACAATGCAGCTCCTTCTGACCTTCTCTGTACTTCTCCATCAACAAACATCAGAGCAAACATCTGTGGTGCACTTTCTCGGCATAAAACCATACTGCTGTTCACTGATCCTCACCTCTTTTCTTAACCGAGCTTCCACTACTCTTTCCCATAACTTCATGGTGTGGCTGATCAACTTTATCCCTCTATAGTTACTACAGCTCTGTGCATCACCCTTATTCTTGAAGATCGGTACCAGTACACTTCGTCTCCACTCCTCAGGCATCTTCTCACTTGCCAAGATTGTGTTAAACAATCTGGTCAGAAACTCAACTGCCATCTCCCCTAAACATCTCCATGCTTCCATTGGTATGTCATCCAGGCCAACAGCTTTTCCATTCTTCATCCTCTTCATCACTGCCCTTACTTCCATCTTGTTTATTTGCTGCACTTCCTGGTTCACTCTTCTCACATCATCCAGTCTTCTCTCCCTCTCATTTTCTTCATTCATCAGCCCCTCAAAGTATTCCTTCCATCTGTTCACCTGTGAGTACGTTTCCATTTCTATCTTTAATCGCCCTGATCTGTTGCACATCTTTCCCAGATCTGTCTCTCTGTCTAGCCAATCAGTAAAGGTCCTTTTCTCCCTCTTTACTGTCCAACCTCTCAAACAATTCACCAAACACCTGATCTTTGGCCTTCACCACTTTCTTCTCCCTGCGGTTCATCTCCTTGTACAGCCGTCTACTTTCTTCATCTCTCTGACTGTCCCATGTCTTCTTTACCTCCCTCTTCTTTTGAATACACCAGTTTCCTTATCTTCCTTTTTCCTTCCAGATGTCACACCAAGACATTTCTAGCTGTCAGCCTTATCACTTCTGCAGTAGTTTCCCAGCAATCCGGTAGCTCTTCAACACCTACCAGTGCCCGTGTTAACTCCTGTCTGAATCCACCTTGCAGTCCTCCTCCTTCAGCTTCCACCACTTGGTCCTCTTTTTCCTCCCCTTCTTGACCTCCAAGGTCATCCCTCAAACCACCTTCCTATGCTGTTTAACTACTCCCTGTCACTACTTTGCAGTCTCTAATCTCTTTCAGATTGACCCTCCTGCAAAGGATATAATCCACCCGTGAGCATCGTCCTCCACTCTTATACATCACCCTGTGCTCCTCCCTCTTCCTTCAGCATAACACCTACCCCATTCCTCCTTCTTACTACCTTACTATCTTACTACTAACGACCTTACTACCGTTCCATCCAGTCTCTTGCACACACAAAATGTCAACCTTCCTTCTCTCTATCATATCAGCTAATTCTCTACCTTTACCAGTCATGCTGCCAATATTCAAAGTCCCTACCCTCACTTCCACTCTCCTCTCCTTCTTTCTCTCCTTCTCCGTCTGGACATGCCTTCCTCCTCCTCTTCTTCTCCTTTGGCCAACAGAAGTCCAATTTCCACCTGCACCCTGTAGGCTAACAGCACTGGTGGCGGTTATTGTTAACCTATCCCTCGACTGATCCGGTTTGGAATTCTGTATCGTTGTCCACATATTGATTTGGAAAAGTTTTACACCGGATGCCCTTCCTGACGTAACCCTTCCCATTTACCCAGGCTTGGGACCGGCACGAAGAAATACACTGGCTTCTGCTTCTCTAGTGGCTGGGTTCACTTATCAAAATGTGATATTTTTTATTGCGTTTGAACATTATTATTTCTGAATTCAGGTATGACAAGAGTTCTTCATGTCTAGGCTACATTTTATTAGCAACAATTAGAGCTTCCTGATCAAGCAGAAGACTGAAAGTTGCCCTACAAACTAAATTTGTTTGGAATTGCCTGGAATTTTCTAAATGTCTTTATGTCCAAAACATCTGTAATATCGCCTATGTATCAGATTTTCCCTCAAATTTTTTCTCTGTCACTTTTCATGCATAGTTTCTTACCGATCCAGGAAGAAAGCAAATTATTTATGTATTTTGTTCATTCTATTCTTAAATGTTATAACTGACAACCACAAACAAAACATTCTCTAAACATTTTAACTACAGTAACACATCAGCTCATGTTAGCCTGCATGTCATAATCCTAAAACAAAGCGCATGTAACTGTTTCTTTTACAGGTTCAGTCTGAAGAAGTGAAAAATGACTCAATTCCACAGCATTATATTGTTGTTTCAACATCTATTTCTGCATGATTCCCACTAAAGACTCCTTTTCCCCCTGACCAATAATCTTCGAATCACACTGGAAACTAATACAACACACCAAATCTGCTAAATTATGTGTGTGTGCGCTGCTCTGACAAAAAAGAGAGAGTGAGAGAGAGAGAGATTTACTTACTGGGAAGAGATCACCCTGCCAGTAGGCAACAGTGGCTGAACGGAGTAAGAGCGCTGCAGCTGCTTTGCCCTTTAGCCTGGCACTTTCTCGTTCTAAATGGATGTATCTGATAGGACTGTCAAACAGCAATTGAAGAGATGGAATTAATAAAACACAACCGTTCCTTCCGCTCCTCAAAATCCGAACTCCAAAAAAAATTCCTCCAGATTTTAACATTAAATTCTCTTAGAAGTGGTGTACAGAAGTGGTGTTTGCATATGATCCTCGAAAATGATCCTAGCATCTCCTAACTCACAAAAATCTAATCTAATCAGAAATACAAAGAAATTAATTTCAGTCTATGCAGACATAATTTCTTTACAGATTATTTTTGTTCAATGCAACTGATGATCGAGATTTAACAACAGAAAATCAAGGGGTAAGAAAACAGCCTAGAAATGAACACACAGGACCTTCATCTGTTTCTAGAGGGATTTGTAGATCTTTCTTCTTTAAACTGTTGTAGTTTTTCTCTGCCCTTTCACATTTTAAACAAATTTCATAGTCCTGGTAGTGACCAGAAAAAAGTTTATTAATGTTCACAGTAAACAATGCACGAAACACAAATGAATGCAGACCACAATTCCATGCCGTTATAGACATTCAGGTGCTGGTTATAATTACAGTAAAAGATTCATATCTTAAGATCAGTTTTGTAGTCAGTCAGCAGGCCTACTGGTATCAGCACAGCCTTACAGCGCTGCAAAAGCACTCATTCATTCCCAGTCTTTGTGTGAGTGTGTGTGTGTGTGTGTGTGTGTGAGGCACAGATGTTGCAGCACTAACACACTCAAACCGTTTGTAGTGCTGTATAACAGCCATGGAAACAACATCACTCTCTAGTGTGGCTGAGCTCTCCCAACACTCTCTGCTGGTTGACCGGTGGTGTTGCAGCAGCCAATGCTGTAATGAAATCAGCCTCAGTAAAAAAAAAAATGGCTTTATAGCTGTTACAATTTTACCTGAATCCTCCCAAAAGTGCAAAGCAAATTAAATTTATATCTTTTCACGAGTCTGCACTGAATGTTTGTCCGAGGTACAAAAGGAAAGAGCATACAACACTTTTCATCTGATAATCATGGGTCATCCAAACTTGGCTGATTTGAGTCATCCAAAAAAAGATTATCGGGAGAAGAGGTAAAAGTCACTCAGAACAGTTCATTTTGCAGGCATTCCTTGATTACCTTTCATGGCATCTTCCTATCCCATCAAAATCTATTCCTAAAAACAAGTCAGTGTAATTACTGAAGGCTTGTGGTTTGAGGTATTGTGCTATCGTCCCTTGCTCCACTTTAAATAAATGCACTTCTGTTGAGTATAATTACATGTATGCATGCTGTGTTATTTTAGCCATGAATGATTTTGACTGGGGGGGACGGCACCTTACTCAAGGGTACCTCAGGGCAACCTATTGGGAAGGGGTTTGAACACCCGATCCTCTGGCCAACTCCCTAACCACTAGGCCACCGTTGCCGTATAGGTGAACAATGAAAATGAAGTGAAAGCAACTATTGTAAGTAAACAGCATAAGATTATTGAACCACTGAAAATCCATCAGTCCTTCAATCAATCCATCCAACCATCTTATAATGGATAATGGAGCCCAGTTCTAAACAATAGACCACTGCTGCCCCAGTTATAAGCAGAATGAAAAGGAGTAAAACCATTTAATGATTTTAATCCTTTCCCTTTTGAACGTAGCTTGATTCAAATGGAAGCCCTTATTGAGTCAATTTGGCACACAGTCACAGTGATCAGTAATACAGTGTTACTGGTTAATGCTAATATAATGTTCATGGAAACAGAAACAGTGAAAACAACACGTCCTCCTTTTCTACACATCAACAAATATTCCACAAACTGTACATTTACACGGGAAAAGGACCCAGTGATGGGTTATATTTAAACTAAATCACATTAAAAACAATGATGACCACAGCAATAAGAAAGAAGAAGGATGAACTTATCAACACTTGATCAGGTGATGCGTTCTTCTTGCTCTGTAGTGCATTTAAACCTAAAAGAAAAAAAAATGTATCAGTCTAAAGCTGAAATTACATAAATGAATGAAAATATAACAGAATGGATAGACAATGACAATTCATGCTTGTGAAGTTAATTTACATTCATATACACCAATCAGCCAAAACAATAAAACCAGTCACAGCTTAAAGAGAAGACTTTGATAATTTCACTATAATAACACCTGTCAAGGGGACGGATATATTAGTTATTAACTTGGACTCTCAGTTATTGAAGTTTACGTCTAAGAAGCAGGAAAATTGTTCAAGTGTAAGGGTCTGTGTGAGAAGCGACGGCTAACCCATCTAATCCTACAGTAGAGCTGCTGTAGCATGACATGTTTAAAATATTGAGGCTGGCTATGAGAGAAAGGTGTGTAAACACACAGTGCATTACAGCTGGGAGATCTTGGGTCCAGGCATTCATGTGGTTGTTATTTTGAACATGTTTCACCAACTTAACCACTATTGCACACAAAGTAAACCTCTTCTTTGTAGCAGTGTCCTCTCTCAGCAGGGTAATGCGTCCTGCCACATTATAAACCATTTTTCAGAATAAATTGAGGAACATGACCATGTTGACTTGGCCTCAGAATTCCACAGATCTCAATCTGATGAGATTTTGGGGGGGCGTGACAAAAAAAATTGCTCTCTCGCCATAATTACTTATAGAAGCTAAAAGATCTGTCCTATTTCTAGATGGGACCAACACAATTCTAAGCAGGAGGTTTTAATATTGTGGCTGATTGTTGTGTGTACTGGTGTTAAATCAATTCAGTAGTATCTAATCAGACAGTATTTCTGGTGCAGAAACCTGACGTAGCAGTGAGATTTGAACTGTTCCAGTTGTTAACAACAATTAGAGCCTTAATGGGACGTCTGTTTTGTGTGTGGTGTGTAAAGTGTAGTGAATGAATGTGACATTTGACTGGTCTATAAAATTCATGTACAGTGTATTCTTCTTTAAGTGATTCAGTTTGAGAAATAAAACAGGAGAACACATTACCGCCTGGAGGAGGAGGAGGAGGTGCATCTGTAAAGAAGAGTCAGATTAAGATCATTTACATGAATTGCAATAAAAGTTCATTTTTATCAGAAAAAATCTTATCAGCTGATAATGTACCTGATATAATCACAGTGAAGGTCTCATTAAGAGTGTCTGAACTCAGTTGAACCCAAAACTGAAATGTAATGTTCAGTTTCCTGGGGTTTTCAATCGTATGATAAAATGTATAATTATCATTGATGCTCATGTTAAGGTTGGTCTTGTTTTCCAGATCCAGAGAGTCATTGAAATACTTCCACTTGTAGCCATCGACCTTACAGCTCTCACATTTCAGAGTGCAAGTTAAATTCAAGGGCTCCTCCACAGTCCCATGTTGGTCAGGACAGATAAGTGTAGCTTCTGAAAACAAAACCGGAGACAAATAATGTCAGTGGATCACAGTTTACACACTAACAGCTACTTTAACACAAGATCTGTTCTTATTTCTTACCATCCGCACTGAGACACACTGTGGCCAGCAGGACCTGAACCAGTGCACACTGAAGAACCTGCTTCATGGTCTCAGTCCTCAGGTCACTGCTAGGAAACATCTATTATTATTATTATTATTATTATTATTATTATTATCTCAGATTACAGTTCAGCCACAGAAAGTAAAAAACTATGTGTAAAAAGTAAAAGAGGAAACAGCACTACTTTATTACATTTACATTTGCAGCATTTAGCAGACGCTTTTATCCAGAGTGACTTCCATGTCATAATTACGCACTAAATCTCCAGTGTTACACTAAAAGACCCAAAGCTTTAGAACCTCTCTCCTTCCTCCATGAAGATTTTCCTTTCTGCTGTTCTGATTGGTTAAAAACACTCAGACAGAACTCCCTTTCTGAAATGTTCCTGAAAAAAAGCAGCAACAACCATGAACGATGTGTATGTATAGCTGAATGATTTTAAACACTTTATTTATTGACTTTTATAATATTTACAAAATGTTCTCCCACAGAAAATACATAAAATAAAATAATAAACAGAAAACATTAAACAAACACCCCTCCCTTCCAACCTCCGCCCTGAGAAAGCTACCAAAAAAGGTAAATAAATACATAGTAATTAACAAAAACAAACAAACAACAAACAAACACTGACTGGTAACAGGGTAAATCATACAGTCTTCACAAAATCTAAATCTTGCCTGCTGTGGGATTACACAGAGTTCACAGGTTGACCCTCAAGAGCAGCTGTGTTGAGTATAAAATGTTAGGAAGGCTCACCAACATTTCGCAAAAAGTGATATTTTACAGATTGAGCAAGTGTGAAGAGAGTTCTTTAAGTCTCTGTGGTCATCCTGCTAGGGGCACAACAACAAAAACCTGACCAACCATCATCATTTCTTCCGGTCCTCTGCATCTTCTTCCTGCTTGTCCTCTCTCACAACATCCATAGTCTCTCTTTCTTCCTCTATCTAAGCAGCTCCGTTCTCTGTTCTCTACCAGTATAATCCTCGTCTCTCCTCTGGACATGTCCAAACCAGTGCAACCTTGCTGCTCTAATGTTGTCTCCAACACGTCCAACCTGAACTGTCCCTCTAATAGACTCATGTCTAATCCTGTCCATCCTCGTCACACCAAACAAAATTCTCAGCATATTTAACTCTGACTCCTCCAACTGTGCTGCCTGTCTAGGGGCTGGTGGTTAGGGAGTTGCCCCATATTGGAAGATTGTGGGTTCAAACCCCTTACCAGTAGGTTGCCCTGAGGTACCCTTGAGCAAGGTACCGTCCCAGTCACTCCTACCCGAGAGCTTTCAATAGCTGCCCCGTGCTGCACGGTGTTTCTGCACGGTGTAAATCTTTCCTTACCATCCTGTAAACCTTTCCTTACCATCCTGTAAACCTTACCTTAATTCAGCACAGATGAGAACACTAACGTTGAAGTTTAGCTGTACTGTTGCATATTTGATTTCTCACCTTGATGTCCCACAAGGTAAGACACCACGCAGGAGAGCCGAGATGCCAGATGAGTTACCAGCACAGCTGAACAAATAATACTGTTTCCTGTCTCATGTATTATTATTTAAGCCCAAACCTCAAAATCAGATATGTGATAAAAAAAATTACTACTTAAAAATGCTGCTTGTATTAGTGTCCAGCCCGAGTCATGTATAATCCCCGTTTAACCAGGGACATTTCCTGCCTTTATAACAGCTGAGGCTCTGGCACCACCCACAACCACACTCAGCAGAGTGAGTTAGAGTTAATATAGTCCAGTCCTCCAGGATCAGTGAAAAGGAAGTTGCATCATAACATTTCCACAAAATTCAGCATCAGATAAAGAAGAGAACTGAAGGCCCTTTGAGACCAGTTATCACTCTGAAGAAGTTACTGAGTTCAGTGTCTGGAGCTGCAGTGAAAGCCCAATAATATCTTAATAATATCTCAAGCTCTGCTCATAGCTGGCATGTTTAAGAGGGTGGCTGGAAAGAAGTCAGTTACAGGAAAAAAATGTGTCAGAGCACAAGAGGGGGAAAAAAATATCACACAGAATGTATCACAATGAGCCAGTTCAATGTAGGAGTTTGGGAGGAAATTCAGCTTTCAGTAGGAAAAAATCCAAGACCAAAGCAACACAGAAGAAGCTAAAAAACAAAAAGGTCAATATTCTGCAATTCAGCATATAGATCCCAGTTAATTCCAGGATCTCTGGCTGTATTTGAAAATTTTGATTCACAAACTTTCTCACCTGCCAAAATGACTGGGTGAAAACTGCTCCCAGATCACGCACTGCCCAACTGAGCAATCCTCCCTCAACATAATGAGAGCTGTAACAATGCTTTGACATAAAGTAAGTTTTTATGTTCTTTAGTCAGACCGGTTTGCAAAAACAAATGATTGACAACTTTTAAGACTGTTCAATACTTTAGCAAGATTGGACATACACAAATGTTTGACTAAAAAATGCCATCTGTGACAGAAAATCTGCACAGAAGTCCCAGTCTATGAGATCACGGAAACCTTCCTATAAAAAACTTGTGTTCTTTTAAGGCAGATGTTATTTTCACCATTTTTTCTTATTTTCTGTAAAATGCTTCTCCTCTCCAAGACTCCTCTAATGTTCTGCTTACAGAGAAGAGTTCGCTCTGGAGACTGTCCATGCTTGATAGAGGCATTAATGCTGCATCTATTTTTAGCTCCTGTGTAAACTTTGGTTACCTGCTTCGGCTGAGGTAGGATGGTTTAATTTCTTCAGCTTTATGTTTTTCATTATTTGGCTGTAATACTTGCTGTCACAAACGAACAGCAGGAAAAACGTATTATTCTTAAAAAGTGATGGTAAACACTGCCTGTCAGTGTCCCAAAATGAACAGTGCTGTTAAATGATCAGAGGTCTTTCTCTTGAGTAGAACAGAAAAAAAAATCACATGCTACTGATTGGATGTAAAAGTGAAAAAAAAAAAGTGAAAGTGACTACCCTTGTCATTGCGAGGTCACGGCACAGCACACATGAACCACAACGAAATTGGACCTCTGCATTTTACCCATGCACACTCAAACCCGTGCAGTAGTGGGCAGCTATTGAAAGCGCCCGGGGAGCAGTGATGGGGACGGTACCTTGCTCAAGGGTACCTCAGGGCAACCTATTGGGAAGGGGTTTGAACCCCCGATCCTCTGATCATGCGGCTAACGCCCTAACCGCTAGGCCACCGCTGCCCCAAATTTATCTTTCACCTGTCCTTCCTTGATAGTGCCCTCATCTGAATTTCCTTGATATTTTCATTTCACCACTGGATTCACTGCTTTTATGCAGAAAAAATTAGATTAGAAGAAGCCATCACTCTTCAGCTGTGCTGGCCACAGTGGTCAAGAACCCTCAGCAAAGAGAACCGATGTTCTCCATGTATTGATATATACAGGAATTCTGTTTAGACTGACAGGTCCAAACGTTAATACAGACGTGTTTACATATAAAATCTATCTATGATCATATATGATCTTCATACTGATTTAAAAAGAAAATAATCCAGGTTGTTCTGTGTTACCTCACTCAAAGTGTAGCAGCAGATGTTGCTCTGCACAGCTCGTGAGAGCACTCCTGGTTTTTATATTGGGCTAACAGGTGAGCTTCATTTGGGGTTGGCTTTAAAAGCCCCATTGAGCGAGAGCACAGCGTCGGTCTTTGTTAATCTGTACGTGTCGTGTAAGTTTATCTGTGTTTTGAGTTCCTGTACAGTTATGTTATTAAAGCTTTTACGTTGTAATGACCTCTCGGCTCAGCACTGATGTCCAGGGCACAACACCTCCACCATCCTTACACAAAGCTACAATAACCCATACAGTTGTTCATCTACAGAAACACAGAACAGAGGTTTAGATCAAATATATATTTAAGATTGTCAAAAAAATATATAAAATCACATCATACATACAGTTAATACAAAACAGAAAATAATGAAGTGAAATCATTCATAATCAATAATATTGATGAACAGTGAAAATGAAATGAAAGTGACTATTGTGTACCAAAACAAAATGCAATCTTTGCATTTAACCCATACAAACACACATGCCCAGGGAGCAGTACTTTGCTCAATGGTACGTCAGGATAACATACTGATATGGGACTCAAACCCACAATCTTCTGATAGAGTCCAAGTCTCTAAACATCAGGCCACCGCTGCCCCAGTTACAGAATGAAAAGTAGTAAAACCATTTAATGATTTTAATCTTTGCCAGTTTGAACATAGCTAGATTTAAAAGGAAGCCCTTAAAGAGCTAATCTGACTCACAATCACTTAGTAATCAGTAATACAGTGTTGCTAGTTATGCAAATAAAATATTCATATAAAGCACCGGTGATTTTTATATTTGATTTTTACAATTTCAGTTAGAGTGCAGTGGACAAGTGCAGTTTGTTTCTTTTTATTATGTATAAAACTAAAAAAACTAAAAGAAAGATGACAACGACTGTAAAAAAGATGATGAAAGCAGTTTTCAATGCTTGATTATGTGACTCCAAGTTCTTGATGTGTGGTTCATTTGTATCTAAGAAAGCATCTGTCCATTCTTTCAAGCTTAAATCACACAAAGGAATAAAAAAATTGAACATAATGGATACACAATGACAATTCATGCCAGTGAAGTTAATATATTCATATACACCAACCAGCAAAACAATAGGCTCATCTTAAAAATGACACTTTGAGTGGAAGACATTGATAATCTCATGGCACCTGACAAGGGAACAGGTATGTGTGCTATATCTCGATGGGACCAACACAATTCTAAGCAGGAGGTTTTAATATTGTGGCTGATTGTTGTGTGTACTGGTGTTAAATCAATTCAGTAGTATCTAATCAGACAGTATTTCTGGTGCAGAAACCTGACGTAGCAGTGAGATTTGAACTGTTCCAGTTGTTAACAACAATTAGAGCCTTAATGGGACGTCTGTTTTGTGTGTGGTGTGTAAAGTGTAGTGAATGAATGTGACATTTGACTGGTCTATAAAATCTATGTACAGTGTATTCTTGTAATATGATTATTTCATGTGAGAATAAATCAGGACGAGAACACATTACCGTCAGTAGGAGGAGGTGCACCTGTAAAGAAGAGCCAGATTAAGATCATTTACATGGACTACAAGAATTGTAAATGTATATTAGAAAATAACTGATCACAGTGAAGTTCTGTTTACAAAAGTCTGAGCTCAACACAATACTGGGCGGGAGGTTTCAATATTGTGGATGATGGGTGTATGGGTAAGTGTAACATTAAGAGTGAGCATCGCAAATGTATATTAGAAAAATATTTTAGCAAACAAATTACCTGATATGATCAGTGAAGTTAACTTTGCAGGAAGAACAGCAAAGTTTAGTTGGACCCAAAACTGAAATGTCATGTTTGGCTTCTTGGGGTTTTCAATCACATGATAAAATGTATAATTATTTTTGATGCTCATGTAACAGTAGGTCTTGTTCAGATCCTGAGTTGTATGAGAGTCATTGAAATACTTCCACTTGTAGACTGCGGCCTCCCGACTCACATTCAAGGTGCAATTTAAACCAAGTGCTCCTCCACAGTCCCTTCTATTGATCAGGACAGATAAGTGTAGCTTCTGAAAACAAAACTGAAGACAAATAATGTCAGTGGATCACAGTTTACACACTAACAGCTACTTTAACACAAGATCAGTCTTATTTCTTACCATCCCTTTTAAAACACCAGGACACTGTGACCAGCAGGACCTGAACCAGTGCACACTGAAGAATCTGCTTCATGGTCTCAGTCCTGCTGCTTCTGGAAGATCAAATGGAAAAGTGAACTGCAGGCCTGATAGCAGGTCTCAGATCAGCGGATCACAGCGGGTCTGTGTGAAAGAGAAGAACGAAGAGCGCTGCTTTATTTCTTCTGAGTGGGGTTTGATCCCTCACTGGACCACAGTCCAGGAAATAAACAGGGGGAAATAATCCGCCTTCACTCTCCCAGCATTACTTAGAAAACACCAAAAGTCTTCGTACTGTTCTCTCCTCCCTCTCTGAAGACTGGCCTCTCCGCTGATCTGATTGGTTAAAGGCGCTCGTACACAAGAAGCAGCTCCGTGTTGAAGGCGCTCTTCTCCCTCTGTGAGCTCCTGAAACGGAGCAGCGAAAACCTGCACCGCTGTGATCCGCCTGGAGATGTTCAGCTCACTGATTTTTAACTCTTTATTTATTGGTTTATTTTTCGCCAGACGTCGTTAAACTTTCTGCACTGCAGTGCAAGCAGGAGTGAAAGTAAAGAAGTGGCTATTTGCTCTTGCTGTGTTTCACAGCACACAGTGAAACAGCAAAGTGCCTCCTCTGCATTTAATCTACACCATCAGGGAGCAGTGATGGGGACAATACCTTGTTCATGGGTACAGTCGTGGGGAAAAACAAATCACAGAAGAGTGTAGCAGTTTATAAGTCTGGTAAGGGATTTAAAAAGATCTCAATAGAATTTGCATTCCATTCAGCTGTCCGGAAAATAGTCTACTAGTGGAGGACTTTCAGAACAACTGCCAGCATGCCCAGGTCTGTCCAAGTGTAACCGGTGAACTTCTGCGCTGTGGAGTTTAGTGATATGACATGGGAATCTCCTTGGAGTTTCTCCTCTTTTATTCTGACTGACATTACAACAAACAGACACCTCCAAATAAGTACAGCACCCACTCCATCTCTTCTCCTCAGGGGAATTGTAGAAAGAGGGAGGGGCCAAGGAGAGATTCAGAATGTATAGGGCCATACCAGGGAGTGGCTCTAATTAATAAAGAGTGACACTACAGGCTTGGAGGTCCTCACAGTCATGTAGAACAGGAACAGTTTGGGATTTACGAACAGATTTTATTATGATTATAACCATACTACACCAACCAGAGTTACACAGCAAGTCCCCATTAAGTAGGACTGAGTTTGCCAGAGAGAACACTGGAACAGAGACAGGACTGCTAATACTGTTCTTTGCACAGATGAGTCTTTTCATTGAATTTTTTGGACACCAGAACAGAGGACATGTTCTAATTGTACGCAGCCAAATCTGGCAGCTTCAGGGTAAGAGAATCTTTACATACCAACTGTGAAGCATGGAGTGAGATGTCATGGTTGGTCTTTACTGCAACCCAGGACCTGGCCAGCTCATCGTTATAGAATCCACCATGAATTCTGTAGGTATCAGAAGTACTTAGGAACATAGCAAGGACCATCTGCTTAAGAACAAAAAAGCTGAAGAAGAACTGGACTCTGCGACATGCCAATGACCCAAAACATTACCAGTAAATCCTCCAAGGACTGGCTGAAAACTACAGGAGAGTACTGGAGTGGTCGAGTCAAAACCCAGATCTTGATCTGTTGAGATGCTGGGACTTGACTTATAGCAGGCTGCTGCAAGGAAAATAATAATAATAATATGTAATAATAATAATAGTGAATATGAGGTAGGGTAAACTTTCTTCAGATTGATGTCAGAGACTGGTAGATGCTACAAGAGCGTCTCACTGCGGTTATTTCAGCCGAAGGAGGGAACACTAGCTAATAGGAGAGGTTGTCCTAACTTTTTCCTCAGTTAGAATAAACAATTTTGTTGATATCTTTTGTTTAATAATCAATCAAGGTAAATTTTAGTTTTTTACCTGCAGTTAAAACTCTTTTCCAGAAATAAATTTGAACAAGATCAGACATGGATAAGTGAACATTTATTTTCATATCAGAGCCTGAATATTTAATAGGGTGTCCTAAATTTTTTGGACTGTACTGGAGCTGGCTTAGCTAGTCGGGATTAAAACCACAACATTCCATCTGGGGCTTAGTCCCTCACCACTAGGTCACTGTTGCCCCATATAAATAAATACATAATAAAACAACAAGAAATGCATGCAATGATAGAGAGAATGTTCATCCGACTAAAATGTAGGCAGTAGGTATGTGAGAGAAGTGAGTGGAATAAGGCACAACGATATTTATATTAATACTAAATTAAACAGCATTGTTAAAGAAGTGCAGATGAATATTTCAATGTGTAATAATGCGTGTGTGTGTGCAGACAGCAGAGGGATAAGTATGGAGGCAGCACAGATGTCACTGTGAATGAGTCTGAGTGAGATTCAGTTCTGAATCAATTATAATCAAGAGCAGTTCTTTTGTGCAGAAAGTTTGCAAAGACTCACAAGCATTTATCAAAATGTGATATTTTTTATTGTGATTAAACATAAATATTTCTGAAGTCAAGTATGACGCGAGTTCTTCAAGTCTAGGCTACACTTTTTATAGGCAGCAATTGCGACTTCCTGATCAAACAAAGACTTTGAAAGTTGCCTAGGCTGAACTTGTCTTGGTGGCTGGAATTTCCATCCCGATGTCTAAAAACTCTCCAGCTTTTACTACATGTCCAAAACATCTGTAATATCAACCCTGCATCAGCTTTCCCCCTGGAAAAACAAAAGATCCTTTTTTTTTTTTTTGGTCACTTTTCATGCATAGTTTCTTAATGGCCCATTCCTTACCGATCCAGGAAGGAATATTTATGTATTTTGTTTGTTTGAGTCTTAAAAAATTTTTATAAACATTTTAACTACAGTAACACATCAGCTCATGATGAGCCCGCACGTCATAATCCTAAAACAAAGCCTGTATCTGTTCTTTTACAGGTTCAGTCAGAAGAAGTGAAAAACTGCTCCATTGAGCTGCTCCAATCCACAGCATTACAACATTAGATCAAAATCAAACTACATCTGCATGATTCCCATTCCCAAGAAGGCGTCAGTCTCACAATCACCCGGTCTGCCCAACCTTGCTGGTGCTGCCCAGACTCTGAGTGTGTGTTCACTCTGCGTACGGCAGAGAGAATAAGAAAAACAAAAACCTTACTGTGCAGAAGGATGATCCCGCAATGGTCTTTAGGACTGAGAGGTTGGATCCCTAAATTGTCCCTGTAACCCACACTTTAATTGCCGGCATTCTGCTTTTCCAAAGCTTGGTGCCCTGCTTATATCCCAGTGGGCTACTCAAACAGGAAGTGAGAAATGAGCAACATTCACCTCACTTGCACTTCACTGAACTCACAAAATCCTCCCTAGACTTGAATTAATTCCCAGCATTGACCTTGTTTCAACATCTAACTATATCTGCAATTCCACTTAGATCCACCTCCCCACCATACTTTAAATCCATGGCGAAACTAATACAACACACCAGCTTTACTATAGCTAAATATCTCAATCCACACAACGCCATATGTTTGGATAGTGAAGGAAACTGGAGTTCTGGAGAACCCATGGAGACATGAGAGAACCTGAAAAATCCGCACAGAAAAGCGGACCATCATAAAGAATCGCCGCACGGATTCACCCCGTATTCAACCAAGTTAAATAAATAAAGTATTGGTTGATTTCATTGGCTTAAATGTTTTGCACAATTTGGCTATAATACTTGTCACAAAGGCAATGGACAACAAAAAAATACATACATACACACACACACACACACATATATATAGATATAAATAAATAATACTATAAATAATGATCTTAAAAGCTGTCTGCTTGTACACACTGCTGCCAGTGTGAGAAAATGAACAATTAACATTAAGTGATCAAGTCTTTCTCTTGAGTAGAGCGGAAAAAATAGCACATGCTACTGCTTGGATGCAAGTTGATTTGCATATTACTCCAAATCTATTATTTGTGCCACATATTTATTTATTTTATTAAATAGCCAGACATGGGCTGCTGGGCCAGTAATCGCTCTGGACAGATCTCCAAGCCCCCTGACATTCATGTCATTTGACTGTGAAAGGAAAAAGACAGAAAAAAACCCCAAAACCAAAACAAAAACAACAAAAACATGCAGACAGAAATGACTGAGAAACCGAAAATCAAATCCACATGTAGCAAGTGTGTAGTTTAGACACAGATTATTTAAATTGATTCATTTCTTTATTTTTGTTCCTACAGGCCATAAAAAGAGAGGCTATGCAGACATCATTTCCTTACAGGTTATTTTTGTACAATGCAACTGATGATCGAGATTAAACAGAAAATCAAGGGGTAAGAAAACAGCCTAGAAATGAATACATAGGACCTTCATCCATTTCTAGAGGGATTTGTAGATCTTCCTTCTTTAAACTGTTGTAGTTTTCCTCTGCCCTTTCACCTTTATACATCTTTCATCATCCTGGCAGTGACCAGAAAAAAGAAGTTTATTCATTTTCACAGTAAACAATGCACGAAACACAAATGAATGCAGACCACAATTCAATGCCGTTATAGACATTCAGGTGCTGGTTATAATTACAGTAAAAGATTCATATATTAAGAGTCAGTTTGGTCATTCAGCAGGCCTACTGGTATCAGCACAGCCTTACAGCGCTGCATAAGCAGTGTTCATTCACAATCTGCCACTGCTAGAAACTGCTCACATCTGACAGCAGCAATTAGAGTGAGTGTGTGTGAGGCTGGATCGCTGATGCTGCTGCGGCAAACGCGTACCTGCGTGGTAATTGCTGTATTATAGACATGGAAATGACATCACTCCCTATGGTATGGCTGAGCTCTCCTGGCGCCCTCTGCTGGTTGACTGGTGGTGTTGCAGCGTGTGCTGTATAGAAACAGCCTGATAAACAAAGTAAACTAGCTGTTGAATTTGCCTCGTTCTTCCAAAGAAGTACCGAAGCCACATTACCTTCCATCTTTTTGCGAAGTCTGCACTGATTGACTATCGTCGCGCTTGGCAAGACAACACTTCTCATGTGACAAATCTGAGATGCCTTATAAAGGTTCCAGTCAAATACAGTTGACAGTGATTATTTCTTGCATATTATTCCGCCTCTACACTTCTACACTCTGCCCATTACTTTACCTCGATGCAGCTCTGGAACATACAAGGTTGCCTATACCGCATTTATTTGCTGGAGCGATTTCCAGACAAAGAAATAACAACACTACAATGAAATGCTTTCTAGGAATTTCTCGTCATGGTTCTCTGAGTCTTTAACATTGTAACATACAGCCTGTAACTAATGTACATGCATTACATAGCAATACACTTTCACCTTTCCATTCTTGACAGTGCCTTTCCCCCCCCATACAGTGTAAAGCGAGCAGGGAAATGTTCTGAACAAACAAAGAGAGGCCAGTGTTGGACAGACGGATTCTGATAATCCATGATCATGATGTGCATCAAAAACATTCCACATACATTTGATAAATTTTGTCAAGCATACACTCATTCACTCCTTCACAAACACACACTTCAACAAAGGAGCTTGATGGGAAACATAACAGGCCCAAAAGACAGCCAAACTACACACGGTATATTTTCATATCACCACTAGAGTCACTGCTTTTCTGCAGAAAAGAGATTACAAGAAGCCATCACTATTCAGCCATGCTGGCCACAGTGGACAAGAACACTCAGCCAAGAGAACCGATAAAAAGGACAAGGACAGTAATAATATTTAAATATTTAAATGTAAATAAACTCCAGAGACGTATATTAAATGTATGTCAGATAATATTATATATGATTGAGTGCAAGAGACATTCTGGGGCAAAAAAAAAAATTCAGAATCAAAATGAAAGGTTTCAGGAATGTTCCATCCAACTGCTCATAATTGGCTCAGCCCTAGACTTGGTGCTGCACTGAGTCATTCACAGCAGACCACTGCAAAAATAATCACTCATTCTGAATGTGATTGGAGAGTGGTGACTATTATCAAGTGGTTGCTGAAGTAGGTGGACAGAATCCATCTAAAATGGCCCCTTTGGTGATCTTTTGCACCTAAAGTAATGCACTAAATATCAAATGAGGACGTCTGGGTATTTACAGAAAAAGCCAGCTCTCTGCTTTTATGAGGATGTATGAGGTTGAGTCTTAGGTGTTCTCACTTTGATAACACACTTCCCCCTATCATCTCCATCATATAACCTATAGGCGTGCTGTTCAGTGCACTGCTCTTGTGGAATGTGACGAGCCCTGTTACTATTGAACTACATAAATAATCAGGTAGTTTCAGAATGGTTTGTTTAAAACAAGTCTAGCAAAAAAAAAAAAAAAAAAAAAAAAAAAGTCATCACAACATTGAACTGTGTTTGCATGCAGGGAAGCTTAATGACACATTAATGTCTGAATGGCCCCTGCATGACAGTAATTTTCTAACAGTCACTTTAAAGGTTTCGCACTGTTTTAGTCCCAGGATGGGGGCGACCAGAGAGAGTGTAGATCCACAGAGCAGATGGCAGAAAGACGGATGATTGGATGTCTCCCTTTCACCCTTCTTTTTCTCTCTAACCTCTCAGAAGAACATCCTTGAATGTCTCAAACATGTTCCTTTGCCCCCCTCCCACCCCCTCAATCACAACCCATGACTCTGATATCATTCACCAGCTGGCCAATCACAGAGTCAGACTCAGTCAGAATCTGTGCCACTTCCTGCGGGCACGCAGGGAGCAGGAGGGTGCACACAGGAAAGAAAATGAACCTCACATTCCTTTCCAGCACAAAGAGCTTCCTGTATGAATGGTAACAGGTCACTTTTTGACAGCCTGACGGTAGCTGTGTCTCTGGCCTTGTCCGCGGGCGCAGCTTGCTCCAGTACCGTTTCCTGTGGCTGGAGGGTCCTTTGTGGTGCTGGGACCGTCTCTGGTGCTGCAGGTCAAACTGCTCTCTTGGAGAGTTGGGCTGGACTGAGCCCTCTGCAGAGAACCCTCCTCCAGCAGCATGGCCTCAAACACAGACAGATTGTCGTCTCCACAGCGCTGCTTCGCTCTCAGCAGCATGCTGTAGGTTTCATACCGTGTTTTCTAAAACAGACAGAGAACAGCTAAGCTCATGTTTGTTTTATGACGTAAGGTCAGTAACGTTGTGCGCAAAATTACTCAACAAATAATCATGACAAGTTCCTCTGACCAGAGACATTATTTTGGGACAGGGGCTGTGGAAACAGAAACATTGAGGGAGGATTTTTTGTTTTACCTTGATGGAATACATTTTTAGGTTTATAAAATTTGTATGCACTTGCACTTTTCATAGCTGAGGTCCTGGAATCTACATTTATTTTGTTCGGTAATGTACCAACAATAGTAAAAAAAAAATTCAGGTTTTTTTTCTTTTCATATGTTGTTCCATAAAAATCAGACAGCGTCATGAGAGACTTTCTTTTTCACATCCAACAGTGAGGCAAGATGTGTCTTCCCTCATGATGTGCTCATGTACAGTTGTAAGTCACTTCTACAGTAAATAAGCAATGTTCTTTTCCCCAAATCCCCCCGCCATTCAAGTTCTTTACAGTTGCATCTTCTGGCCCATCTCTCACCTCAAACTCCAGATACTCTTCCCTTAGTCTGTACTCCTCCAACTCACGACCTTTAACCTTTCGGTCTGGTGGGTATGAGCGGAGCTCAGCCAGCTCGGTGGAAGTGGCATGAAAACGAGCCTCGTGAGCTTGTACCTGCTCCTCCTACACAAACACACATGCACGCAAATGCTAAGAGATAAGAACTGCATTGTTTTAACAGCTTAATGGATGCAGAAAACATACACATACATTCTGCAGAAGCTAGACAACATTTTTAAAAATGCATTTTTTCTTATTTGATCTTGGACCTGTGAGAGTTTGGAGGCAGAGCCTGGTAGCAGCGGGCGGCTGAACTTCTTCTGTGAGCCAATGGCAGCTGGCAGGGGCGGGGCAGAAAACATGGCAGCAACTGTGTTGATTCGAGTGATCCAAGACTGCATTTGTTCTGCATTTCTGCACACACATGTACACAAAGCATTGCAAGACAATGTATAAAACATAATTAATGAAGCTTTGCATTTGCCCTACTAATGTGCATCTGGTGCTTAAACAGGAAAATAAAAATAGTAAATTGCAAAGAAACTGATACATTTTATTTTTACTTGCTTAGTAATTGCTTAATAAGGCAACACACGCGCACACACACACACACACACACACACACACACACACAGCTATGGTTATTCTATAAGAGCTATAACTGGGACAGGACTGCAACTGGAGCAGAACAAGCTTTCCTGAGGGACTGGAACATGTGGGGACACGCATGGATACACAAGGCTGGCGTAAAATACACACCCACCCACCCACCCAAGCACGTGGTGGGCGGCTGAATGATGCTGCTGGAATGAGAAAGACATGTTGAGTTTTTGTGAGACCAAAAGAGTTTTACATTTACATTGTAATTTACTAATTTAGCACTCTTTCATCTAAAGCAGCTTAAAAGGGAGGAACATCTATTTCTTTACTCATTAATGCTTTTTATATAAACTCCTTGTTTACATTAAGTTGTATGCCATACCTTATGTATACTGCAAAACCAAAAAGGTATATTTATATATACACTGGACACAATGATTAGGCAAGTGAGTGTTTTGACCATATCATCATTTTATGTATATAATCCAACTCCAAGCTGCATAAACTGTAAAACTAATTGGATTTAAGCAGAGCAGGTGATGTGTATGTGTGTAATGGGGGAGGGTGTGGCCTAACTTTCTATATCAAGGTGTGCAGAATTATTAGGCAGCTTCTCTTCCTCCTCGGATAAAATGGGCCAAAAAATAGAAAGAATTGACTATGATAAGTAAAAAATTGTAAAAAAGAACGCTTGCAGCAACCCATTATCCTCCAGTGCTGTCATGTTCCAGAACTACAGCCAAACTGGAGTGTCCAGAAGTATATTTTATATATATTATATAAAAAATACACACACACAAACACACGCTTCCCCCCCCCCCCCGACCAAATGTGTGTCCAAATACATGCCTGATCTCATGTTCTGTTTGAAGGTGGTTATTTGTTGTATGTTGTACATCTTCCACTAGAGTGACCCATGCAGTGATGCACATTTTATGCAACTGTTTAATATTTTCTACATCACAAACTACATGAACATATTTCTCATTCAGACTGCACTGAGTGGACTGTGCTGAACATGTTGGCATGTTGGCATGGAAGTCTAAAAGCAGGAAGAGACAGCTTCAACTTTTTATAATTTACAGCTTTAGAAGCTTTAAATATAGTTTTATAATTTATAAGCTTTATAATCATACAAATCTGATATTTTAAAGTAGAACATTACTTTTCTAATTCTAAAAACATAAATAAAGGTAACGTGTTTCAGCTTTGCCTTCTTTAGTCTGGTCAGGTATGCCGTAAACCCAGCCTTTTAAAAGCTTAATCGACATTAAAAAGAAACTGATACAAAAAAAAAAAAAAACACTCACGCAGCCTGGAACAGGTAGACTCTCCAGTCGGCTGTGCGAAGATAGAAAACATTAGGCCGTTTGTGGTAGTCAGTGGCTCTGATGGCCAGTGAGTGGTGTATGGACACTGCATTCTTTAAATCTTCATCAGAGAGCTGCTTATCAGGCCTATATTCTCCCTGCAAGAACAATTAATTAAACAATCAATCAATAATCAATCAGATACACACCAGATAACTTACTCTTTGCATATTTCTATTTGGCTCATCTATCAATGGCCACTAAATACTCATTACTAAACATGCATACTGCAGCAGCATGCAAAAGTTAGAAGAACAAAGAAAAAGGACTATAATCTGCTTTACACGAAACAAACTTAAGCATTATATTTTCCTCAAATTTGTTCATTATTTCACAAATAAGTAAAAGAGTTTAAGCTTATATACAAAGTAAATATGCTTACTGAAGTGTTACCATCTCACTGCCTCCTTTTCACTTCTTTGATGATTCACTTAATAAATGTGCCATGTGACATTTACTGAAAACCCAACCCTAGATTATAATTCTACACTGCAAAATGTCAGTGGCAATTGTTTCAAATATCGGCTGCATCATCTGACCATCTTCCCACCACATTAAATAAAAGGCAAAAGTCTCAAAACCACAGTTGCTCAAACACAGCCACTTAAAGGGAATAAATAAGAGCATGCAGTCCTACAAAAAATATTTATTGACATTTTCTGAATATACATTCTATGACTTTCTTGCCATAGAAAATATGCATCCAGTGTTCCTAGATGGAACCACGACTTCCTCTTAAAGGAGAATTCGCAGAACCTGGCACAGGCTGCCAGACTACAGGCTTCAGGCCAGCTGGAGCCCAGGGTCTTCTGGATTCAGCCCAGCAATCTGGATTAGTCAACTGATCCAGGAATGGAAATAGAACTCACACATAGCTTTGGGGTCAAGCAGCTAGGCTGGAAGCTAATTTTGTGTGTCTGAGACAAAAGAAAGTGAGATTTCCTGATATTTTCAGCAAACTCAAACTTACTTGGAATTGTGGACCCTCTTTCAGAAGCTTAACCAGATTTGCGTTCTGTGATTAAATGTTTCAGTCACTCTGTGCAGTACCAAACGTAACAGCACAGGGGTGCAGTGGAGCTCACGTACAGCAGAGCGTGCTTCGACTGCCGCAGTAGAAAAATATCACTCCACAGAAATAGTTACATAGAGTGCTGGGAGCAGTATTTAAAAATTCAGTATCATCTCAAATTTTTCATGGTATCAGAATTAGAAGATATTTAAGGTTGCATTAATTGAGTTGTCCCAGGCTTCCTGAGTACTGCTCCTCTCCTGTGTGCTAAAAGAAGGTGTAGCAGAAAATCTCTTAAAATTACATAAAGAGAAATTCAAATTATAGTAACACCCAGATTTACAGAAAAGAAACTGTTTATGCAGTTCTAAATTTTCCAAACAAGCAATAATCTGACCAGCCCAGCAATAGTTGAATTGATTGTATGTATGTATGTATGTATGTATATATATATATATATATATATATATATATATATGTGTGTGTGTGTGTAATATATAACATACATACAATATTATATATATACACATACACAGACACACACACATATACATACACACACACACACACACATACACACACACATACATACACACACACCACTGTGCAAAAGTTTTAGGCAGGTGTGGAAAAAATGCTGTAAAGAAAGAATGCTTTCAGAAATGGAAGTGTTAATCATTTATTTTCATCAGTCAACAAAATGCAAACAAAAAAGAGAATCTAAATCTAATCAATATTTGGTGTGACCACCCTTTGCCTTCAAAACAGCATCAATTCTTCTAGGTACACTTGCACACAGTTTTTGAAGGAACTCGGCTGGTCGGTCGTTCCAAACATGACTGTGTTTCAACCTCCGTGTGACACTGATGATCATCAGCATCTGTTTGGTAAAACTGGTTGATCATACACCGACTATAATCCTACAGAATCCCTGACTTTGTGCAAGTGTACCCAGAAGAACTGATGCTGGTTTGAAGGCAAAAGGTAGTAACACCAAATATTGATTTGATTTAGATTCTTCTTTGATTCGCTCACTTTGCATTTTGTAAATTGATAAAAATAAACAATCATTATTTATATTTCTGAAAGCATTCATTTTTCCACATTTTTTCAAGCATTTTTTCCACACCTGCCTAAAACTTTTGCACAGTACTTATATATATATATATATATATATATATAATATATATATATATATATATATATATATATATATATATATATATATATATATTACACTTTGTTTCAGGTGCAGAACATCTGCTCCAAGAGAGAGGGAGTGAAAAAAGAAGAACCTCCTTTGGGTCAAGTTAACCCATTCTCACCTTCTGTAGATAAAGAATAAGACCCTTAAGGACAGCATAGAATGTCTTCCAGCCTCGCTTCCCTCGAGGAGCTACAATTCACAAGATTATTGAAAACTTGTTAATTCATTATCCAGGCATGGAAGGCAATGTAGTTTGATAGAACATATGCATCAAGGGAGCATTTTAAACTGTTCTTCAGAAATCAGATACAATCTTACATAACATTATTTCTTTGGTTTATAGAAGTGGTACTGTATAATTGTTCATATTCTTAAATTATTTGAATTTTTTCTATTAGTGAAAATAATTTTTGTTTCTTTTTTGCTATATTAAATTCCAAGTTTTGTTTTGTACACATTTAAATATTTTTTTCAATAATAATTAGTGTGTGTTCAAATTCAATTTAGCCTTTACTGTAGTCATAGTTAAACAGGATACCTGTTATTGGTTGTCATGGTTTTATACGTCTGATAAAAATGTAAAAATACATTATCACAAATCACTCATGTCTGAATTACTTATGCAATCAAATTAATCCATCTTTAACATCTAATACAACTCTAGGACTTCACATTATAAGTTTACATCATAAAACATACAAGTAAATAAGTAAAATAAACAAGTAAAACAAGCCGTTATTGTTGGTATCAACAACAACAACAAGGCGGTATTTATGGTGTATTACATCTACCCAGAAATTCCACATTACAGCATCTTGATTTTATAAATAAACTAAACAACCTCTCTGCTACAGCCTCTCCACTCCAAACGACATGCCTGTAGACTTGGATCAGATATCGTGACTTAATACCTATCTGCTTCTTCTGTAATTTAGATCCATTTTCTTTCGCACTTTAAAAAGATGATAAATGCCTTTGACTCTAAACAAGTCGATGGGCAGCTCACGGTGTTCTACACAGTACAGGTAAAGGTGTCAGTATCATGCGTTGAGGTGACAGAGCATAGATAGATTAGGTTAGAGATTAGGCTGAAAAGACTGTGTAGAAATGAACCGAACATGGTGTTTATTTTGTGGTACGCACTCCTTTTTCCATCGCAGTCAGCATGGACTTTTCGCACCAGGAAGCCTGTCTTGTAGAGCAGAGCGCCGGATGGTGGGACCATTCCACTGCCTGTACGCTTCATTCCTCTTGAGTTAGAGTCTCCCCGTCGTTCTCCTAGCTCAGAAAATGACTTACGCAACTCCTCTTCATCACTACAGGGGGAGAGGGTGGAGGTTGTGGGGGTGGGGGATTAAAGAAGAAGAAATATTCTAATAAACGTATCACAGGAAAAAAAAAAAAAAAGGAAAGAAATCATATTAGCTCAGACACACAAACCCATTTCTTACTAAATGAAGCCCAGGGGATGATCAGTTAGAACAGAATGGAATACTTGCTAATGATTTAGAAGGCATTAAGAGGCCTCTGCCTCTCTGTTCTTGTTTTATGGTGCGGGCGCATCTGAGTGATGGCACAGTAGTGCTAATGATCGCCGTGTTGACTCATGGTCTCTTGGTACTGGGGCGCAGTGTGATATGACAGGCTTTTGCTGCTCTGTGTTGTCTCTAAGGTGAGGGAAAACTCTTTCCTCCGCCTGTGTTTCTCAGCTTGGCCTCCTCTCTCCCTCCTTCTCACTCTGCTGGGCTCATCAGAGGACTCCTCTACTTCACACTCTGTGATCAAACCACCCTCCCCTCTGTGAGGAAGACACTAGCAATCGATGGCATGTAAGACTGTGTGTATGTGCATGTGTGAGTGTGTGTTTGAAATGTATGTGCGTGTGTTTGTCTGTGCAGAGATGACTAGAGTCTCTCTCTTTCTTTCCACTACTTTAAAAGCGTCTCCTCTGCCTGGCAGCTCAGGCAGATCTAAAGCAAGATTCCCTACAAAGACTTTTAGATTCATTATGAAAGCAGTTCATCATACTCTGCCATGACAAAGCAGAACTATTCAGTCCTAATGGAGAAACATTCTTTTACATCTCAGCTGTTCTGGGGCTCTCAGCAGTTTTCATTCCAAAATATCATTTGTAGAATATGCATACAATGTGGTATAACTGTTTCAAGTTTTTGCATGCCTTTACGCTTCCTTAGCATTCACATGATCATGTTTTCTTCAGCAGAAACATGATTTGTACATCACAGCAACATCCTGCAACATAAAGATGATAGCATCACACTGAATGCTCTCTTAAGCAAAGAAAAGAAAAGGAGAATAGACAGAGAGAGAGAAAGTAATGAGAGAGAGAGAGCGCGAGAGAGAGACTCCTGCCTCACTCTTGGTCACGCTGTGTGACTTCTCTCTTGGGAAAAGCTGCCAGCCTGAGTCTCTACCACAGGACCAGCCTGGAGCCCACACTGCTACGGAGCCTCAAGCAGCCCAAAAACACACTAATGTCCTTCCTCTCACCTCACTTAGATTCACTTAAATACAGAGCATCCTCTCACAGGCCTGTTCACACCAAGCAAATCTTTGCATAATAATGGATTTAACATCATAAAGAAATCCTTCAACTTTAAAATATCACTGATAAGACTATTCAAGAGTTCTTTTTCTTTAATAACCTTTTTTAAATGTTAGAAAAAAGACTCTAGTTTAGAGTGTAAATAATTCCTCTGCTCACACTTCCTTAAATAAATTGAATCGATGCACAGCCACAGCGTTACACCCTGAATCTGTAGTTTCATGACATTTGTACTGAAAAGCTATTGCGAAAAAAAAAATTTTTAAATCGACACAGCAGTGCTGTGGAGCAATTCTGCCATTTTACAGCTCCGAAAGTGAGGGGCAGAACAGCTAAAATGGACCTTAACCACAGGCTGACCCTTAAGTGTCTCACTCACAAGTGGGCAGGGAAAATGTGGTCAATCACACACACACACACACACACACACACACACACACACACACACGGCAGATTGACAGAGCATGTGCAGAAAACTTCAAGCCTGTTGCCTGGTAACTGCCAGCCTTAGCTCACACAAAGGGAAAATAGAGAGAGAGCAGGGGGGAGGATTGATACAAGAGAGAGTGAAAGACAAAGAAAAGAGAAATGTAAAAGATGTTATCAGACACAGAAACAGCGCAGGGAAACACTTAATGCTTAATTACACTCCCAGAGATGGAATACAATCAGAGTGTGAATTCTACCACATTAAAAGGACTATTTTGCTAAGCAGTGTAACTGTGTGTCAGTCCTTAGAGAGCTGAGTAAGAAAAAGAATGAAGGACACAATAAGGAGGAAAGAGGCATACTGACCAAGTGAGGGCATGGGGTGAAGTGTGTAATTACTGAAGAGCACAATTACTAGGTCTTCAGAACGGCATGCAGGGCAGAGTGCAGCAGCAAATGAGGACAGGAAGATTTCTTAAAACCCATTTCACCTAAACCTTTGTATGCAAGAACAGTTATACATGGACAAACTGCAAGACACAAAACATACTTCTTTAGTTTTAGCTTCTCTTAACCCACTCAAACCACATATGCCTCTTCATTGTGGTGATGCAGACTTATGGGTGTGGTTCTGAACACAACTCTTTTCTGCAACAGCTATCTGATCTTGGATCATATGCATCTGTATTTTGTGATGGTCATAACAGCAAAAACTGATTCCAGATCAGCAGTACTACTCCTGAGGTGGTTTGGGAGAACTTGTACTATTTGTGTAAATTTGCTTGTTTGCAGTGTTCAGCTATATAGTGGAGATTCAATCCTTTCTATAGCTTGCAATGAGCTTTGCTGTGTCCTAAACCTCATCCACAAGTCTATAGCATAGTAATGAAGAGCTGGTGGATTAAGAGGGTTGTGACACAACTTGCTGGGGTGACTTTTGACTTTTAGTGTTAGAAACATGTCTTGGCTGATTGACTAAATCTAGGATAAGTTGAAAAATGTTCTGCTAAACTATTCCTTCAGTGCTTCATATACGCATAGCCACACTCCCACACTCTAGGAGAGCGACAGAAATATCTCCAGTGACAGCCACAGGGCAAAACTGGGACTCTATCTGTTACACATTCATATAGGGAAAAAAGATCAATGAATTTCTGGCACAATCTTAAGCAGGTGACCCAAATTCGATAAAACACAAAGCTCTTCCAGCCAAGCATCTCTACACACAGGCTCATTCAATACGTGTCTCACTGGCAGATAAACAGGGCACAGAACCTCTTCCCAAATTACTATTAATCTAATGAGCAAAATTTTAAATACAAATCAAGCACAAATAATTGTAGGGGCCCAAAACTAAGAAATGAGGCATTTGAAAACCACAAAGGAGGTCATCGCAGCAAAAAGAAAAATGAAAAGAAAAATTGCAAAATAAGTATGTTCCCCTACTAAATATACTAAAGATTTATGTTTGTGGGTAACTATCAAATAAAGGCATCTGTAGCCAAAAAGTGTTTTCTGAGAGTGTAGAGGGGGGGACCAACAGGAAAATTTTCCAAATTAGTTACATATTCACTACCTTATCATCAACAACAAAAACAACATTTAGAGCGAATCAAGTCTGCCCTTTAAGAAAATCCGCTGTTGCAGGGTCTCAGACACTTTTAATCAAAAATGTAATATGAAACCCAAAATACTGTCTATTTGAATGCAACCTTCCTGAAAGACATTATACTAGATTGAAGAACATTGCAGGGAGGATTTGACTGCATTTAGCATTAGGGTGGTCATTCTGAATAATTTGTTCTACTTCACATCACTCCAACACATCTCCCAAAGGTATTGAGTGATGCACCATAATCTCCAGTTCCAGGTGCTGGGGACTTCATAGCCCTCCAGCCGAAAAACACGGAGTTTAAGCTCATCTGCTTCTGGTCCAAATCAACCTGAAAGCCAATGCTTTTCTACAGAGACAGTACAAGTGTGTGCTTAACTGAATGCAGGCTGAATGAGTGCACCTCCAAGTAGCTAAAAAAAACATTAATTTTGAATGGGTGTCTGGATAATTTTGGACAGGAACACAGCCATGTGCACATGATTGGACTGCCATGATGAAATGCAAACAACTCTCATGCCCATCAGTCCATGCTCTTCTCTTTCATCACTCAATATTTTCTCCATAGCCTTCCTTTCCATATCTAACTATTCTTATCCCATTTCCTTACTTTCCTTTACCTCTAAAACACAGGTTTCTTGCAGTGTCTTTCTTTTTCTCTAGTACATACTGGTACATGCAGTATATTGTATATTCCTGCACATTACCACATCTCTTCATATATAATTCATCATATGTAAACCATAATACCACAAGCTTGTAGGCATTAAACAGTATTGCAGGGAAAGTGCTAAGTTATTGCACTGTGTTATGGAATAAGGCAACAGAAAGTCAACTGGCTTTTCCACTGCAGCACAGTGTGTGTGTGTGTGTGAGTGTGAGTGTGTGTGAGAGAGTGAGAGCAAGGGGGAGGCTATTTTAAGACAGGTAGTAGGAGGACAGTAAGCACACCTTTACTCTGGATGCAAGAAGGCCCTTTTAAAGAGCGTACTGATGTGCGTTTTTGCATCTTTGTTGTGTAGGTGTGTGTGTGTGTGTTCGTGTGTGTGTGTGTGTGCGCGCACGCAGGGGCATAAGTGTACACACTACACATTTTGTATTAGGCAGTGAATTCAGATCAGCAAAAAGGAAAAGAGCTGCTACTGCTGCAGTGAAGCAATAGCCATGGAGGTGTAACCATGGCAACAACGCTAGGAAAGCCAGGGACTTTAATTGGTGACTGTGATGGCCAAGCAAGAATAGAAATCTCTGACACAGTAACGCCCTTACAGCATCATTGCAATAGATGTGATCAATGCACACTCGCTACAAAAAAGTCAGTACACACACACACACACGCACACACGCACACCCAATACTGCTGCCATTCCATTATGCCATCTACCCTTTGATAACTCTGCAACAATTCTCAAAATTACATCACAATGTGGGGAAAAAGCTCTTAATAGTTGCATGATAAGACGATCACTGTATTTTAATCAACACCACATAAATCATCACCCTGAATCTAAAACAGGAAACCTATTTTCCTTCACACATGATCCATTTTCATGTGTGATGAGTGTGTAGACCAAAAATACTCACATTGTCCACTGAAGCTTCTCATTCTTGATGGAGTTGTACAAAGCCTGCAGAGAGAGACAACAGGTAATTAGCCATGAATGTTATTCTGTGAAAATGTGTGTGTGTGTGTGTGTGTGTGTGTGTGTGTGTGTGAGAGAGAGAGAGAGACAGTAAGAGATATCTCTATCACAACATGATAGCTCATCTCCTCTGTTAGTATTTGATAACAATGGCCTAGAAACAGATACAGAAAGAATGACTGTCTCCTCCACCCGATCCCACCCATACAAAGCAGGATTCAAAGTATTGAACCACAAATAATCAAGCCGTCAGTACCAATTATGACAGTTCTGAGTCAACAAGGCCTTATTCAAGGTTGACACCTAGAATAAAAAGCTTTAGAAAGAAGTTCAGAATGATTTGTTACAAACCTACCAAAAATGGGTAAAATAGATAGACAAGAATGTTAAAGAGCAAAATAATATCAACATTGATGGGTTTGAGGGATGTGAGACATTATAAAAGGAGAAGACTGTTCACATACTGAAACAGTTCACAACTTGGCATCTGCTTATGGGGAAATTCTCAAGAAGTCTTTCTGTGCTACTAGTGTAGCCATTAGCTTTAAATTTTTACAGCAATTTTTTCAAACAATTTCATATTCAATGAAAATAATTGCATGGCTGCATGACAGAACTGACTATGCAAAAGTAGACACTAGAGAACTTTTCCTGGGGTTCTGGGCAGCTTCTGAATGTGCCAGAAGGCAGGACTCTTGATAAACAGAGAGAGGGTAGTGGAAAACATTGGCACATGGACTGTAAGGTACATTTACATTTACAGCATTCAGCTGTATTCTTATCCAGATCGACTTACAATTCCTGATTACAGGGAGAGACTCCCTGGAGCAACTTGGGGTTAAGGGTTTTGCTCAGGAACCCAGTGATGATAGTGCTGGAAGTGGGAATAGAACCTGCTACCTCTTGGTCTCTAGATGAGTATCCTACCACTGGACTACCATCATGGTCTGGATGGAAAATTACATGGCATTAGATTGGAAGGAGAAGAACCAGACATGTTCCTCTTTCCTATTATCCAAGAGCTCATTTGATGCCATGAGCTGAAGGAAGTGTCACCACCATCTGCTGAACATCACAAACAGACTAGCCTCTTGTGTTAGTAGGGGGTTTGGAGTGTCAGCTTGAATTTGACTGAAAGCTGCTGACAAGACACCGACAGTTGCACTCTGTATTCAGATTAATAATGTGTGTAAATGGTTCAGTTTCACAGCATTAGTCAGTTCTCACAGTGAAACCCATTACAATCTCCCATAACTTCATGTAATAAACCCTGGTCAACATTAAAGAAAGGCTGCTTCTAGAGCATGCTAAACTGTTCATGCACATTTTGTTTGGCGCTATGCTTGTGTTTATGCTTGAGGCATGCTTGATGATTGCCATATATGTCCTAAGGGATGAATTCCAATGGTGAATAGATTTAATATATCAGCCATCATCCAAAAGAATCCAGCAGGATTTCTCTCTGGTCCAAACAAGTCTCACACACAGATTTGTTAATATCTGCAACAATTAGAACCAAACAAAGCCAGCGGGAGAACATCTATAAATGATCTACTAGTGGAATGTCATTTCGATATCAACACCCCTCCATCACCCTCCCACACACCACAAATGCAAGTACAGTCCAAAACAGCACTGCTCATAATAAATAAGTAATGTCATGTTATTGTGGTCTGTATTATAGAAGCTTGGCTGTAGGAAATATGTGGCTAGACATTTTCAACCACAAGTGTTAACACAGGGGAAAGGCTGAGAACAGCTGGGGCAACAGAGGGTAAAAAGGTGATACAGGTCTACAAATAAAAGACAGACAAAATGTAGAAATAAAAGGCTACAATTAAGTGATCTATATCAAATACATTATTTGCTGATAAGACAATCTAGTTTATTAGTCTGGTACTGGAACTGAACATAATGCAGCGATTTTAAATTTGTGCTCTATTTTTAGCCCATGAACCTTCTAGTTTCCTGTTTTTAAAACTCAACACAATGAATGATTTCAACATCAAACACCCACCCAGAAGAACAGAAGTTTGATTTCCAATCTAAGCACTAGAAATTGGGCCAATCCTCAAGGCCCAGCGTAAGCCTAGACTAAAAACAATTGCAGATAGTGGATCACTGCTGAGACAACATTGATTAGTTTCATTGAACAGTTTAGTCCAACACTAAGCCAACCCTGGTTTTGGATGCCCTACTCTGCAAAATGTAACATTTTTTTGGTTTTACACACCCAGTTCAGCCTAGTAATGGATCAGGTGTGCTGAGGATCAGATGGAGCAGTGAAAAAACCTAAGTGTGCATTGTGGTGACTTTCAGGGCCAAGGTAGGGGAAATAAAATATTTTCCCCTTCCATTCGCAAGCTACGATTTTTATACGAAATTCTGACGTAACAACATGGATTAAAGCAGTGATATCCAGTTTGAAGTTTCTGTAGTTCTTCTTCTTGTTCACAATTTACCCTTTTCCTGCGTAAACATGCCTGATTAGCAACTAATTAACAATTAATTCATGTGTATAAATGGGTGCATTACATTCTTTCGCATGGACTCATCCACAATCTGTGCATGCAGAAAAAATAAGTGACACAGGTGAAAGGATTACATGTGTACATGTGATATGGATAGACTAGTGAGTGAAGTAATGAGGTGAGGCAGGTGGATGGGTTGTATAGGCGAGGTGAGGAGACAGGAAAGGCAGAGAAGCCAGCGTACCCTCTTCCTCTTGCGGAACTGTGGGTGTTTCTGGCCATCCTGAGCCTTGCCCAGCAGGTCGGGGAACACCAGGGGTTTGAGGGAGCGCGAGCGGGGCGTGCGGGGATAACGGAAAGGGTCCATCATACGGAAATCTCGCCCGTAACGTACAGAACAGAGCGAACGTGATCGAAGGCGGCCTGCTGAGTGGAGACTGTTCACACCAATCATGACGAATGAAGCAGACTCGGCAGGTCCAGATGTTTCCCCACACTGTTCAACAGGATTTAGATGCTTAGATGAAAGCCAACACTGAAGCCAAGCTGACTTCTTCTTAGAAATCTTCCAGCAGTATTCTTTTAATCTCACAATTGCTTATTCAGAGAGGAAGATGCTCAGCTGATGGAAGTGTAGGAAATCAGTATATCTATACTCCAAGCTGAAGTGGATGGAGGAAGTATTTGGACCTTCAAGACACAAGTGTTAAAATTAAAACTCAATTCAACACTGGCAGCAGTGATGCTCTTGGTAGAAAAATATATCCTGGAAAGTAACGACAAGTTTTTTTATCCTTTTGTTGCAGTAACCAGGGGTTACAATCCAGCTAATAACTTGGATCAGACCACAGAAATTCCTGAATCCATTAAATGTGCGCTACCTTAGATGTCTGCCACCATCCAGGAGATGAAATGAACTCTGAGTATGTTTGTTAATAAAAGACCTGTATCCCAGCTGAGCCATCTCTTTTAAATTCACCAGCTAAACCGCCATGGTGGTATAACCCATCTTAAATTGCTTTAAAAAATGTGATCTATCTTTCCTTATACAGGCATTGCTAAACAGACAACCTCTTCAAAACAGGTGACTGGTGATACAACAGGAGGCAAAAGACTTTCTCACACACACATACACACTTATACATACACACTCGCAGATGGCAAGGGATGCTTGCAGAAGTGTGAAAGGACAGCCAGAATCCAACAGATGGATGAAACAGGCAGAAACAGAGAGATGACAGAACAGAAGTGAGCACACCCACACACACATACAAACACTAAACAGAGATGGATGTGACTGAGGTGTCTTCCTTTAAATATACAGGGTTCCAAAAATCACCCCAAAATTTAATTTTCCTAAAAATAAATAACAAAAACAACAAAGTAGCCAAAAAACACAGAAAACAAATGAAAAATAAAACAAATTTTTGTGCAAATTCACACTCCAGTATCACAGAACAAGAGCAAATCTCTCCTGTTGCTCTGCTTGCTCTCCTCCGTCTTCCTCGTTACGCTTTTCCTTCTCCTGGAAAGAAGAACTGAGAAGGACTCTGGCTTCAGAGGACATGCGTCATTCTTCTTAATGCATCCATATTTGCTTTAAAAGCTTTTCCTCCTTCCTTCCTCTCCTTCTTTTTGTTAAGGAACATGCGCTTCCTCTGGCATCAGAACAAAGCTTGTTCATAATCCACCACCATGCACTGTCTGAACTGTCCAGAGCAGAGCGGGGAATGAGCAGCTTCTTTCTGTCTTGGCTCTGCTGTCTTTTCTGCTCTTCCTTCTCTGTTCTGCTCCTTTCCCTGTGGCTGAGAAAAAGTGGTTGAGTCTCAGAGAGACCTGATTGAGGATGTGAGCTTCTCTCCTCCCTCCCTTTACCTCTCTCTCTCTCTCTCTCTCTCTGAATGCATATCTCCCTCCCTCTGCGCTCAGCTACTGAACAGCCAATCGCAGCCATCCAACTCGTCCACACGCAGACACACACACACACACACACACACACACACACACACACCAAAAGCTGATTAACATTCTGCACTTGTCCTTTCAGAGAGAGAGAGAGAGAGAGAGAGAGAGAGAGAGAGAGAGAGAGAGAGAGAGGGAGGAACACAGAAAAATCAGCGCATGTGGAAATGTGTGAAAGGCAGGGCACATTGTACAGTAGGAAACTGCTGCTGATTTAAATAAACATGCGGAAACATGCAGAAAGAATCACATGGACTCTGTGTGTTGCTTTCATTATACAATTACAATTTTAGAGCATACTAGTTCAAAATATGAATTGACAGTCTGAAGGCAGCTTCTTCTAATAACACATCCTGATATAAATATACTGACTATCTGCAATGCCCAAATCATTCCAATCAGAGCAGAGACACACAGCTGTTAAGGCAGAGCTGTAGACTAGGTTTGCATCAAATACATAAATGCAGAACAAATCAAATATTTATGCAGGAATTGAAGCCAAGACAGCCCAGAAAAAAAAACACTGGTCAATGGTCATTACATAAAAAGACCCATTATATTGTCCGAGGAAGGCAATTAAAACATTTCTTACACGTTCTCACCCACACACATAATGGAAAGAAATATAAATTATTTCATTTTATCTTCTGCCCCAGGGAGAAAGAAAAGAAGAAAGATAGCAAATTGGGGAAAAATAAAAATGAGAATAAAAGGAAAGGAACAAGAAAAGACAGAGAGAAAAGGAGAAAGACTGTATGAGAGAGAGAGACTGACTAAAGGACTAAGATTTAAACAAAATGGCTGCAGAAGGAGTGGATTTGTTGCACACTGCCCTGTTTCACAGGCTCCCAAATGTACACCAGAAATGGAAAGAGAGTTAAAAGAACAACAGAATTTTTTTTTATAACTATCAGATGCCATTAAATGTTGCTTGACATTGAGATCAGACTGATTTATCAGTAATGTGTTGATATAGTGGTGAAATTGAGCCGCTTGTTTTCTAAGATACTGAACAAACTCTGTTGTGAGTTATAGAGGCTGCTAAGCTAATGATTATCTTTATCGGCAACATATCTAAACATGGGCATCTAACCCTGCTCTTTTAAAATTATTGTAGCTTACGATGAAAAAATGAGGAGATTAAAAAGAAAAAAAAAAGGAAATTAGATTTGAAGATTGGAAATTAACCAAAAAATAAAAATAAATTCTGGAAAGTTCAGCCCTAATTCTACAACCATTACGCTGAGCAACATCAGTTTAAAATGTGGTAATTTTAAACTGAAATAAAAGACCAAGAACCACATCTATCCGTGCAGCACAGTAATAAAAACTACTGGAGTCCTTTGGTTTTCCATATTAGTTTATGTCTACCCATATTAGTTTATTGGCAGCTAACCTTTCATAGTGGCCATCCCAAAGCCAAACAGAGATCAATGTAAGTCTGTAGACTCAACATTTCTGCCGGTATTAATGAATAACTCATTTAATCACTCATTTAATCACTCAATCAGCTCCAGCACTGATGTGGCCCAACGTACCTCAGAGGGTTCTTTCTGTGTGCTTCCCAACATGACATTGTCCTTCAGGATGTAATTACCATTTACACAATTACTGCTGTCGTGGCAACAGCACCCACTCTCCAAAACAGACTGAGTATTCTCAGTGCAGCTTCCTCTCTTACGTCACTTATGCAAAGAAGCCCTTTATATGCAGTGATGCTCTGGTGTACTAGGTTCATGTACTGTGAGCTGACTCGTTTTAGCTGCAAAATACTGTGTGTGTGTGTGTGTGTGTGTGTGTGTGTGAGAGAGAGAGAAAAAGAGATGTGAGGAGTAGGAGGAAAGAAAGTAAGAACTGTTGTTGCAAGGAAGAGAGTGATAGCTGGAGGGAAAAAATACCCTTTCTGATCTATAATGAAAAAAATGATTTCAACGCTGTCAGTTTCCCTGCTAAATACATAGTTTTGACCCTGTCATTTGATAAACAAAATCCACTCAAAAGCTATTTTTTGTTTTGCTGAGGTACCCAAAATCATACCTAATTTTCTAATCTCTGCTCCACCCTTTGGTCCTTTGCAATCCACATGGTGATCCCTTCAGCACCATGGACAGCACCCACATTTTGATTGATTTTCCCCAACATTTGTGAATTTCTACAAACATTTTGTACACCCCATATATTTAGTCTCCCAAACATTCATGTCATATAATAACTTACCAATAACCCTAACCATATGCTTTATGAAAGTTGTAAGACTTAAGAAATAACAAAATATGAGACTAGTCCATCAAAATTCATATCATTACTCCATAACATTTAATATGGAAGAAATATATAAGAGAAAGACAAATAAAAAAAATTTAAAAAAGCATTTTTAAAAAGCAATTTAAAAAGCATTTCAATTTCATTTGGGCAGGAAGTATTTATTAATTCACTCAGAAAAACACTGGTAAATAAACATGTTATTAAGCTCTCCCCGGATAAGCCCAGTGTAATCTGTAGTTTAGTTTCTGTTCAATACCTAGTTTGTCTAATCAATGCATCATTAACTGTCCTGGAATTGTGATTGAACTTGGTTCATCAAGCAGAAATCTTGAACTATACCAGTGTTCTTAAAAACAACTAATAAAGAAATCAACTACACAAAAAAGCATTTTTCTATCAAATTTATCTTGTTGATTCATTGTGTTATTGGAATCAGGCCTGTCATTCTTTAAAAAGGCCTCATTTTCAGGTCCATTTTCAACTTTTGTGAGACTGTATGTAAAAATCAGAGCTAGTTGTAATATCCCCTCATCCATTAGAATGAAACAGGCTGTGAAATATCATCCATAAATAACTAAAGTGAACCTTTAAAGACCCTCAGTAAGGTGTAAAAAAATAGTAGCCGGTGCACTCAGTGACCACTTCAAATTAAAACATCGTCTTTACCGGAAAACAAATCCAGAAACCCAGCCTTAACAAACCAAACCTTATTAACATTCATTAATATGAGGCCATGGACTCAACTGATTGACTTTAGAATGTGCCTGTGGGCCTAATGAAAGGAACCAAAATATGCCTCTCTTCCTATCTGTGACACAAAGGCAATAATCTAATAATGAAATCTAATGAAAAACAGTCTAATGGGAAGGCGATTCCCTCAGGATAAACTCAGGGCTCCAGGAACAGAAAGAACAGCAAGGCAAATTACGATAGACAATTGACTGGTGTTAGTACACTCAGTTAATGAAGTACACAGAAAACACACCACAGAGGTTCTCTGTGTATTTAATAATCACATATGAGCATTTTAGGCAAAAGTAAAAATCATAAATTCACTAAACATTGAATAGTGACTTGCTGGATAAGCACCAACCTACACCCAGAGCAAGACCATTAACAGTAAGTTATTATGTGACTTAAATTTTGCATCTCAGGTCTTTAAGAGCAGAAAAACAATATTCTATTGCCTCATCAAAACTTTTAGACCTTAAACACTTCGAAGAAGTACCCAGAACCAAATATGGCAAATCCAGTAAATAGGTTTTTAATTCCATTAAGTCTAGATGACTAAATATTTTAAAAAGTTGGTTTTTTTTGGTAATGTTGACTAAAAATGGTAAAGCTTCACTCTATACTTTTTAAAAAATAGAAAATCTGAGAAAAACATGCTTTTACTTTTAAATATAATAATTCTACATATATATTAAATATATAATTATACATCTTTTCCGTATATGGGAGAAAATAATTATACATGTGTGCATGCGCATGCCTTTGTGAGAGAAATCACTAGTAATCTACCTTGAGGAGCTCTTTAGGGAAATCATGGCCACCATTGAGTCCCTCCAGATTCCCAATGAACTGAGTGCAGGACATCCGTTTTCCAATATTCTGCCAACAGAGACCAGAGTCACTAACACAATTAGGAAAGGGACCGTTAAAATGTCTTATTATGATTACCAGTGACCACAATCAACAATGTTTAATGCATTAATGAAGATTAAAATGAAAAAAAAAAAAAAATACTAACACACACACACACACACACACACACACACACACACACACACACACACACAACTATTACAAACTAAATAATTTCAGTGTATTAATTTTTCATGAACCCTTTAATAATAGTATTTATAGTAATTATAATAGTATAATTTATAATGCAAAAAATGTAAACATACATCTTCCTGAAGTGTGCTCTTTAGCAGTAAGTTTTATAAGCACCATATAGATATATTTATGTATAAAGTAGTCCAATTGTAAAACATTTTTGAGCAGATGATGAGCAGAGGAGGGAACGGTGATTTTTTGCAACTTAGTATTTTTAATCTACATAAAATCTATGTTCTATTTGGCAAACTATAAACACCATTACTTTTATACAAACGGCATTCATTGTATTATCACCATTTCTGACTAAATTCAGAAAGTGTAAGGTCTGAGCTACGTCGCACAGCCACAGTATTAAAACCAGACAGGAGAACTGAATAACATTGATTATCTCATCAGATCGACACCTGTTAAGGGCTCGGATATTAGGCAACAGGCGAACAGTCAGCTCCTTAAGATGATGTGGTGAAAGCAGGATAAAATGTGTGCAGAATTAGAGATCTGACTGACTTTTACAAGAAAAATTACGATGACCAGATGAACATTACAGTAAAAAAAAAAAAAAGAAGGAATACTAAAGTGGATATTCCTGACACCATGAGGTCATGCCATTAGTAATAAAATGTAAAGTGCATTTAATTATATATATATATATATATATATATATATATATATATATAAATAAAGGCTTTGATTGGTTGGACTGGCACAGAGGATGCTCTCTATAAGACAGCGGCAGACCATTTTAACAAATTAATTTCAGCACTTTGCAGCACAAGAACTCAGCAGGGAATGTTCCACATGATTCTGTGTGTGTGTGTGAGTATGTGTGTGTGTGTGTGTGTGTGTGTGTGAGAGTGTGAGAGAGAGAGAGAAGAAAAAGAAGGCGGCAAGAATAAAGTAAAAATGAACACCAAGGTTGAATCTTAATATATGACCTATTTTTGTCAAACACAACACTGAGACTGAAAAAAAAACCCAAAAAAACAAAACACTGAATACAAAACTGGTGCAGCATTGAAATTCGTATTTCCTGAACAAAGAAATGTTTCCTAAAAGCTACTATTCTCTCAGACAATTCAGTATTATTTCATATTACATTGCCTGACTCCTCCCCACCTGGCCATGCAGATCTGTATTGAGCAGCATCAGTGCGCAGGTCAGAGTGTGGATGCTGTCTATAAGAATAAAGGGAAACACAAACATGAAGTCAGACACAGATTCAAGATTGTACTTTACTGATGCCACTAAAGACCAAAACCTGAAAAAGTTGGACCAGCAGCATAAGTTGCCACAGGGAGGAACGGCATGCACGGATCAGCTGTAATAACAATAACTCAGACTCAGTGTTTGGTGGCAAAGCAAGAAACGCTGATTTGTGAGACAAGCCCCTTGTAGAAGTGTGATAAGAGCTGAATCTGGAGCTGGCGAAGAGCGGAAACATGGATTCTTTGGGGAACCCCTGAAGTGTTTTTCAGAACGACATTCGCAAAGTATTTAATAGTTTCAAACCTGCTCACCTTCAGGCAGCACGATCACAGGGTTGCAATGGAGGTATCGTCTTGAGAAATGAGCTAGAACTCGCTCTCTCTCCTGAGTTTCTCCCATTAGGACAAATTCTAGCAGGAAGGTCCTGAGGTAAAAGCACAACAAAGCAAATGGATTACACAGATTCAGCACTGCATCAGAAACTTCTGACTGATTACCACATTCAAAAAATGCCTTAAATCTGCAAGAGTGTTTCTACCAAACAATGTGAGGTAATTTATTAAATTTGAGTAAATTTGACCAGCAGATGGCACCATAACTTAGTGTGAACATCAGAATAATTAAAAAAATAACTAAAAAAAGAAAAACCCAGACACACAAACATTAAAACAAGCGTTTATAAGCCTAAACCTCAATCTGATTGGCCCCTATAGACAAAATCTTGAACTAAATCTCTTGATCATAATTTTTGAAGCACATAAGACTTTAGTGGTCATCCATGATTTCCCCTTTTAGAGGGATATAAATATAAGGTGACACACAAGCTAAACGCTCTTAATCATCTGCCCACATTGTGATCTGAAAAAAAGAAAAAAAAAGAAAACCACAAATGAATCAGAAAACTCCTGCAAGTAGTGACCAATGAAGTTTTAAAAGCAAAACGGTCTAAAAGTTGGTTAAAAAACATTTCTTAAAGAATCCAAACCACAGGGGTCAAGAAAGTAATCTACTCTGTAAAGCATGGCGGTGGAAGTGTGATGGTTGTGGGGCTGATTTAATAGTATTAATAAGTCAGTCTTTATGGAATATATGACACGCAATCATTGTACTCAAGTATGATTTCAATGTTTACCCATTCTTGTGCATTGTTATGTTTTACTATCACTTTAACAATTATTACTTTTCTATTACTTTACTTTTCTATTACTATAACAAACTACAGTGTAACAAACCAATTGACAAACGTATTTGACTCTGGCAAACCTTATACAGCATAGTTTCTGTACAAAGAAATTGTGAATTTTTACACACAAAGTGTTTGTGCTCATGCTGCTTTTAAAATTGAAAAACATTTAAATAATTTAAAACCACAAACAGCACACTAACCTTAGTGCTTGGTCTAATGTCAGTCCTGTAAAATTAAAGTAACCCAGGTACTCCTCCGCTACCATCCGGCTGAAGTCGTTACTGGAAGAACAAAAAGTTTTTGAATGACAAGGTGTACAGAAGAGAAAGGAAGTGAGAGGAAGTTTCAGTGGATGACAGACATGTCAGTTTAAGCTCTTCCAGAACAGTTGGTCGGGGTTGAAGGAGGTTTGCTGTTCCCATGGTGCATCTGTCAGAGAGGAAAAAGCTCTTAAACTCTGAGCATACAAAGACCCAACGCCACTGGCTGTCTTAACAACTTATCCATGCCAGCCAGTGGGGACATAGACACAGAAGAATGGCCCAGATATGACAGAAAGATTGGAGACAAACAGAGGCCTGCAAACAGATTTATCACACTGGCTGGTAATGCTCATCTACATTCAGATTTACCCTCTAAAGCAACAATGGAAAAGAAAGATCTGCAGACTTTCTAGGTGTGGTTTTGTTAACTCTTGTTTCAATGAGTCTTGAATCACTTTGGATCTTTTATTTTGACTGCATATTATTTCCACACAGGAAATCTGCACTCGAAATATTAATTAAATAAAGACCACAGATCATTGATATTTTAATTTTAATGTTAAATCATGTTGTATTAGGCCTGGGCTACAGAATTTAATAAAGCTATAAAAGACTACCAAATGATCAATGGCCAACCATTAGAGTCAGGCTTTCAATTAGGGCCATAAATCTCAAAACACATCCCTCTGATAATGCATACTGGAAAGCATACCTCTGTATTTCTAGGAATATGCAAAAGAAAAAGCATTATGCAATGAAACAATAATGAAATTTGACTAGTGCTGCATTACTTGCTGAGTCTGAAATGAAATTACACAGAAAAAGCCTTCTATGATTGACTTCTATGAAGTCCTGTGGTGTTCCTCTCTGAGGGAATAAAGCAGTAATGGGTTAGAATCCCACAGATGCTCTTCACTCACTTTTTGCTTAAGTGGCGCGCAACGTCACACTTCTTAAAGCCGTCAAGGTTGAAGAGTCGTTTGGCCAGTCGCTTTGCAGCCTCCAGATCAGCACGGTTACCATTAGTCAATGTGTCGCTGCTTCCTAATCCCAAACGCTCAATCAGCTCCTGATCCAAGTCTATGTCTGTGAGCAGCCGCGGAGGCTTCTCCCTGCACACAATAAATTGGTAGTTGTAAAGACATTTGCAACAAAGTAAAGTCTAATTAGAGACTGAACCCTAACATAAAAGAAAAAAAAAAAAAAGGAATTTTTTCAGAGTCTCGAATTAAGAGGCTACACCAATAAGGCATTTCCTTCCAGATGTTCTGCGACAAGACTAGAGCTTTGCAGTGTTTGAATCATACAGATAATAATGGGCATGGATACAGTGCTTCCAGGACTGCAGAGCAGACCTTTATTAAATTACACATGTGGTTAATGAATTCAAAAGGGAATTAGAACCTTGCATTAATGCTGTGGAATAGATGCACCTAGACCCCAGATTACCAGGCCTAATGCTAAGTGACAGCTAAAAAATTATCATATTACATTATATTATATAAGCATTAGGATGTGCATCTCTGCATTTTCCTAAGAGATGGAGCTAGTCAAATATCTAGCACATTTACTGTGTGTAAGACTGATGTTTGTGATCCAGAAGTATTGTAATCACTGTAAGTAAGCGTCTACAAACCTTAAAATTAGACATACAGCGGCGTATGGCATACCAACCACTGGGCAGCGGCGGCCTAGTGGTTAGGGAGTTGGCGCTGCATCGGAAGATTGTGGGTTCGATTCCCTCACAAGTAGGTTGCCCTGAGGTACCCCTGAGCAAGGTACCGTCCCCGTCACTGCTCCCCGGGCACTTTCAATAGCTGCCCACTGCTGCACGGTGTTTGTGTGCATGGGTTAAAAGCAGAGGTCCAATTTCGTTGTGGTTCATGGTGTGCAGTGCTGTGACCTCGCAATGACAAGGGTTGTCACTTTCACTTTCACTTTTCCCCACTTCACTTTACAGCATAGAACAGGTGATCATAACCATAACAGATTCCCTGAAAGAGCCAGGCTGCATAGCTGTACAACACTCCAAGACTGGAATAGTTCTATTGTGGTCGAGTATCAATTTTAATACCCTCTCTCTGACAGCTACAATGATCTGAACACTCTGATGCTTTTGGGAACCTCACTTCAGGGTGTTAGTGAGCGGCAGCACTGGTTAAATATAGCCACTTTATCAGTGACTCACACCTTCAATCCACAGAGAAAAACAAACAGTAGCACAAAAAAAACCCAACTCCAAAAAGGCAGTGAGAACAGGAAGCAGAACATTTTGTGAAGTCTTTAAAGGTCGCGCACAAACAGGATCCGGATTTTTCTTCTTTAAAATCAAAAAACATGAAAACGCCTGAAGACATATGAGGAGCAAGACAACACTTTCGTATTTTTTAGGGCTTATGTAACTCATAAGTCACCAATCTTCGCCAAAGGGTCGAATAAATTGAGGCAGAATGATTACAAGGTTACAGGGACTGTTTCAGCTTGAACTTATCTTGGCTGTGGCACAACACAGGGCAGCCAGCAGGAACCCGGATCTTTTACGTAAATTAGACATAAAAGGTAAAGAAGCGGTGTGGTAAATATTAAGGTGTTTGAAAAAAAGAGAGTAAATGGCCATTCTTGACGGTTAATACATGAATTCAGATTGTCTCTCTGCATTTGGCACTTCAAATCCCATAAATGTGCTAAAATAAAACGTAAATATTTATTTAACTGCATTAATTATATTGCCTAACGAGGCTACTATGAAAGATACATATCTCTTCAATTTCTTCTGCTAACAGATCTTACCTGTATCCCGAATGCTGGTGTGTGGGGACGTACCTATCTTCTGCCCCACCACAGTGCCAGCAGAAAACCGAATGGGCCTTGTTCCTCTGGCCCTCTCGGTTGATACGATTGACCCGGCTGACTCTACTAACAGCTGTGGCTCTAATAATATCTCCACTTCTAACATTTGGGACCCTCTGACTCGCTCTCTTACTCATTCCAGCAGTACATACGCAGCCTGTCCCACACCTGAAGTGATCTTGCAATCGCAATGAGGTTAGATTCTGTTGTTAGGTTCTCTCCACAACTCCCTGCTTCTTTTCCTTTTCCCTGAAGTTAAAATACATGCGTGTTCCTGATGTGACAGCTTGATCTGTATCCTTCACCACCACCCTCCTCCATCCCTCTCCCATAATTGACTGTTTGTTCTGGAACTGGGCTGTTCATTTATTTCCACTGAGCTGTTTTGCTCCCCTCCCCTCTCCTCTCCACCCCACCCCTCCCCTCCTTCTTTGTAAACTTTTTCAGAGTTCTCCAGTGACCTTCTACACATTCAGTATGAATGGAGCAGTAAAAATGGTGGCCTTAATCCAAGTATCACTGTTTTGGCTAACCCTTAAGAATTTCAAATGGTCTTCCTTTCATAGATTTCAAGTCATCTCTGTTTACTGTGTTCCTTATGTTCCAGTCATCTCCAGATAGCTCCTAATACAGTTTAGGAAGTTGTGTTGTCACATTTACCCAGGTACTCTAAAGATTTCAGAAACAGTTATTTAATAAATTAGTTTATTAGATTATGAATAATGTCAAAAACACCTAAAGGAACGTAGGTAAGAAAAAAACATCTATATAATAGTGAGTTGTTCTCACACGTATAATGCTGACTGTTTATAAAATGATAATGATTTTTAAAAAAATATTAAAAACAATTAAATGTATTCTTACTGCAAAGTGATGCCTGGTCCAATACCAGCAGACGATGCTGCAGGGCCACAATAAATTATAAAAGCATGTTGTTAAATTTCTCTCCTCTTGTGTGGCTGTACGTTCGGGTAGTTTGAATATCATACATCATGAAATGTCAAAATGTAGAATTGTTATTGGCCAATAATCAAAGTTCCAGTAAGTTTGATTAAACTAATAAAATCACTTGAAGTATCATTTAGCAGCAGAACATTTTCATAGATGAGTCTTTTGATCTCCAGTAGACAGTGAGGGAGCTTACTCAGAGCCGCCTGGGTTTCGAACAAGAGCTGAATATATTCAGCATAGCAATAAAACGAGATATTATACTACTTGATTATATCAGCCAGTGACAGTATCTATATATTAATATATATATCCACCCCAAAATAGAACCCCACATTCGATAGGGTCAACAAGCAAATTGCTCTGTGAGTATTAATTAAAAATGATATTTCCTTTAGGAAATTCTCCATTCCCTTGAATATCTGCAATGGTGCAGATACGCAGCAAGTCAAGCTTTTACTTTATTCAAGTTTTTGCTCTAAAACATCTTGCAGGAAATGTACATCATTATGGCCACTGCCTTATAGCTAATCTCCACCCTCAACCAGCAAAACTCATGACCTAAAACACGTCAGTACTAAAGTAAACATACAAAACTCATTCATTCAGCAAGCAGTTGTACACATTTTAGGTCTGTAAACCAGAACAAGAAGGGAGGCAGAGGGGAGAGATCGACATGGGGTGGTGACAGATGAAGAGAAAGGAAAAAGACTCCCTGTTGTGACCTAAACAGGCATGTCCATTTGTCTGAAAGCAGATCTTAAATTAAATATGGTCTAGCAAACTCCTGTCCACTAGTCACTGGAGAAGGGGATTGGGTTTATCTATGATTTCAGACATGGTGGCATCTGGGGGATGACTTTGAATGGAGATATAAAGACAGAAAGAAAACAAGAACAAAAAGTACAATAAAAAATGAAAATGGGAAATAATACATGCTAGAAAGAAAGAGTATAATAATAATCAGTGGTAGTCTGGACTCTTAATTGTGTTTTTCTGCTGTAGTGGGCTTGAATGTCTGGCCCAACAACTCATACAATAGGCCACTGTTCCTCTCACGCAAATGAAAGTGCAGAGCACTCTCTCAGTCCCTCTCTCATACATTCTCTTTATTGAACAATAATAACCTTTATTTAAGAACAACGTCTTTTTAGGGAGCCTTTAAAGTTCTTTTTCGTTCATTAAAATTCATGTGCCAAATGGGCCATTTTAATGGAAAAACACATTTTCCTCTCTGTATTGCTATAAATGAGTGGGATGATGTGTGTAAACACTGGGAAAGTTTCAAAGTACGCTGTTCAGTCCCCAGTCCATGAAGACCAATATGGACACAAGCTTCCTTACATTTATTTTTGGACTTTTGAAGTTTAGCCCCGCCCATTCATGGAGAATGAGATTTTCAGCTTGGACTGGTTTTTAAAATGGCACAACACAGGGCAGCCAATCAGCACAGATTGTTTATATATCAGGTTTAAAAGGTACAGTAATAATAATAATAATAAAAAAGCCAGTTTAATAATCTGGAGCAAAAAGATGCAGAAAGATGGTCTTTTTAACATAATTAACAAAAGACAAAGTAAAGATTAAACTAAACATTTCATACAAAACTTCAATAACATCAATAAATGTTGATTTTTGCTGTTTCTATTTTTTCTTGTTATATTATGTGTGTTGAAACAGGTCATAAAATGCTTTGCTGTCTTCTGGTTTTTAATACTTTATACTATTTACATAGGGGAAAAAATTTTCCTAAACAAACCTGGCATAAATGTATAGGATCAACGTTGTGAGAGGGTCAGTGTCTTAATGTAAGACAAGCAGGAGAATTTTAATTATGTGATATTGTTGAAAAGTGCCAAGTCTTCTTCTTTTTCTTTCGGCTGCTCCCATTTTGGGGTCGCCACAGAGGATCAAACATCTCCATTACTTACGGTCCTCTGCATCTTCCTGCTTCAAACCAACCAAACGCTCATATTAATTGAGAATGTACAGCACTGTGCAAAAGTTTTAGGCAGGTCTGAAAAAATGCTGTAAACAAAGAATGCTTTCTGAAATGGAAGTGTTCATCATTTATTTTCGACAATCAACGAAATGCAGTAAATGAACAAAAGAGAAATCTAAATCAAATCAGTATATGGTGTGACCACCCTTTGCCTTCAAAACAGCATCAATTCTTCTAGGTACACTTGCACATAGTTTTTGAAGGAACTCGGCTGGTCGGTTGTTCCAAACATGACTGTGTTTCAACCTCTGTGTGACACTGATGATCATCAGCGCCTGTTTGGTAAAATTGGTTGATCAGACACCGACTATAATCCTACAAAATCCCTGACTTTGTGCAAGTGTACCTAGAAGAACTGATGCTGGTTTGAAGGCAAAAGGTAGTAACACCAAATATTAATTTGATTTTGATTTTTCTTTTGTTTGCTCACTTTGCATTTTGTAAATTGATAAAAATAAACAATCATTATTTATATTTCTGAAAGCATTCTTTGTTTACAGCATTTTTTCACTGTATATGTTAATTAAAGTGTTTTTAATGAATAAAATTTCTTTGAATAACTGTGTCAGCCCTAAACAACATAACTGAAGGTGGACCACAGGCTTAATGCCAAACCTGAGTGAACTGCTTCCAAATGCAGAAGACAAATGGCCCTTTGAGGCCACCTTGTGGTTCCTATGAAATATAACACATTATGATAGTCAGAGGATTTGAAGGGGTTCAGCTCCAAACAAACCAGACACTGAAACTGAGCAAGGAACTTAATCTCTGAGATTATTATTTTTTCCTGTACAATTATACATTGCACTAAAGAAAAGAACCTGAAAGACGACTAGGTAAACGATACACGGTTGATGCAACTGTTGTGCAAGACTGAAATATAAATGTGTGTAATGAAGTGTAGTGCAGCTTTTTCATCTCTGCATCAGGAAAGCGCAGTGCCCTTCATCTCACATTCACACACACCTGCCAGCTACACACACCTGTCTAAAGAGGAACAGCCTGCTGCTTCTTCAACCTGGCTGCATAAACAGGCCAGTTTTTTGTGTTGAAAGCTACAGAGGATGCAGTATAACCTTCATTTAGCTAGCACTTGACCTGGGTCAGCAGTGCTGCAAAACATCCTTCAAAATGAGTTAACAACAAAATAACTCCCCAAGAAAAGGAGTTTAAGTGCAAAACAGTTACAACAAAGAATGACCTCGTCATGCAGAATAATATAATCAAATTAAATTACACGGTGACCGCTCAGGCAGAGGCTGTTAATGGGGTCATGGAGTTAGAAAATAATGATTAAAAGGGTGGATTCCAGGGCAGGACTAGAATTTCATAACAGTGTGAATCTTTGGGTTGAGAACAAATTGATTCAAATCAAAAAGTTAGAAATATTGCAAATTTATATTTTACACTAAACACTTACATTTACGGTATTTAGCAGACGCTCTTATCCAGAGCGACTTACAGGTCCTAATTACAGGGACAGTCCCCCCCTGGAGCAACTCAGGGTTAAGGGTCTTGCTCAGGGACCCAGTGGTGTTAGTGCTAGAGGTGGGATTTGAACCTGGGACCTCTTGATCCATAGGCCCTAGTACCCTACCACTAGACCACCTAAACAGCATGGCTGGATTTGGATTTGTCCGATTTATTCAGGGATTAAGACATCTTTTGCCATTTGACCTGATCATTAAATGATTCTTAAAATTACTGCAAATATTTCTCAGGCCTTAATACGTGTATTAATAAAAATGTTTATTTATTGTATGCAAAATAAATTTGGCTTTTTTAGATTTTGCTCAGCCACACAAAAATCAGTCACTTCTTGCATGTGAAATGAAGATCTATATTTTAAAAGATTTTTTGAGAAATAACCGAATCATTAAACCCCAGTTTCGTGCATGTCCACACACCCCGCTGGTTTAGACAGTGTTTGTGTTATTCACTTACCTGGGGAGTATATAGACAGGGTTGCTGGTCCAGCTGTGTCCAGCTGACCTATCATCTGAGCCGCTGCTGAGCCGCTCACTGGAAGGTGCCCGAGTGGCATCCGAGTCCCCAGTGATGGTCAGTGCTGACTCAGAAACTGTGGGCATCTCAACGTGTGCAAGTGGGGCGAAGCTCAGTTCCACAATCTGTCGTGCACTCTGGTACATCTGCCCTTTCACCTGCGGGGTCAGTGTCGGGAGGTCAAAGGTCAGTACAGTCTGTGTGCTGGAGGTCAGAAGGTCCAGGCTGTCCAGGCTGTTGTAGGAGGTGCCTTTGGCTCGATGGGACTCCATGATGCTTTCAAAATGGCGACTGAACGTGTCCAGGTTATCACCCGAGTGACGGCGCGGACATCGCAACAGAACAGGGGACTTCAGGGCAGGGTGAAATTTATAGAAACTGTCCGCAGGCCTAGAAGAAAAGGAAGATGGGAGGACAGGACAAAAAAAATAAATGAAGAGAGATAATTGTTAATTTTATATTCAGTCAACAATTCGAGGTCTGTTAAAGGAGAATTCCACTGACTTTTCACAGTCTTAGCCTTATTTGCTCATTCTGAAAGAAACCCAATTCCTGCAGAATGAGAAGATGATCCCTCAGTGTTAGTGTCAAAAGCTAATACTCTACAATAACAAATTGGTACAATTTTACAGTCTGTCTAAGCTTTTAGATTGATGGAACCATAACAGTTCCATAAAAAAAATTTAAAAAAACATCTTTTTTGGGCAAATTTGCTATATAGTACAATGTACTGCCCTTTAGAATCTGTGCAGTATGTCGGAGAGATTCATGCATGGCACTGTTGGGGAAAAAATCTTAAAAGATATTGATTTTTCTAAAGATTTACCACCATTTCTGATCAATGTCAGATGTTTAGAACATGTGTAGGTGCTGCTGTTTAGAGGTTTTTAGAATGCGTTTATTTAAGCACTTTGCATGAGTGTTCACATATTAATGTTTCTTCAAAACAGAAGAATCTGTTGAATTCTCCTTCAAGGAATTTGATGCGACACCTCTTAAGCAACATGCTGAGAATTTCCTCTTCTTCGTGCTCCTGACTTGACAGCTGCCTCCTTAAGTCACCCTGTGTCCGAACACTGGCCCAGCTGGCTACGTTTTCTTCTTCCTCTTCCTCCTCAGCTCCCTCCTCCTCCTCCTCCTCTCCATCTGTCCGCTCGTATGGCGTTCCGCCTAGAGGACTGCTGCCGGTACCAGAGGTGCCCATCACACTGCGGTTGCTGCCGAATGCTGAGTCAGAGTCATCCTTGTCTGCCAGCAACACCTCGTCAATGTCCGTCTCCCGATAACATCGCAATGGAACAGCGTCCAGATCAGTTTCGGAGTACTTCAGGGTCCGTCGAATTATACCTGTTTTGGGGGAAGTGCCAGGAGCAGAAGGGGGTGGAGTCACAAGCTCCACCTCCACATGCTGCACATCATGATTGGCCCGGAGAGTGAGCTCCTCCAATGGGAGAGAAGTTGGAGGAGTAGGAGTGGAGTGACTACTAGGAGGTGCAGTACATTGATCAAGGACATCTAAAGAAAAAGGTCAATAGTTAATAAAGATATTGACAACAGATAATGTCACCACACAAAGTCAAAAACAGAATGGGCAACCAACAATTTATTTCAATTTCTAAGGAATATAAATATTTGGCGGTTCGAATCCCACCTCTAGCACTAACCACCACTGGGTCCCTGAGCAAGACCCTTAACCCTGAATTGCTCCAGGGGGACTGTCCCTGTAATTAGGACACGGAAGTTGCTCTGGATAAGAGCGTCTGCTAAATACTGCAAATGTAAATTTAAATATTTGCTGAACCACAAATAAAGGCCCTTCTTTCAAAGCCCAGGACTTTCTTCTTTTGAGGGAAATGTGTTATATTACAACATCCCACTTCCCTAGCTATGGCGTTCCACCTCTCTAGGTAGAACACCATAGCTAGGGAGGTGGGGTGTTTTAATTTGAACTCCTAGACATCTTTAACTGTTATGATTAACTTGCATGGAATAAGAAATCTAAATGAGGGAGATGGGAATGGCTCCTGGATGTATGTTCTGCCTTCACATTTAAAAGGTTTAATTTGCAACAAGTTTATCTGTTTACAAGCAGAATGAATGGTCAACCATTTAATGTAAGCTTTCAATGAATAACTTAACCATATACTTTGCTGTCATAGGGCAATTCAGTGCATCATTTTTTTGGAAATTTACACCAAATAGTCAACATCAACAATCCAATCATTTTGTCATTTCATGTGTTTCAGAGTTTTGAGTCATACAATAGTGCCATGATCTGGAGTGGCTCCAAACTCAGAAAGCAAACGAGCTCTTAGCTGCCTTCTCCATGATTGCTAGTTGGAACGCACAAAGGTAAATGGGTGACATGAGAAAAATGAGGAAAATTACTCACTCTTCTCTCGTTCCTTGGTGGTGGTCTCTGTTGTGTTGCCAAACAAGAATTCCCATTTGGCCCTAGCAATCTTCTGACAGTGCAGAGATGGCCCCAATGTCAGAGGACCACCATCAGACTGCAATACATGATCAGAGTCATGTTCACACAGCTTACTACTCACAAGGCCTTTCTCACGCAGACACACTCAAATACTAACACAAAGAAATGTGTCTAAATAAGGTTCGGTTGATTTCCTCAGTAAAAATAAGTGATTATTTCCTACAATATCAGTATTTAAACCTGTCATCAAGTCACCCCCTGGTGGTTCCCATGCGTGTGCGCACACAATTTATTTCCCCAATTTATACAATAACACAAGGCTAATGCCATACATGCATACAATACTGTGTACCATAAGTTTGTTACTTGGTTGAATATAGTTAATCAGTAGTTGTTGATCTTAAACAGGTTACTAGAATGAAGATCAGATTTTGAGATAAAGCACTGGTGTAAGTCATTCTGGATACGAGCATCTGCTAAATGCTGTAAATGTACCATCATTTCATATTTTGCTTCCAAAGAGCAAAGAGATTATTTTTTTTTATGTATTGTTGAGGAATAGTACTCAAGCTTCCTGAAGGACTTTAAACTTATTCGGCTCTCATTTTCTGTCCAATCCCTCTACCAGACCATTTTCAGAGGTATAAGCAGTGTTGGATCATCTTAACAGAGAACAGAAAATATTCAACTAAGAAAGTTAAAAAAGGCAGCTAAGCAGACCTTTGGAATGTCATTCAAAAAGCCTGGAGACTTAAAAAATTACAAGAACATTTGCCAATGAGAGTTAAGGCTATTTTAAAGAATAACAGTGATCAAAAAGGTTGACTTTAAAGCTGGTTAGAATTAAACTCTCTGTATTACGTACTGTATTTACATTGCTGTACTGCATTGACATTTACATTACAGTGTACCTATTGTCTAATTTTCCAAGCAGGAAATGATAGGTGGCTCTGACTTTTGCACAGTTCAGACACTACACACCATTTAAAATGTCTCACCTGTATCCCTGAGCTGGCATGTTCAGTATGGTTGCTATTGCTGCTGGACTCTGGTGATATACACTCTCTGTCCCCCAGACTCCCTGTGACCCCGCTGGAGCTGGGAGATGACCCTGGCACTCCGTTTTGCTCCCCTTCACCCCTCTCTTCATGCTCTCCTTCCAGAGCCACAGGACCTAAGAGAAGAGCCTGCCGTTGTCTCCACTCTGCCTGCCTCTGCTGCTGTGTGAAAATGGCTCCATCTTCCTCTCGCTCCTCCTTTGTCCCTACGCAATGTACACTGTAGTTGTCTTTTCTAAACATTAAATTCTCAAACTTCCCTTTTTGCCCGCTTCCTTCCTTTTCACTCTCTTGCTTTTCTCCTGGTCTAAACATCTCCATTTCTTTTTCATTCTGCTCCCACCATGTCTGCATGGAGGTCCAGCTAATTGGTGTCTCCTCGATCCGTTGACCAATAAGGAGCCTCCTGGAGATCTCCACACTGTCAGAAGGGGGATGGTCAATTCTGGCCTCACTGCACCTGTCTGTGTACAGTTCCCAGTCCTTCTCCGGGGACCAGCCGGTATACTGTGGTGGTCTTCGGCGGTGCAACGTGGGACTCTCTGTGCTTGTGACCTCACCTCTGTGCATGCGAGGGTCTCGTAAAGGGGAGCCCACCTCCCCTTTGGGTAGCCAAGGACGCATCATTCTGGATGGGATAGCTGGGGAGTCAGGGGCTGCTCGTATGGAAATTGAATTATGTAAGGGATTAACCACTTCACATGTTGCTTCTGTGCTCTGGCTGTCTATAGTATCCACAACTTTTGAATCAGTAGAAGCCCCATTTGTTATTGGGATTTCAGTATGTGGCCCATGTACAGGGATGTTCATTTTCATAACTGGGCTCTGATGTTGGGAGGCGCTATATAGAGGCGGTCCTCCAAATACATTGTGGGAAGGGGACTTTCTGACCTCATCAAAAATGACAGACACTTTGGTGGCTTCTTCTGCCAGCTTGCGGGCCACTTCTGGACTGTTCAGAGCAGAGGATTTATTGCTGCCGCTGAGCTGGTTTAGACCTTCAGCGTGTGTGTTTGTGATGACTGAACATTTTTGACCTGAGAGAGGACTGCCATTCCTCTGGCTGGGGCTGGATGGGCATTGCTGGGTTTGCTGGTGCTGGTCAGGGCCTTTTTGAAGCCTAGGGCTTGAGTTTTGGTCTTGGTTTGAGGGTCCCATGTGGGATGAAAGACGGTTTGAGGCTTGGCTCCTGGGCAGGCCGCATGAAACCTCCGGCCTTTCTGCATTATAATTTGTGTGAGCACCAGGCATCCCTGACCATGACTGACATCGTGCTTGCTGGTTATTTTGGTTGCCAGGGCTCCATTCTGACCCACGGGCAAATTTTGACCTCAGCTCAGGTGATCCAAAGTCCTCCAGTGCACGTTGGGTGGCGGCTCGGCCCACAGAGTCGACAGTGGCCCGGTTTAGGGCTGGTGAGCCAGCCTGCTGGTGAAATGGGCTGTTATTGCTACAGGTGCTTGGGGACCTGCCCAAGTCACCGAACCTTTTATTAGGTTGGCTGCCCTTCTCTGTCATTGTGTTGTGCGGACTCTCTACTTTCCTGATATTTGCCTTCTCAATGTAGCTAAAGGTGACCACCGATGTGCGGCCGAGATCAGACACCCGAGAGGAGCCACAAGGCCGCCTGCAGCCTCTGCAGGGTGTGCCTGGGACCGATGACGGCACGGAAGCTGAAGGAGAATGGAAGTGTTTCACATGCTTACTGGCCATGTTGTAATTCAGAGCAGCACACACATGCTGGCCCAGTTCCTCTGGAGGTGCAGATGCTTCTGTTGGCAATTCAGGATGGTGGGCAGGCTGCAGCTGGAAGCTAATGGAGGCTTTAGGGGGAACAGTGGAAGTGGAGCAATTCTCCATGGTGCTGGGTGGAGGTGCTAGTTGTGCTAGTTCAATTAAAGCCTTTTCAAGTCTTTTTCAAGCGTCCCTTGTATTTCCAGCACTAGATTTCTCATCGCGGCGTGGTGTAGACCACACCTCCACTGTGGCATCTCCTTTAGTTGAGTTAAATTCAAGTTTTGTTTTTGCTACCTCCACTTTTCATAACATTTCATCAAGGGTCACTTGTGAGTCCATTTACTTCAGACACCTTCTGGAAAAAGAAAGGAGGAGCTGTTACTGATAATGCATAATAAAAGCTAATGCTAGTAAAATAGGCCAAATAAGAAATAAAATATAATCTCTAATCCAGTTAAAATAAGCATAGTATCTGAGAATTGCAATTAATCTATTATCAGGGTAAAATCAATGCAAAAGTAATAACACACAACAGTGAAATCATCTAACAGTCACTGACTAACATTTGATTTGATTATTGTGGAATAAAGCAATTCCTTAGTACAGAAGGAAATGATGACAACTTAAATTAAATTGCATGGTAGAAAGATTGACTTGTAATATAATATATTTGCTGAGAATTGCAAATTTGGTACACTCAAACTTTGAGGATACATTTCATGCTTTAATGAGGCAGAGGAAGCTGAACATCAGAAGCATGAGGCTTATTTATCACAGACAACCAAGAAACTAATCCTTCAAATCCACTGTCCACCCCCCCACCCCCTGCACGTGGATTGACGTCATTATGTATTAAATCTTAGTGAGTCACACATCAGACCTCTAGTTAGAATACTGTGAAAATGACGCTGCAAAATGTTTGCAAAGAGAGCTTTCCTTGAATGCAAGGAGCATCTGTGTATGCATCAACCAGACCTTCAAATTATGTGTGGTCTGTACCAATTTCAGAAACATTTAGAAAAACTTCACGGCTGTTTCTGATGTGCTTAGGCACAAACGTACCATTTAGGCATTTTTAGCTAACTGAAGGTTTTGTGCCCAACAAACAACAGCAACACACCTGAATCAACTGACCAGGAAGGGGCAGTGGTGGGCATAGAGGGGAAGGAGGTGACTTCATTTGGTTTAAGTACAGTACATGTTATGACTTGCTTTACTTGTGGGGCAGTGGTGGCCTAGTGGTTCGGGAGTTGCCCTGCATCAGAAGATTGTGGGTTCGATTCCCTCACAAGGTTGCCCTGAGGTACCGTCCCTGTCAATGCTCCCCGGGCGCTTTCAATAGCTGCCCACTGCTGCACGGTGTTTGTGTACATGGGTTAAAAGCAGAGGTCCAATTTCGTTGTGATTCACGCTTGCTGTGCTGTGACCTCGCAATGACAAAGGTTGTCACTTTCACTTTTTTCACTTTCACTTAACTGGGGGAATAGTTGCACTGAACAACCGGATGAGCAGAAGCCAAGAAAGCAGATATTGTCCCATGTTTTCAAATGGTGGATAACTTCAGCAGGCTGCCCACACACTCTATACCTGCTTCCCAACAGAGGATTAGTGTTTAATTAGTGTCTGAAAACTGCCAGGGGTGTGATTTAAGTATAAGTATGAAGCCTCATTTGCAAGCAGCTTCTCTTTCAGGTGAAATAGAGGAAGGACCGCCACACATACACCTGAATTAAAGGTCAGAGAGAAGACAGATAGTCAGTGTTTGTCACATCTCATATCGGCAACTACCAGCTGCCTATGTTCCTTTAGTGTAATGAAGCTAGTGTCACACGGCCCGTTGCTAATATTAGATCTATGGCTGCTGAATGGAGCAAGAAGAGACTACCATGCTTGCTGCTTTACTGTATGCTAGCTCACTGGCAGGCTGTGGGGGCTCTGATTTCCGCAGAATAGCGAGCTGTTGTGTGTGAGGGCTATTATAAGCTGTTTCTTAGAAGTGATTTTCTTTCAAGTCATGTAAATAAGGTGCTGAGTGTATTTTTTCTCTCTCTCTCCCTCAATCTCCCTGAGCAACAAAGCAATACGGCCACCTTGGAGATCAAACGTTAAGTCAAAGAAATATCTAATATTAGCAGTGGTGCAGTTGTGGTTTGATATGTTGGCAGGAGGGCAAAGCTGCCTATCAAACCCATAGTCTGCATCCAGCAATTCAGACCTAAAAGTAGGTATATAAAGAAATGCCTACAATTAGAATTACTATAAGATACAAACAGAGAAATGAAAAAACATTAATCATAGAAAGAGCAACTTCATTCAAACTGAAATACATATTCAGTTTTTCCTCTTTTACAATGACCAAAAATGATTCTGCATGTTGCTACGAATCTATTTAAGCAAATGACCTCAATAAAAGACAGATGTAATGATTATTACAGAGACAGATGAAGGACTATTAAGGACTATTGTTGACTTGAGTCAACAAATGATGACACTGCAGTAAATATGCAATAGGCAACATGCTTTAGTGCAACTTTTCAATGGAAATATTTGCATTAGAGAGAATTACAAGAGCTTTCTGTGATGATGAAATGATGCCGTTTGTTTACTTAGTAAGCTGTAGAATAGTGCACTGCACTGGCACTCAAATACACAACCAGTAACAGCAGGCTGTTTTGATTTCTGGATGTTGTCTAGTAACGACAAGAAACAGTACTGACAGGAATACTTTCACATATGAGGTACCTGAGAATCAAGTGGAAAGCCCTTCTGACAAGCTCCATATGTGATAGCTACATTCATGAACATCAGCTTTCACTGTGTAATCAGAGGGTGAAGAGTTAGACCGTTTCACTGAAATAATGATTGTGTGTGTTATGAGACCATGCCATTCCTTGGAGGACGATGACAGAGAGCTAAGAATTGTTGTCATAGAGACAGGCCTTATGTGGCAGCGGCGTGCTCTGAATGCAGCAGGCATGGGCTAAAGCTTACCATAACACACACACACACACACACACACACACACACACACACACACACACACACAGTAATTGAGGCAGGCACCTGTCTGACAACAAACATGTTTTGAAACCAGGTAAGAGAGTTAAGAGTGTGTGTGTGTGTGTGTGTGTGTGTGATTAAGAATATGATAGATATTCAGTCAATATGTCTACAAAGAGTTACTGCAGAACATGCTCTTGCACACAAGGAGAAGCATTCTACTAACAATGTTCTGGGCCTGGAGTGCCATGAAAATTTTCTTTCCTTTTTCGTCTTGTTTAGACATAATGTTTGATATACATGGAAGGTTTGTAAACTGGCTAATTTTGAGTTGTGTTATAGCAGTGAGAACTCTAAAACATAACAAGGGAGGGTCCAATAGGTTTTAATTCAAAAATGAAAAAGTTGTTGTTAATGCTTCTCTCACAATGGAAGAGGGGCAAATTTTTGCCCCAAGAACACAATTAGCACAATCACAGTGTTCTCAGAACTGTTCAGATATTTAAATGTAAAGCCCCACATGGTTCTGGCTCCTTCACATACTCACTCACTCATGCTGGACAGGCTGAGAAGAGTCTATAAGAAGTTGCTATAAGTACTCAAATAACTCTCACTTCTTGACATCAATGACTGTGTGTGTTTGTGTTCCGGTATTGGGATTGAGGCCGACACATGGCAGGGTTTCCCAATTTTACAAATGATTGACCTCACCTGCAAATAGCTGTGCATACTCTATATGCATAGTTTACTTTGTGTGATTTGGTTGTGTGCGGCAGTGTGGATGGCCTTCACATTGATGCGTGAAGTGCTTCAGTCCAGCTAATTGTACATTTTTTCTCGACTTTGAACTTGCCAGCTAGTTAGGGAATTACTGAGAATCAGATCTGTGGGAGCAGGAAAAGCATTGAAATGTGCAGGACAGGAGTCCATCAGCACTGTAAACACCGGCATAGAGGGGAAGGAGGTGACTTCATTTGGTTTAAGTACAGTACTTGTTATGACTTGCTTTACTTGTGGGGCAGTGGTTGCCTAGTGGTTAGGGAGTTGGCTCTGGATTAGAAGATTGTGGAAGATTCCCTCAACCGGTAGGTTGCCCTGAGGTACCCTTGAGCAAGATACCATCCCTGTCACTGCTCCACGGGTGCTTTCAATAGCTGCCCCCTGCTGCACGTGTGTGCATGGGGGGTTAAACGCAGAGGCTGAATTCCGTTGTGTTGTGCTGTGCTCTGTTTAACAATGACAAAAATGGTCACTTTTCACTTTCACTTAAATTCTCCAAAAAATGCTGTAGGAGGCTTCCAACAAGTTCAAAACGGCCCAGTCATTCTGAGATAACAGTGCAATAAAGACATGAAAGTGAAAATATAAGCCAGTAGCTGTAGACACAACATGTGAGCTATAAAGCTGTGTTAGGCAGTCCAATGAAAACAATACAGGGGTTACAAAGGGGTTATAACCGCTGCTGGAATGGGATTCATTAATTGCAGAAACAGAGATGCACCACACTCGGGACTAAAACTAACATAACGCCCATATTCAGGTTGAACAAGAGCTATCTATATCACCACACCCTTCAAATTGTGTGTCAGTGGGTGAGGCAGTGGAACTTAAAAACGTTATGGAGTGTGGCTCCACATACCTGTTTTAAACAAACTACCTGTGTTACATGAGTTATGTGACAGCATGACTTACACACATTGAACTTTCACACAGAAAGCAGTTCCAGCAGAACAGTACAGGTTCTCATTTTTCATAGGTTTTAGAGAAATTATTTTTCCAAACAGAAACAAAAAAAAAAAAGAAAAAAAAAAAAAAAGTTACTTTACTTTGCCTGATAAACAGAGGAAGCAACTCTTTCACACCATGTAATTTAGAGCCTCCCAGAGTTTGTCCATTAAGACATCAGTTCATTTCACTGGTTAATTAAGTGAACCGTGCCCCCTTATCCAAAAAGAAAATAAATATTTTATTCTATATGAATTTATTTATTTATTTTGAAGTATTTATGCCAGACAACAATGAATTTAATCATTTCCTGCCAATCGATTTGCTTTCGTTATTCCTACTTTGTCCTCTGCAGATTGGCCAACACACACGCACATTTTCTAATATAGTCTGCAATATAACAGCTGATACATTTAAACTGCAATGTTTAACTGCTAAACTCCCTCTAAAGGTTCTCATCCTGAGCTCAAAATAAGCATATATACCAATATATAATAATGCCCTCCATTTATTCTCTTTCTTATAGCATCAAACACTAACGGACACTTTAGCATGACTTTACTTTTACTAAATACACCTCCTCCTGTGTTCTCACTCTCTTTCACACACACTCACACCTCCATTGCCCAGCAGCATGATACACTTCTTCCACAACTCATGAATTTCTCTCATTCCCAAACACGTGCAGTGACGTGGACGGCACTTTGCTCAAGGGTACCTCAGGGCAACCTACTGGTCTAGGATTTGAACCCATGACCTTCTTTATCCTGGGGCCAACTCCCTAACCACTAGGCCACCGCTGCACCCCTCTAACCTGCACACAGCAGAAGGCCCACTTCCACTCATATCTATTTTTACCAAATAACATTACAGCAATTCAATCACATGGTCACAAAGTTCACCGACGGTGCACAGGCGACTAACTGTCCTTTCTGCACACAAACAAAGACAATAATTTAGATCAATGTCCCCATTTACAGTAATGTGATTCAGAAGAGCCTTCTACTTTCAACTCAGTCAGCAGCAGACAGTTTAAGGTCTACACAGAACTGAAGAGTTCAGCGTATGGGTCATTTGGTGGCCACTAATCTTCAACTAATGGACAACCTTGGTGGAGATAATGGAGTTTTTTTTTGGATCAACGGCATACAATATAGTATACCCTACTTTCACCTTTGCATAATTCATCTTCAGCACTACAACACAAACATCAGCTGTGTAGTGTTAGGATCTGTCATGCTGTCTTCAAATAAGCCCAGATCATTGGGTTGTTTTTGTTTTTTTTTGTCTTTTTTTTAATAAAATTTTTTACTAAACACAAGGGCTCCAAAAGTCTCCCCGAACACCCCTTTCCTAGAGATGTGAGCACAAATAGCTCCCCTTTGTTGAGAGTCATAAGGCTGCTGGACACATCTTTACATTTTTAAATCATTTTTTTTTTAATTATTATTATTTAAATCACAAAGTACTCACTAAGCCCATTCAACAAAAGGGTGGTGGTGGTTCAGGTCCAGGACACTTGCCTTTGGACCAAAAGGTCTCAGGTTCAAATCAAATCAACCAAAATTGGGTTCCTGAGCAAAACCCTTAACCCCAGGTTGCTCCAGGGGGACTGTCCTTGTAATCAGGAATTATAAATAGGTCTGGATAAGAGCTTAATGCCATAAATGCAAGAAGTAACACTAAAACATCCCCATTCTTATGTTCCTGCAATAAACTATATTAATAGCAACCCCCAAGAAAGTAAATCATTTTAGTGTACAAAGTGTACAATTATACTCGGGTCTCTTCAAACACCGTTTGATGAAGACCATTACAGTTTACATTGTTGGATTAACCTTCAGGCAAATATAAAAAAAAAGATTAAAAAATGAAAAAAATATTTCAAAGGAAGTGAAGTTAAAATGGCAAAGGTACGACATTAGTATATTATTAGTAGGACTAGAAGAACCAGTATACACTGAATTAATAACACAAGCTACATAAGTGAATATATAGAGTTAAAAATAACACCAATATATGAATATACCTTTGTATTGCAAGGCAAACAACAACAGTAGTAGAAATGAGGATGGGTGTTGTGTGCGATTCCTCATAAGTTATAATTGCTCATACTTTACAGACTACAATAGTGTTATATATATATATATATATATATATATATATATAGTGACCAGTATATACAACAACACTGGAATGATTGTGAGAGAATGAGAGCCGAGTACCACTGAAAATATACTGTATAGTATAATTGTTACCATTACACAGTGTAGGAGTGTTAATTGTAAAATGTTAAATTGACCAGCGCATACAGTAATACTGAAAGGAAAGTGAGGAATTAGAATGAAGTGTTGTGTATCATGGCACCTACATTACACAGAATAATAGCTTGTACTTTATTAATGCACAAGCATACAGCAAGGGTATGAAAGCATAAAATATAAAAAGTGACCAGTGCATACAGACATATTGCAAGACTAGTAAAGTGCAGGCCAAAAGTGTCAGAAGTGACAAAGCTTTTGTTTAGGAGTTCAGCAGCTTAAAGGCCTGATGATAAAAGCTGTCCTTGAGTCTGGTGGTGCGAGCAGTCATGCTCCTTTCCCATCTGCCAGGCGGTAACATGGAAAGGTGTGTGTTGGGTGGCTGAGAGACTATTAAGGATGCTGCCCAATGATCCGAGCAGCCTTATAGGTTTTTTTTACCAGTAGATCAAATGTGTGTTTTATTCTCTAAGCCTTGGCTAGTGATTCAAAGACATGAACCTACACTTTTAAACGAATTCTAACTAAAACTAACTAGCATGCCAGTGCAGAGCTCTTATCACTTATGTGCCTGGTTTTCTTTGCCAAAGTAAACAATCCAGCTGCTGTACTTTGAAGAGTATAGCAGCTAGAAAACCCCAAAAAAATATTATTAACTTCATAACATAGCGTATGTTAACAAAACATAGTTTATCGATGTCAATTTTGAATGCTTATTAGAAGGTTGTGAATACTAATGAAAATATGGTTTGATATTTGTCTGGAAGGGTGCCTTGAGGTATCAAGGCACTGGGACAAACTGTTGCTAATGTTTTGCAAACTGTGTAGCTTTTCTCTGGGATCAAGCCATTAATGGCCACAATAATCAGGCACTATTCAATTTATCTCTCCCGTCAGTAGTTATAATTTTGTGGTTTATTGGTCTATAGCAGGGGTCACCAACATCGTGCCTACGGGCACTAGGATGCCCCCAAGGACCACGAGTCGCCGGCGGACCTGTTCTAAAAATAAACTAAAAACTCACCAGTGAGCAGAAGTTTCTTTTGATCCTGTTGCTATTCTTTTCTTACTAACATTTGCATTTATATTGATTTAAAAAGGGAATATCTTAAAAAAAAAAAGCATTTAAAACATGTTTATTATACATGAAGTTAGATACGTTTAGGTAACTGGTAGCCCTTTGTATGACTCAGTACCCGTGAAGTAAGTGAAAGTGAAAGTGATTGTTCTCGTCATTGCGAGGTCACAGCACAGCACACAGTGAACCACACGAAACTGACCTGCATTTAACCCATGCAAACACCATGCAAGCCATGTAGCTAGTGGGTGTTAAGAAAGCACCCAGGAGCAGTAACAGGACGGCACCTTGCTCAAGGGTACCTCAGGGCAACCTACTGGTAAGGGGTTTGAACCCACAATCTTCCGATCCCGTGGCCAACTCCCTAACCACTAGGCCATCTAGCAAAGTCATCACCAAGTTCTAAACTTTAGAATTTAGGAAAATAAGAACTATTGAATAATTGGGAAAAAAAGAGTATTTTCCCATTTTCACAAAATAATTCAATTTAGCATACAATAAATAAACCTGAGAAGAATAAAACTAAACAGGCACACTCAGAGCCTGGCACACTACAATCACTATTCAAGATTTTTTTTGGCCCCAGAAATTACGCCATGGACATATGTAAAATACGTATCAGATGTAAAATAATCACCTTTTTATAATAGTCACTATAATTTGCCTGCAAAGGTCACAATGATACATTTTCACAAATTATAATTAAATTCTTTCCTAATTTTCAAAGAGCAAATGAAAGCAATATTCTTGTGACTACAAGGGAAACAGAATTCGGATTATTCAATGCACTGAAAGCAGAAAGAAAAAGAAATAAAAGAGCATCTGAAAGGTTAGTGAGGAGGTAGGAGAGAATGAGGGCTGTGGGAAGCTGAGGAAAGAGAATGTGGGAGGCGGGCAGAAGATAAAAGACTTGATCACTCTGATCAGTTGTTTTTGTGACTGATAAGAAGAGGTGTGCTAGAAGATCTATTAACTGATACCAGCACATGCACGCACAAGAAAAAAGGCAAAGAGAGATGGAAAGCAAAAAAGCTATACAGGGGTATGAGAGAGAGAGAGAGACTCACACAGAGAGAGCGTTGCTGGCTAGTTACAAAGCAAATGATGCCATAGTCCTGAACAACACTGCTGAATCTAATTTCAGTGTACAAGTGCTGTCTGCAGCAACAAGCTACAAACAAATATCCACAACACAGTCTGCTGGAGCTCAGTCAAAAAACCTTCAGCCGTGGCCTGCACTCAAAGTGTGTGCAGTTTCCCTTCATAAAAAAGCATAAAACAGCCTCGGAATGATGGTCTCCACAGCTGCCCCAACAGGTTTGGAAGGGTAACACCATAATCAGCTCTAATCACCTCTAATCAGACAATGATGCTCCACTGGAGAACAGAATAACCTGACAGGGTAAATAAGATAAAAGCTAGATCACTGCAGTGGTTCTCTGAGCCATTTAGATACAGAAAGTGCAGAGGCAAGCAGAAAGGGGGGGCAGAAAGAAGAAAGAAGAGAAAGAGAGAGAGAGAGAGAGAGAGAGAGAGAGAGAGAGAGAGAGAGAGAGAGAGAGAGAGAGAGAGGGGAATAAGAGCAAGCGAGAAAGCCAGAAAGAAAAGGATAAATAAGAGAAAGATAAATAGCAGAGAATGAGGTAAAGAGAAATATAAAGTGAGGAAGGAGAGAGGGATGTGAAAGGAAAGAAGAGAACCTGAATGAGGGGAGGGGGCAGAAAGAGAAGAAAGAAATAGACAGGAAGAGAAAAAACAAGAAAAGAAAGAAAGAAATGCTTGCTAGGATGTATAATGGACATAACCTAAGCACCTATCATTGAACAGCTGTGTGGTTGCTCTAGATGGGCAGCCTGGCTGAAGAAAGGATGGGACAGCAGAAAGAATGAAGACAAAACACTCTCCCTATCCTGCGGACATGAGGTATGGACACTTCTCTCACCCTCTGCCCCACTTATCCTCTGTCACTCTCTCTCCTTTTCCCATTCACTCTCTATCAGTGCCCCCACCCCCCAATCGCCCTCTGCTCTAGATCATGCTGGAACATAGCATCCTACAGTCCAAATAGCCTTGTACTCTGTCCATTCAACCAGCTGGTGCAATTCATCTTCCAGATGACCGATAAAATTGTCTCTCTTTCTGTAACGTCTCCACCAAGAAACAAGGCTCAGTACAGCACTAAAATCTGTTCCAAATAAAAAGGGAGAAGCAAAGCTTTTAACTGCAGTTGACCTTACAGGGTCAGCCTCCCAAGGGTATTAGGCAGCACACATCTTCACCAGGACTGCACAGAGACATCCGGCTGGGTAACTGCAGTGGACTCCTTCCACCTTACTTACAAGGTCTTGTTTCTTTAGTAAGCAAAAAAATCACCACTGACTGGCCTTAACATTCAACTGACTCTACATGCTCACAAAATATTAAACATAATACATTTTCAATAGCACTACGACACCTGTAATAACCGGGTCAACTTTGCATTAATGGACTAAATGATTTTTTTTCCCCTGGCAGCCACTTATAACATGTATGGTTGATTCGGCAGAATCAGATCTCCTGGTACATAAATATTTTCCAACCTCTCTAACTCACAAAATTAAATAGGGCTTTTTTTTTTTTTTTTGCATCTTTAATAGCAATGTATGTAAATGACTTCTGATTGGCTGCCCTCATTCAAAACCAGAAACAGGCCTGACACAGTCCATTCAACCTTATTATGGAAAGGTTACACTCCTGTGGGCCTTATAGGCAGGTGCATGTCACACAAAAAGAACAAAAAGGTCTTTCAGTGATATTCGTAATATAGACTGTTTGGACTGAAGAAACTTCAACCTCAGCATCAGGATCACCATCTGTAGTGTCTTATACAGCCATCTGCGGCTGAAGAGAGAGAGCACAGGTTGTTCGGAAAGTTTCTGGAACCGATAACAATGTCACCTTGCGGCACAGTACTGAGTTCACCCTGTTCTCCAGCAATGTGAATAGTATGTGAAAAGCATGAATAGTAATTCTTAAAGTATCCAAAACATGTCAGGTTTGACTACACCCGCTACCCTTGACGGAGCCATGACTGTATAGCAGAGAAGTGTACAGTCTGCAAAGGGTTCATATGAAGGAAAAGTGAATTTTAAATAGGAGAGAAAATTGAAAATCAAACCTAAAACCAAACCAACTCCAACCTTGCATCGTCCCATCCCTCTTCCCAGCAGTGTCAGAATAACACACGACCTCCATGTCTCATTCAACTGGTCCTGCACAAAGCTCTCAAAACTTGTGAATCATGACAGAGCAGTTACCAGATCTGCCTCTGAGTCCACTGTCCTTGCTTTTCCCCTGAAGACAGATGAGGTGGTGTCCTGCAGACACACAAACTCGATGGGAAGTAATCCTGAAGTGAGCATTTTGTCCTTCTATGACAAGCCTTATGTCCTCACCCCAGACAGGCAAGACCATCTGCTGAAGACAAGATCAAACACGCAGAGTGGACGCAGGTAAGAGGTCTGGGGGGAAGAAAAAATGGAGTTGGATACCTGAGGATGGCGGCAAGGCTGTGAGGAGACTGCGTCCGCCTGTCCTTCTGTCCTCCCTGTGCTGCTGCAGTCATGAGGCAAGGCACCCAGCAGCCTCCAGTGTCCAGCTGCACCGCAGGACCACCGACCTGGACACTAACACCCCACGCTGATCAGCTGTCCTGCTGTCTTTGCTTTAGTCTCGAGCTCCGTAGCCGGCTCACACACGCTCCTGCACACACACAAACACACACACACACACTCCTGCACGCACGCACGCACACACTTCTCCCTCACCCTCCCCGCCGGTAGGAGCATGCTCAGTGCGCGCTCTCGCATGCAGTCGCACTCATGCTGCAGGTGTGACGAGTCTATTAGACCTGCTTTTGGAGAAGAGCTTTAGAGAAGCACGTGCACGCGTTACTGTAGGGATAACAGGAGCAACCAGTTCGGCTGGCTTATATTTTAACTATATCACACACGCGCGCGCTTCTTCCTGACATTCATTAATATTCATCAAGCAATTACAGAGGAAACAGCCAATGGCACCAGGGCTCAGGACTGTGCAATGCTACAAATGATTCAAGTCACAGTCAGAGATAGATAGATACATAGATAAATGATCTATCTACCTATGCCTGATTATCTTTGGCATATTGGGTACATTAATTTAAGGAAAGGGGGACCCAATGGTTACAGGCTCCAAAGTACCCACAGGAATCATCTGTACCTGTTTCTTCACTGCTTCATGACTTGAGTTAGATGTTTTTGTTCAGCTTGAAGGATTCAGGGTCCCGATGTGGTTTAACAGGCAAAATAACAATTCTTTTAAACTGGTCAGATACAGAGACTGGGCTGAAAATGAGAGCCAAACACTTTCCACCTGGGTGCCTGGACTATTCCTCAGCAATACAGTTAAAAATGACAGAAATCTGGTTCTTTGGAAGCTAAATATGAAGGAATGAGGTTGGGCTTAAGACTTTTGTCCATTGTGATTTTAAAATGGATTAGTCCACAAAAGCACTAAGGCAAAATATGCTCCACAGACACAAATGCCACGTGGGGGATTGACCGTGTCTCTGGTTGAAAAGTGACATCCCTTTTGAACAACTAAAGATGTGTGTCAGTGTATGAAGATGTGGCAGTTTGGCCTAAGAATAATTAAGTTTAGGAATGGGCTTAAGGCGGTAAAGCAACACCCAACCATTTGTGTGAGTAGGGGAGTGTTGGTAGTGTGTTCAAATTATTTCAATTAACGGTTCATTAAAGCCAGGAGAGTCTTTAGGCCACAGAAAAAGAAAAAAAAAACCATTATTGAAAAAATAAAGCTTATAATAAAGTTACTAGCCACAGCACTCTTACTTAAGAAAACTGTTGAAGTACCATTCAGAGCTGAGACTGTAATTTGAAATGACCTACAGCAATATGCCACACATGAAATGCATGCTGACCCTCCCCAGCTCTACATTCCACCTGTGAAAGGGAGCGTGACCCCTTCTCTCTCTGCAGTTTCTTCAGAAACCTGCAAATATCTGTTTCTCTTTAGTTATGCACTCATTATTTTTGCCAGTGAAGTGGATACCATCACGCCCTGTTCTGCCTTAAGTTGGTCTAATTTTCTGTTAGATAAAATAACTACATACAAACTTATTTGTGTTCATTTGATGAAAAATAAGATTTTGTTTCTGTCTGGAAAGAGCTGTTGTTACTGCAGTATCTGATTAAGAGATGAGGGGGAGCATTTTTAACATTCAAATTTAAAAATAAACGTTTGATTGTAACAATCGAGAGAGAAAATGGCAGAAGAAGTGAACTTGAATTGGACATTTTAAGGACTTTTGTAAGTCACATAAGGTTGGCATGTTCTGGGACATTGTGTATGGATGCTGACTCGCCAGGAGTTATTTACGTCCATTCATCACAAGCTCTGCTGTGTCTTTAAGAGGTGGGACACTGAGCTTGACTGGCTTTCCTCTCTTTGCTGCCCTGGTTTCCTCTCCTAAATGCTCTCGCTTTTCTGAACATGTTTGTTAAGTGCTTAGTTTTTTGGGATTTTTGCCATTTTCCTCAGATACCATTTAGACCAAGTAATACAACTTGGAACCAGAGCATTTGCTTGGTTTGTGGTTTCTGAGTATAGCTTACACATGTATTAGCAAATATGGATTACATCAGCATAGGGAGAGGGAGAGAGATTACTTGGAATAAAGCCAGCCACAAATATAGCACTGATCCAAGTGACAAAAATAGTATTTGCTGATCACCAACTCCAGTCTCTTCTGACCTCTTGTGGTCATTTGGTTGTACTGACAGTACTAATACTCATGCAATGTCCAATGCACAAAACGACACAAAGATATCATTCCATATCACAGAAAAATACAGCTGTAAAGGATTATTTTAGTGCGTGAAATCAGTGAAATGGTGCCCAGGCATACGAAGTACCTGGGGATGTTACAGCAAATCTGCAAACCTTGCCAGGTTAAAAGCAACCGAATATTATACTTCATTCATTTACTGAGCAAAAACAATGAAACAAATTAAAACCAGAGCACGTCTGTTATGCATGAGACAATGTATTCCTCTAATAGAGCAAGCTGCAAGACAATTAGACAATAGCATATTGCAATGTACACACATCATGTTTAAAAATAAAAGTAAAAATACACATTAAGCCTAGATACCCAAAGTTTGAACACTGTTTGACCCAGTGTATGATACAGTAGAACAGTGCACTGTATTAGGTTACGCATTGGTGGCGACGCTACATGTCCACACATGACTTTGACAGAAGCAAATTAAGTCAATGTTCCCAAAAACATTACATGTCTGATATCGTCAATAAAGTGAATTTAAAAATGGACCGTAGGCAAATAACAAAACATTTCAGCACCATCAAGTGTCAGAACTACATTATGCATGACTGAAGTTTTGATCAATGCAGCTGTGATGCCCAATCTTTTCTCATGGCAATTCACATCATTTTGCAAAACTTCTAACCTTAATTAAAAAGACAAACAGACAGGCCTACTTTGACTGTACATTGTTTTATCATTACTTTTTTTGTTGTTGTTTTTTGGTAAGATTAGTGGGAAAGGTGCATTTATGTCCAAGAACACTGGGAAATATCACAATCGACTTTGCTCAGTGAGGTATGACACAAACAGATACTCTGGAAAGTGCATTTGGTTTCCTTCAACCTTTCATGTGCAAAATTACACAAACCTTTCTTTTCAATACAAACAGATCTCAAAATCCAGCGTATTCTCATTGCATAAAGAAACTTGCATTTATACATGCAAATGTCAAGCATGACAGATTTTATACTTGTTCAAAAACTTGGAAATTTGAACAGCGAAAAAATTTTTAAAACAGCAGTGAACCATCTAGGACAACTACAACGTTTACCTCTGTTCAAATCTGACTCAAGCCTGACTTCAAAATCAAAAGAAACAAGAGTCAACAGGAGCACTGCTGCCTCAAGGACTGGAACAGGTACTGCTGCTATAAGAAAAATGTATACATCCTCCGTGAAACTGCTGTGTGAGACAGCAAAGAGAACTGTTCCAAACAGATGAAGAAATATGATGTAGATATAACCTGAAAGATATGGAACAACAGATTTTCTTTGTTAGAATTGCTAAAAATACATTTGCGAGTAGAGCATTTTTGCAGTGATGGGCTTATACTAATTCAGAACTACTTTACACAACACACTTACCTGTTTCAAGCTAGACTCTTCCAGGGTTGTATGTACCACAAATCTCAAAAAAGACTGCTCATTTATTATAAGTTATAAACAAACATTACAGGATGTAGAAGAATTGCTTGTCAATTAGCACTCTTACTCTGAGACGTATGATACATATGAGCCCAGGTGGGTTTTATATCTGGAGGTTGATGAAGGGTGCGAAGCCCACCACATCCTGAAGCAGCACTAATGCCCTCTGGAGGGGAGGTTCTACATCAATCACTACATTTCGCCTTCGCAGAATGCCCAGACTGGATTCACTAACGTTGTGACAGTGGTTCACCTTTAGGGCCTGCAGCTTGGGGCAATATTCTGCCACGGTCCTACACACACACAAACAGTTAAGAGTGAAACAAGCACACAGGCTCATGTTTGCTCATGTAAGAGACTCTACTCTTCTAGGAAGGCAACTGGAAGGGAACACTGTAGCGAGGATCTAATTGCCACAAGAGCAGTTAAAGTCATTCTGGATAGGAGTGTCTGGCAAATGCAAATGTCATTGAAATATTTAGCAAAAGGAACATGGAAATAAGGACACTCCATGCAGAATTGTAGACAGAGGAAGGAGGGTAATGAAACCTGGTGATAGAATGAGGAAGTTCAGGAGAGTACAGCCATGGCCAAAGGTTTTAAGGATTACAAGTATCGTTTTTCACAAAGTTTACTGCTTCATTGTTTTTAGATCTTTTTGTCAGATGTTTCTATGGTAACTTAAGTATGTTCAAGTCATGTGTTGGCTTTTCTTTTTCACAATCTCTGCAATTTGCCCTGGCATGCTGTCAATCAACTTCTAGGCCAAATCCTGACTGACTGAGCCCATTTTTGCATAATCAATGCTTGGAGTTTGTCAGAATTTGTGGGTTTTTGTTTTCCCACCCGCTTCTTGAGGAAGTTCTCAATGGGATCAAGATCTGGGGACGTAAAAGTTAGATTTTTTGTTCTCAGAGCCACTTTTTTTTTTTATCACTTTTGCCTTATGGCTAGGTGCTCCATCATGCTGGAAAAGGCATTGTTCTTCACCAAACTCTTCTTGGATGGATGGGAGAAGCTGCTCTTGAAGGATGTTTTGGTGCCATTGTTTGTTCATGGTGAGAAGTGGCTTCTTTGCTGCCCTTCTTGACACTAGACCGTCCTCCAAAAGCCTTCGTTTCACTTCGTACTCACCTGCCTACAGCCATTCCTGAGCAAGCTCTGCACTGGTGATACAATTATTTCAAGCAACACTCTCCTTTTAAAGTATCCAGTCTGCTATTCTTACTCAATCAGCATGACAGAGTGATGTCCAGCCTTGTTCTCCTCAACACCTCTCGTGTTAACGAGAGGATCACTGATATGTCAGCAGGTCCTTTTGTGGCCGGATTAAAACGCAGTGGACTTTTTTTTTTTTAGATTAAGTTCATTTTCTTGGCAAACAGGGACTTTTTCAGATAATTGCAATTCATCTGAACACTCTTCATAACTGGAGTTCTGAAGTAACTCTGGAGTATATGTCAATTGCCATGGTAAAAAAACTGAAGCAGCAAACTTTGTGTAAATTAATATTTGTCATTCTCAAAACTTCTGGCCACGGCTGTAGAAAAAAAAAGGAGAAGAGAAGATGAGGCATGTAGTTAAGGCTGAAGATAAGGTGCATGGTGAGTTGTATGAGAGGTTTTACATGAAGGAGGGAGAAAAGCAGCTTAACCGATTAACTACACAGAGACACCAAACTAGGAAAGATGTACAGGTTAGGATAATAAAAGACAATAATGGAAACATACAAGTGAGCAGAGCACGTTGAGTTGATGGAGTACCTTTAGGGGCTGATGAATGAAGAGAATGAGAGGGTTCTATTATGTGAGGATAGTTAACCAAGAAGTGCAGCAGATAAACAAGATGGAAGTAAGGCCAGCTATGAAGAATGTAAAGGCTGATATACCTGTGGAAGCATGAAAGTGTTTATGAGAGATGGCAGTAACTACAGAGGGATAGATTTGATCAACCACAGCATGAAGTTATGGGAAAGAGTAGTGGAAGCAGGTTAAGAAAAGAGGTGACGATTAGTGAATAACGGTATGGTTTCATGCAGAGAAAGATCACTACAGATACAATGTTTGCTCTTAAGGTGTTGATGGAGAAGTACAGAGAAGGTCAGAAGGTGTTGCATTTGAAGCAAGAGTAGGTAACAGCTTGTGGAGTCCCTGGAGATGACTAAGACTAAGACAGAATCCATTAATGTAAACATAAGAGACAGTAGAATGGTTATGATGCAGGGATTAGAAGTGGGAAAGTTTAAACAACTGGAGTCAACCATACAGAGGGGCGGTGGTAGCCTTGTAATTATTGGCTAGGACCTAAGATCAGAAGGTTGTGGGTTAGGTAACTCTAAGGTACTCTTAAGCAAGATAATATGTTTCCAAAACCGCTCTCTGGGTGCTGGCTGTATGACGGCCTGCTGCTTCATTGTAGGTATGGGTTAGAAGCATTTTGTTGTGGTGTGTTGTGTTGTTTGTCACATTCACTCTCTGAGTAATGGGGAGTATGGAAGAGAGGTCAGGAAGAGAATGCAGGCAGGACGGAGTAGCTTGAGAATAGTCCCAGGGTTGATCTGTGACAGATGGGTGAAAGAGAAGGTGGTGGAGGTATAGATTAAAAGATGCCAACATTTGCAAGACTGATGAAGGTGGAAGATTACATTGGTTTGGACATGTGCGGAGGAGGAAAGTATACTGGGAGAAGGATGTTGGGGAAGTAGCTGCCACGCCAGAAGAGAAGAGGACTGCCAAAGAGCAGGTTAATGGATGTGATGAGAGAGGACATGCAGGAGCAGCTGAAAGAAGAAATTAAGCATATGAAAATGAGCCCTTGAGCCGATCAGAAAATTTTTACTATGTGCAGTCCTCATCCTCACCAACCCCAAACTTGCAGTTGAGTTTTGGTATTTTGAATCATGCAACCATTTTGAATAATTACAGTAGATCAATCTTAAATAATTTCACATCAAAGATTCTGATGGATTAGCAAAATAACTGTATCATCTATACGATCCAGCCCCAGCAAGAAACACACATGTTCTTTCGCTTTACATTACCTGATGGCATCATTGCGAACCCTCAGACATCCTGTTAAGTCAAGCTGCTCTAACTCCCTGCACTGCTTAGCCACCTCCTCCACCGCCATGTCTGTGATGTTAGCGTTAACGGCCACAGAGAGCGAGCGCAGCGCGGGCCACTTCCCCACTGCATAACACACCGCCTCGTCCCTCAGCTGCCTGCAGGCGGTGATGTCCAACGAGCGCAGATCTGTGCAGTGGTCAGCCAGGCTCCGCAATGCCAGGCTATCAACCCACTCACAATGAGCCAGGCACAGATGCTGCAGGCGCGGGCAGCTCAGGGACACAGCTACCAAAGCATGACGGCTCAACCGGACACATCCTCGAAGGTCCACACGCAGCAGCAGCTGGTTCTGACCAATCACGGGCAGCAGCTCTTTATCAGTGATCCAGTCAGAGCAGCCATTGACGGAAAGGCTTTGAAGGACTTTGTTATCACACAGCATGAAGCAGAAAGCTTCCTTTGGAATACGAGGACCTGTCTAAAGACATAGATGAGATTTGAAAATTGAAGACGTTTTACTATATAATATAAAACTCATCTTGGTGTCTCTGTTCTGTACATCAGATTACAACTAGTAAATCGCTAAGAAATCGGCAATACATTTCAGAGAAAATATAAAGCGAATGACATATTTAGCTGTTAAAGAGATTCACAGTATCTGTGTACCAAAGGAAAAAAACATGGTGATTTTAGTTGCATGCTGTAATAAAAGGGGCTTAGAATAGAATAGAATAGAATAGAAGAGTACTGAGGGGCCTATGTCGTATGTCCTGTTATGTCCTATAATGTCCTGTTTCTCAGTTTCAGATTAAGCCTGTATGATTTTTTAGAATTGTGACAATTGTGTTTTAGTTCAATGGTACTGAACAGTATCGCTAGACATGCGATACCAGAAGAGCAGCCATAGCTCACCTGTGTGGAGTCAAATGTGCGGCAATTGGCCAGATAAACCTGAACAAGAGACCGAAAGCTCTTGCTCACTTGCTGCAGGCTGACCAGATGTCGCAAAGGCAGGTAGCACAGCACATGGGTCACCAAGACATCTTCCCAGGGTAGGTCCAACAGCTGATACCTGCAACACAGCACAGCAGTATATACACGGACTTACACTCACAAAATAAAGCTTTCCCTTAAATAGCTCTTTAATCACATGCTTTTATGATTTGTAATGTGTGCAGTACTTTTACATTGTGGCCAAAGTCTTTAAAATACGGCTGCTGGATTTGGGCAAAAATTATAATGCCGTTTATTTTGGTCAATATTGAAACGTCAATGATTTTTTTCACGGAAATCAGTCATTGAGTTCAAACATCGTTCATTTATTTAACTTATTTTACCTGTCTTATTTAAAAGCCAAAAGTAATTTTCTTAAGAAAACTAAATAAGAAAATAAAAAACTAAACATTATACATTAATGGGCAGCAGTGTTACAAAGGTGTGGGTTTGAATCCTGCACCAGTAGGTTGCCCTGAGGTCCCCTTGAGCAAGGTACCGTCCCCATCACTGGTTATGGCTGCGCACTGCTGCACAGTGTGTGGGGGGGTTAAATGCAGAAGTTGTATGTCGTTGTATGACTGCATTTATCCCACACACACCGTGCAGCAGTGGGCAGTCAAAACCAGCACCCGGGGATCAGTGTTGGGGACGGTATCAAGTGTACACCAGGGCAACCTACTGGTCTGAGCCCTAGTCCTTAAAAACTAGGACACTACTGCCCTTTAAAGTAGGTACTTTAGAAAAAGAATCTATTAGTTCATTTTCCCCACATTAGAGGGGTACTTCTAATAAAGTAGGCATCACAGAGGGGCAGTGGAGAGAGAGAGAGAGAGAGAGAGAGAGAGAGAGAGAGAGAGAGAGAGAGAGAGAGAGAAGGAGGGAGGGAGGAAGAGAGAGACAGAGAGAGACAGAGAAGGAGGGAGAGAGAGAGAGAAGGAGGGAGGGAGGAAGAGAGAGACAAAGAGAGAGGGAGAGACAGAGGCAGAGAGAGAGACAGAGGCAGAGAGACTGAGAGAGAGAGAGAGACAGAGGCAGAGGGAGAGACAGAGGCAGAGAGAGAGACAGAGGCAGAGAGACAGAGGCAGAGAGAGAGACAGAGGCAGAGGCAGAGAGACAGAGAGAGAGAGAGAGAGAGACAGAGGCAGAGGGAGAGACAGAGAGAGAGAGAGAGACAGAGGCAGAGAGAGAGACAGAGGCAGAGAGAGAGACAGAGGCAGAGAGACAGAGAGAGAGAGAGAGACAGAGGCAGAGAGACAGAGAGAGAGAGAGAGACAGAGGCAGAGAGACAGAGAGAGAGAGAGAGACAGAGGCAGAGAGGAAGAGAGAGAGAGAGAGAGAGAGAGAGAGAGAGAGAGAGAGAAGAAAGGAGGAAGAGAGAGGCAGAGAGAGAAGGAGGGAGATACGTTAGATTAATTCCTTGCTTGCAAAACACTGCTGATAAATAGATTTACCCAAACTTGGAACCTCCAGATGGTTCCTCTTGTTTAGTTTCCATTGCAGGATTAGCTAGAGCTGACCGGCCATCACTGTCTGTCATGTTTAGAAACGCTGATCAGCTGTTCTCTGCTGTGTTCTCTGCTGTGTTTACTGCTGTGTGTTCTCCAGCGCCCTCTAGTGTCTGGGGGTCAGTATGAACTCCTCCTCCGCCACGCTAGGCGGCAGCAGAATCGCTGCAGAGCTGCAGAAAAGTTCAGGTCCACAAAGTAGAAATCCAGTTCACGATTTCCGACAAACCGCCTCGCTTTTCCCACCAACTCACGCCAGCGGGTGAGGATTCTGGGCAGTTGGAACAAAACTGTGGAGTGGATTTTAACTTTCTGACCCTGAACCCTTTCTTCCGCCTTCGGTGTTAAGTTTAAATCTGCCTCGGGCATGAAATGGGTGGGTGATATAAGACCTATATAAGGGGTGGGTGATATAAGACCTATATAAGGGGTGGGTGGTATAAGACCTATATAAGGGGTGGGTGATATATAAGATATAAGATATAAGAATATAATGCCTCTAAATTTAAATGTAATAATAGTAGAAAAACATTTATTTCTGAAAATTTGAAGTCATAGAAAAAATAGAAAAGAAATAATAATAATAATAATGATAATAATAATAATAATAATAATAGAGAATAAAGAAAGAAATGGGGCAGTGGGTCCTAGTGTTTAGGAACTAAACCCAGGTTGTGGGTACGAATCCCAGACCAGTAGGTTGTCCTGAGGTACCCTTGAGCAAGGTACTGTCCCGTTCACTGCTCCCCGGGCACTTTCAATAGATAGCTCCTGCTGTAAGTGTGCGGGTAAAATACAGAGGTGTAATTTTGTTGTGGTTCACTGTGTGCTGTGCTGTGTACTTACAATGACAAGAATAGTCACTTTCACTTATTTAAAAGGATCGGAAGATTTTGGGTTCAAACCCCTTACCGGTAGGTTACCCTGAGGTACGCTTGAGCAAGGTACCGTACCCGTCACTGCTCCCCGGACGCTTTCATAGCTGCCCCCTGCTGCACAGTGTTTGTGTGCATGGTTTAAAATGCAGAGGTCCAATTTCGTTGTGGTTCACGTGTGCTGTGACCTTGCAATGACACGAAAAGTCACTTTCACGAGGCTTTAAGCATGTTTGTCTGTGTCACTAAAAGTAAAGTCTGAATACACTGTAAGAATGTTAAATACAATGGAGTCAAATCTAGTTACACATGATTTTGCTCTTTCTGTAAAGAAACATGCAGTCAGTCAGTGTTTTTTTTAATTACTGACAACATCAAGCTCAGAAAAGAATGTGATGTATCGTAGTTATGATAAGGATAAATGTGGATATATTGCCCAGTCCTGCAACATTATGTCTCACTTACCTAAAACATCTGATCCAGTCCACCAAAAACATCAGAATAAGTTTATTGGCTGATTGCACCGTGTAGTGGGAACTCTACCAGGTGAAAAGGGTGGCTCTTCAGGTGCAGGCTTGGTGACCACTGGCCTGCAGACCTTATGCTGCTGTCTTCACAGATCTCACTCTATTGTCACCAGTTTATCTTAAGGCTTATTCCATGTTCAGAACAAGTCCAGATCAGGTTGTTGAGTTCTCTACTCTAAGAGACCTGAGCATTGTCCATGAACTGATGAACTGAAGTGACTGTGTTTAGAAAATCATCCAAACTGAAATCATTTTGGCCCAATCGTGATCACAGGTTAAAGGCAAAATCTAAAACTTTTTTCTAGAACTTTTCTTTCTTTATTTCTTTCTTTCTTTTGCTAAAATAAACTAACCATTCTTTATTTTTACTGCTTTCCCTGATTAGGATGTTACTGGAGCACATCTCAGCACTCACGGGGGTGAAAGGCCCTTGACAGGTCACCTGTGCGACACAGGGCAAAAACACAGACAAACAATCACACTCAATACACACTCACAAATTGGGGACAACATCTCTCATCCACCTGACGTGAATGCGGACTGTGGAAGGAAACCAAAGCACTACAGAGAAAACATGCAAACTCCAAACAGAAAGGATCGTGCCCTTCCACCTGGAAATCAAATCCAGGATCTTAGTGCTGAAAGGGGACAGGGCTTCCCATTGCATCACTTTGCTAAGCAGTTAATTAAATTAAACTAATTTAAAAAATGACTAAAAACACATTTATTCTTTGTCTCTTTCTGTAAGTCTCTGCCCTGCACTGCCTTGTCTAGTTTTCATGTCATTCTATGCTCACATCTTTGTTGTCTGGGTTTCTCACCAGTCTTGCTTTCCTGGTGGTGTCTGCACCTGTGTATAGTTTGTGATCTCTTCTGGTTCCTGGTTTCTTAAAATTAAGTTCATACACACACATACATCCTGCCTCCACACCTCAAATGTGGACACTATTGGACACTATTGGTGGATATTATTAGCTTTTTCACATGTATAACTCATTTTTGTCAAAGTGACCTTGCTGGACATCAGAAAGAATAACTCAATTCGTGTTGCTTTTTCCCCCTAATACATTATGCTCAAGATAAGAAAGGGACCTGGGACTGAACGATTTTGCAATATATTACACATGTTGGAGCAACCCCCTTTGTATCTTTGAAATGGTAACTTTTCAGGAAAAGTAAAACAAAAGTAAAAACTTCTCCTTAATTTTTTTTAATTCAGGCTAATGCAAGTAGATTTTTTTTTTCTCTAAAGAACTTGGAACCATTTCTGAGGTTCTCTTTGTCTTCACTCTTTTATGTAAGAATCATGAGGGAGAAATTGAACTGGCAACAAAGTTTACAGTTTCATGGCTTAAAGGAAAACTGCTGTTTCAATATTGTTATCAATAACCCCCAAAAATCCTGGATGGATAATAGTCGGTGTTGACCATGTAGATCTCTTTATTTCCTATTACTTGTCCATTCACAATGAGAATACACACATTACAGCCAGGATCTGCATACCTTTGCAAACATAGAACAAAAAATTAGCTTGCCAATTCACCCACAGGGCAGAGTTACAATGAAAGCAGTCATGCAGCACAATTGCTGAGCCAAGTAGTTGTAGGACTCTGAATGAAGCTGGACTGGTATCCTCACAGAAGGTTACTATGAGATAACCAGTGTGCAACAACAGATTGAATACGTGCCCATTTTGGCAGAGATATGACAGGAAATTCAGTTTATGACTTTACTATGGATTCCCTGGATGGGAAGCCTGTGTCTCTTGGAGTCTACCGGGGGAAAGTGCTTCTCATTGTCAATCTAGCCACTTTCTGAGGCTCCACTATTGAGGAGGTAAAACTGTGTGCATGGATGTTTGTTACAGCTGTTGCTCACTCTTTAAAATCTTTTTATCTTTGACTAAATACATGAAATAGGGACACTCTGTACTTCAATTTAGTAGCCAATCAGTTAAATTCTGTCAATTTAGAAGTCAATGTGCTCCAGGAGAACATCTAGAGGATCCCATGCAATCTACAAAAGAATGCAGAGAAAAGTCCAAATGTATTAAATTAAAACAACTCTGGATGCATGTATGAGTTTTTGGGTTTACTCTATTGTAAGATCTCTGATTTATGGACTGAGAAAAACAAATGTGATCAAATTTGGTTTACAAGTGGGCTATGCAGTGTGATTTTTGGGAAAGTATGCACCACAGAAAATTTCCATGATGAGCAGTGTTTGTTGCTGAAATTGAAAGCTGAATAGTGACATTTTTGGTGATATTTGCCTGCAGTATCACAGGCTGAATGCACTCATGGACATGTATGGGGGCCCGAAATTTGCCATTCTCGGATTCCCGTCTAATCAGTTTGGTCTACAAGCACCTGGTGAGGAACAATACTAAACTTATACTAAAGACAAAAACATATCACATAGTCCCTGTGTTTTTCTTACAGTTCTGGTCTGTTTCCAGCTTTCCAACATTGGATCGCTTCTCTGTCAGTTTATGTCTTTAGGTTATTCTCATTATTTGCACCATATATTCTGCAACAGGGAAAAGAATGAACCCTGCTGAGATTACTGAGCTTTTTTTTGCAAAGTGTTTGAGGAATTAGTATAGGAAGTCAATATAAATAATCCTTTATTCATATTCCCACGAATGAGAAACTTGACCTCTGCATTTCACCCATACACACACGTGCAGCAGTGGGCAGCTATTGAAAGCGCCCGGAGAGCAGTGACGGGGACGGTACCTTGCTCAAGGGTACCTCAGGGCAACTCACTGGGGAGGGGATTGAACCCACAATCTTCTGATCCAGGGACCAACTCCCTAACCTCTAGGCCACCGCTGCCCCAATAGAATAAAAAAAAAAGTAGGTTTCTGGCTTGTGAACTAACTTAAAGGCTAAAGCATTATTTGAGGATTTGTACTTGGCTGAGCTGCAGACAGTTTGTAAATTTTTTAAATGAATAGTTTTAACAACTCGAGCAGTTTTTGCCTGGTCCTGAGCCTCCTGCTCTTCACATTTCCTATAATCCAATTAATAAGCTTTGCTTTGATTGAAGTGGGTGAGTTAGAGCATGGAAACCAAGCAAGGAAACCATGCAGGGCAGAGGGGTTCCGGGATCAGGGCTGAGGACCTGTGTACCAGTATTTTATTGATATAGATGATATAGATGAATGCCTAGAACAATTTACACACTGAAACAAAAAGGCTAAATTTACTCAGTGTCAAATAGCAACATAAACTTTAGCATAGCCTTCTAAGGTTAGTTTTCCAAAAGCCAGTTATCTTTTAAAGTGAATAATAAAAGCAATTTGAGAGTAGATTTATTCCCGTTTTTAATCGTTTTTAATTTGCTGCACATTTGCTGAGCCATTTAACCATTTAAAACAATTCTGGACGTTCTTTCATGTTGAGTGCACTGTTGATGCATTAGTATATGCACATTTGAAACATCCCCTGTCAAGTTTTATTTATTTAGTTTCAGAAATGGTATAAAAGACCTTTTTTGGAGTCACTTTTGTTTTTTCCCCAATGTTTGAAATGTTTCAGATGTACAGTAATGTTATGTAAGAATGCTCAAAAGTGTCTAGTTGTAGTAATTGTTCTTCTTTCTCAGAGGAGAATCATGAAACCCTGAATGTTCTGCGATGTGTGAGACCAGGTGATGGGTTCATCCCAAAATTCCCCATGTTCAGTAAAATTGAGGTTAATGGGCTAAACGAGGAGCCTCTGTATGCTTATATGAAGGCAAGTTACTACTCTTGTGTTTTTCAGTTCCATAGAATTGATTTCATACGAGCTTTCCCCTGGGTGGTAACAACACCTCTAGTGCTAATGTTCAAACTCAGCAAGATAGACGCATTTCTGGGTTTTTTTTTCAAACATTTTAAGAAAGCTTTTACTTTCAAAACAAACTTTACTTTCAGACTCTTACTTTCAAGAGATCAGTACATTAATAATGGATATTTCGGTGAGCTTACTCTTTCTTTTTTTTTTCACGAGGGTGGATTTCCTGCCATCATTTTTTTTTACAACATTGAATGAATGTTAGCCATTCTTGAATGTTTTAAAACTAGGACAAGGTCACAACCCATATGAGTTTCAGTTTCTGTTTGTCTGCACTAAATAATATATTTGTACAAATGTAACTTGATAGTTTATAAAGTGAAGATGTCTTAAATCAAGGAAAATATGAAAAAAACAACTAAGCTATGATGTGATGCTCCACTCACACCTGGATTTGGCCACTATTTATTTAACCTCCACAAAAATGTATACATATATCTATGTATGCATGTATGCATGTGTGTATGTATGTATGTATGTATTTATTTATTTATTAAGTAATGGCATCCTCTTCTCTTCTGAATGTGTTCAGAAGTCTCTGCCTTCCATGAATCCTGTTGTTGGAGACATCAAAAAACTTTACTGGTCTCCAATTAAAGTCAATGACATCCGATGGAATTTTGAGAAGTTCCTCATCACTGCAGACGGGGTGCCATACAAACGGTACAGAACATGTTTACGAACTGACCAGCTGGTGCTTTCAAACTTTATCAAAAACTGAAAAATACCAATAAAAATAGATTAATTTAATTGTCAGTTAATTAGGCTAATTTAAAACTGCATTATAATCTGACTCCACAAAAACTGTGAGTCCCTGCCAACCAAAAGTTGTCTTAACTAGAGTTACAGCTTGAATTAAAGAAAGGATAGATTTGCTAAAAATATGGCTGGAGTCTAAAAAAACAGTTGCCTGCACAGTTTATAAATTAGAGGTACTTTTTTTGCCTGCATTGCTCTTTGACGTGTCACCTTATCTATTACAAACTTCAGCTTTTCTTGGAATTTAATTAATGCTGTGTTATTGATTCATTTCCCCCGGCAGCTACGATCTCCACTGTCCATTTGAAGAAGTGGAGAGAGATGTTGCAGCGCTCCTGTAATGGAATCCTTCATCCAATTGAAACATCATCTGACCTTAGATCAGCTTTACAAATATGTCTAGATCGGAAGTTTTCAAACTTGGTCCCGGAGGAACTCATGCCCTACATTTTTGTATTTTTCCTGTTTTGGACATCCACGTCAAGCCAGAAACTGCTTGTTCATTAGAGTGTTTCCACCAGGGGTAATGGGAGCATGACAATGCATTGCAGGGGGGCTCCAATGCCGGGGCTGGGAACCACTGTTTAAGAAGGTTTAATATCATTGTTCAAGCACAGTGTACAAATTAATAGCAGATCAGATACAGTCCATCCTTAAAATTGCCTTTACCTTTAGGTAAGACCCAAATTTGGAAAGAATGAAGACAAAAACCTGTATTTTGGGTATATTACACTTGAATTCAATCTTCCATTGTGCTTTCAACATTCAGCTAAGTGTGCAGGCCTAGATGAACCCATATATTTATTATACAATGCAAAGGAGCACAAATTTGTAATGTGTATCCTTAAATACATCTTAAAAATGTACCATTTATAACCCATTTCAGCTCCAGCTGTAGTTTACATTGTAAATTTACATTGATGTTGGCCTGTAGTGCAGGATTCATGGTTCTCAAGGAAGTAAAAAGGATCAAATTTGGGATGGACCTTAACTACACAACTCCTTAACCTCTTTTCAGGTCTGTAAGTGTGTAAGGACTGGCGACAGGGGCAGTGTGATGATCTCTCAGTAAAGGCGCTGCTGCAGCTGAGCTGGATCTGATAGGACAGGAGAGGAACTCTGAGCTTCAGTGTGTTCACTCAGAGATGCCAACTCCTCCCAGCCCCAATCCCTGCGTCCAAACACTTACAGCATGCATGCTTACTGTTCCTCCACGGAAGTGTAACAGTGTTTTATACATGACAAATGGAGTGCAGTAAAAGTGCTTTTTAACCCAACAAGATGTGTCAGAAATTTGCTTCAATGTGTACAATTTGTATGCACGTCTGCACACATATTTTTAAAAGAAAGAAAGAAAGAAAGTTTCCTCAAGAGTTTAGCTTTTCTCCAGGTTTAATATTTACTGGCTGTATTTTCTATGCAATCCAATAATTTACAGTGATTATAATTTAACTTAATAGGAAGTTTTGTTGTTATTGTTTTGTAAAAAAGTGGGATATCCCAAATTATTATAAATAAAGCAGTTTATAAAAAAGTAGATATAATATTATATTACAGAGATAATATTATATTACAGTTTGTTTCAGTTTAACAAAGTTTTTTTGCCACAATGACACAGTTTTTCTCAGCAGAAAATAATGAGTTTGTATTTAAATTAGAATTTCTTTATGAACGGTGTAAAAACAAACAAAAAAAAAGAATAGAAGGTTCTGGTAAGGTAGATTTTTATGCGCATACAAGGCACAAAATAACATTTTCCACTTTTTACTTTTCTGTGTGAACATAAGCTGCCCACTAGGTGTCAGTATCAGTTTTTCTTTTTGGCCTAAAGGACTCTATGGCAGCATGTTTGTAAGTGGAGCTGCATTACTGACTCAAGTTATTGGTTTCACCTTTGTGCAAACAGGTAAAACCCACCTGTGCAGCAGAAAGGTAAGTTTGAGTGTCTAAACAACACAGAACCTTAAAACCAACCTCCTGCCTGTGGCCTGTGGTGTAAGAAATGTTTGCTTTTAAATGATATATTTAAATAATAAGTGTGTTTGAGCTGAGCTGAGGTGGAAGTAGAGGTTCAAAGAAACAAAAATGAGAAAAAAGCTCTAAATGATGTTCTTTAGGAATTTTGGATCATGATATAACATGTCCATCAGTTTGTTGAATTTGTTATATGAAGAGTTCTGGGAGCGGAAATGCTGATCCTTCATATAAAGTGACAAGTTTAGTAAAGCAATTGAAAGTGAAAGTGACTGTTCTTGTCATTGCGAGGTCACAGCACACAGTGAACCACAACGAAATTGGATCTCTGCATTTAACCCATGCAAACACCGTGCAGCAGGGGGCAGCTATGAAAGTGCCTGGGGAGCAGTGACGGGGACAGTACCTTGCTCAAGGGTACTAGCAACCTACTGGTAAGGGCTTTGAACCCACAATCTTCCGATTCTGTGCCTCCCTAACCGTTAGGCCACCGCTCCCTCACTAGAAAGAGGATGGCTAGGAAGAGGGAGGAAGAAATTAAAATGCTGGGATTTAAGACACGCTGGCATGCTGCCAGTATATTTGCAGAATTTTTGTGTTAGAATTTAGAAATTGTACCCATATCCAAAGACCGTTACTTACTTACTGTCCATTTACTCTTTATTGCTTTCTGGGTTTTTTTTTTTTTGGCTACACCAAATCAAGAGCTAGAATTAGTTCTATTTTTTTTTCAATAGTTCAGCCTAAAACCAAGCTTAGTCCTCTTTGCTTGGAAAATGGTGGCCATGGAGATACACACAGCAATTTAGGCTGCACTGTTTTTTCGCTGGGAGGTTAAATGCGCACAGCCGAACTCATCCATCATTGCCAGAGCCTTCTGCATTACCATTGATCTACATGGACAATAAGAATAACATGCCTTTATTGGTCTATCCCCAACAGCCGTTTTTGCTGCTGTGATTGAGTACACAGCCACATCTCTTTAGACACATCCGCCCTACCCTGTTCTGTCTTCCTGTCAATAATGTGGCACTTGTCCAAATTATGGGTCAATACTTGCTGATCCTTTTACTCTGTGCCATAATGAAGCTGCTTCTCTGCTACCGCCTCTGACAGTGCAGTTTTTCACCTGCTGGTGACCATGTTTTGTTCTTTTTCTGTTTCGTCTTCAGAAATGCAGAAATAAACCTCTGAAGGCTATAGGCTACATCATATTTAATAGTTTAATTTCCCGATGTTTAATTTCTCTGGGTTTTTGAGTGCCATTCATGTGTGGTACCGCTGGAGAGAAAAGCAGCAAAGCAAGTCTCGTTGGGGGAAAATGGAACATCTGCTGTGGCTCCTTCAGCTCTCGGCCGAGAGGATTTGTTCAGAGAGCGTAGAACTGAGAGCTGTCTATAGCTGTCCTCATTTCCTCTTTACCTGCTAGGAGTTTAGAATAATTCTTGTGAGTCAATGTGGTTTTATGAGCACACACAAGCGTAATCAATATGTAACTATTGCTAATCTTAATTATGTTTTATAAAGATCTAAATATTCCTTGCTGCTCTAGGAAACAAATGCAAAATCTCCAACAGAAAAAAAAAATCATTCATGTTTTACCAAAAAAAACCTTGATGATAAATTTTTTATTAACTTTTATACTACATGTTTCTGCCATTATTACACAACTTGCTTTACTTCAAGTAATGTTGCCCAAATGTAAAATTTCTGACAACAGTTTATCAGAAATGTACAAAATTGTCTGACTGTATCTGACCCCTGGAGTTTCTACTTGTCTGGACCCAGTGCCTGTACTGATTATGGAATCAATGCCATCTAATGATATATTGATAATAGTATAATTCCTAATAGAGATATATACATATCTAAACATAATAACATTTAAACTTTTAATTAATATATTACTGCAGTGACCCCCAAGAAGTATTTCTGCTCTGCGTAAGTGCATTGTGTTCACTGTGATGGGAACAGTCACGTCAAGTAGATTTTTATGTCACTTATGCAGTTCTTTAATTGTTTGGATTGTCAAAAGTTTCTTCAACAGGCTGCTGATGTGTTTCTGTTTGTGTCGTCTGAGTAATACAGGAGATCTTGATTTGATCAATGACTACATACTCACCTAATAAAATAATAATCTTATTCTAGTTTGGCTAGTATCTCCAGGCATTTTCCACACAAAGAATACACCATCAGGTGTTTTTCTCTGAAGCAAAGATCAATTTGTGAAACATTTTATGGCGTAAGAACATATTCAAGTTTACCACTGGTTAATAATATCCCCAGGTCCCTGCGTGCCATATGCAATTCATTAAAATTCAAATTATACTTGTTAGAATACGCTGCTGAAGACATTGAAAAATTTGTCTGCAAATTACTGGTGTGTGCCTTTTTACGTATCTAAATTAATCAAATAAAAACATTAATTTAGAAATTGCTGTTGACGTTCCATTTTACAGAAAGCTTTTCTCTGGTTCAACTGCAATGCTTGATGAAGTACTTTCCACAGATGACAGTTCTGGTTCCTTGCCAACATCAGTGTCTTGAGGCTTTGAAATACTGAAATCCAGATTATGAGATTAGAGAATGCACAGAATAATATGAACCTTCTGTCACATTTCTGCCATATTTTATTGCCAAACACGGGAATGAAACAGGTGACTAGGCCTGTGCACTTGAAATGTAATTTTTGAGAAAAAGTGTGATTTAGGTGCCCTGTGATGGACAGGTGATCTTTCCAGGTTGTTTCCCTGCCTTTCGCCCTGTAAGAGCTGCTCCATCGTGCCTGCGACTCTGAATTAGGACAAGCAGCTATGAAAATGAGTCAGCGAGTGAGAGATGTCTGATTTAAAAAGTGTACACACTCCTCTTATTTTAAAGAACCCCTCATTGATGCCCTTCTCTGGGAGTTGAACCAGCTGAACATGTGTTGACTACTGCTTCACTGCCACACCTTTTAATGACCGCTTGAAATCAGGGTTGACACGAGGAAATCACATTCTACACTCTAAACTGCTGGTAAAACTTCAGCCGAGGGCAGCACTTGGCAGGGCTGAAGGGCCACTTGGTCTCTTCTGAGTGCAGCTCATGAGCTATTTATCTTCTGTCAGCTTGAATCTGCCCACGATTTTTCATCTACACAACACATTAGTGTCCAGTCTCAAGCAGAGAGGCCTTGCGTCAGCTCCAGTTCAGGCCCGCCATAAATAACATTGAATCTCGGTTCGTAAATAAACGCCCAAAACAAGGGCTGCAATTCAATCTGATCTCTCACAGATGACTGTATTACAGCAGTGGCCTCCTCCAGTCTAGTCTCTATGAAATCGACTGGAGTCACTTTGCCATGAATTATTGTTGTAGTAAACACTGTGATCAGGTTTGACCTACAGTTGGGAGGCCTGGCATGATCATTGAAGTTAGTTCATTTTTATTGCAGCTTTGACTTTGCATGGGGAATGGTTCCATATCTTTTCATTTATATTTTTCACTGAAGATTTTTTATTTTTTCACTTTCGGGGCATAATTTGGTAAATTGATCTATTTTAGACTGTTGGTGTTCATATTTACCCGTCAACGTGCTAAGGCTTAGTGTTGAGTAAGTATTAAAAAAAAAAAAAAGTAGCGCTTTACCTGATGTGTTTGTGATTGTTGCATTCTTTTTAATTTATTAGTGTATGTAATTGGGCCTTATTTGCATTTATTATTGAATGAATTGAACAAAGTGAATAAATGGTTCAAATCTAAATGGCAGTATATAAAGTTATTAATCAACAAAATTGCTTTTTGTGAATTCCCAACACAAAAAACGGATTACACTGGGAAGTTTTGACTTTAATTATTTTTCGAAAGTATTGTTGACAGTACATGGAGTGAACTGTCTGAAGCAAAATGTATATATTTTTTGTAAATCTAGCATTTCAAAAGGAATACACATAGTGTTAAACCAAACTCCTGCTTTGCTTTTGTGTTGGGCATTACCATATTCACTTTAAATCTCTCAGCATTAATCAGACTGATCATAGACCTGTGGAGGAGAGAAAATTAAATGTTAGGAGTTTACAAAGGTGTGGAAAAAGGGGCCACAAATGATGCCCTAGAATCTTGTTTCATTTTCATATTTCTAATTAAGCGACTTTCTCTAGCGTGTTGGGCGGACAGACTAGCTCCTTTTCTCTGCTTATTTGATGTGTTTTATCTCTGAGCACCATTCACTCACGGCTTCACGGGATTGGGCCGGCTTGTGGCCACCACAGAGGCAGAACTAATGATGACATTAGTCCGGCTTTGTGTGCGGGGCCACCGGATATGGATTAACCAAGCAAGAAATAATCTAGGATTTCATAATATGCATGAATAAACAAGTGATGTGGTTTTTTCTTTCTTTTTCCTGCGTATTTATTCTTTTTTTGAAATAAAAAAATAGTTAATTTTTTAAGAGGCTTTCACTGAGTGAAAGTTTTTGAAGATTTTGTAAAGACGAATAGGAAGGTTGACTCTAAGTTAAGGCTTTCAAGAGATTTGGTCACTGTTAATTTTCCAACAGAAGCCAAACTGTTCTGTAGTTGATCTACGACCTCAGTCCCCCTTATTGTCTTTTCTCTCGTGTTCTTTTCATTAAAATTTTGAATCCCACTTTTTGATGAAAGAGGAACAAATAAAAATGTCGGCTGATCAAGTACATGTTGTGGAAAGAGGAACTGTTTGCATTCTGATTCTGTTACACACTGGAGGCATCATGCTGGCTTGTCCCAGTTCCAGGAAACTGCTTATCATTGCAAATATACCAAATTAGAAATGACCACAAATTACAAAGCATTCCTATGAACTTAATTCTTTTTTCTGTTGGAGGATTTATAAAAAAAAAAAAAAAAAAATATATATATATATATATATATATATATATATGTATGTAAAAATGTAGCTGGATGTGGCTTTTCAGCAGTACTAGATGCGTAGTTTGGGGTGTGTGCTCGAACATGTGTATCACCTGGACATATGGTGTGACCCTTTATACATATCGTGAACACAGAAAATTATGCAAAAGTCTTGGCACCCAAGTCAAAGGACATGTTTTCTTGATGGTATGTTTTAATTGAGAATGCAACCCTGATTTTCACAACTTAAAAAATCTATAATATTCTATAAATATAAATATATCCCTCACACTTCTCCACTTCAGCTGGTTGAGAGATGACTGTCCTGCAGATGGCAGCTTCTGATTGGTTTAGCATTAAGTGTTGGTAGTACAAGCTTAGTTGGGGTTTCGTCATGGTTCAGTAACTTGCGCTTTCCTAAGGTGACCATACAGCATCTTCAGATTGCAGTATGCATGTGCGTGAACATTTTGTGTGTGTCAAGGTTGTGTTTAATGCACCAGTTTCCACTCCTTTCCTAAGGTTTTTTTTTTTTTTAACATAATTTAATTGTACTTCTTTACAGAAATACATAAACATATAACAGATCATATTCTCTGTTTGTACTGAGTGAAATATATGTTCTAGTCAGGTTCATAATTCTTCAGAAGAAGTTATTCAGGCATCTAGAACAAATCTCACTGACACATTTGCCTCATTGGGAGAATCTGGCGTAAGAATTGGCCTGGCGAGGACTTTTGCAAAGCTGATTTAAAAACAATAGGATTATCTGGGATGATAAATCTTGGCGAGTGACTCTCATTTCATATTTTTAACTTATGTACGAGGAATCTGTTAATAATCGCTTGTAACAAAAGGAAAGCTCAATTCAAAATATGTGAAAAATAGTATTTTCACAAAATACAGATATAAATTTAAAAATTAGTACAAAATAAATTGCAAAAAAAAGTATTTACAGTACTGTGCAAAAGTTTTAGACAGGTGTGGAAAAAATGCTGTAAAGAAAGAATGCTTTCAGAAATGGAAGTGTTAATCATTTATTTTCATCAATCAACAAAATGCAGTGAATGAGCAAAAGAGAATCTAAATCAAATCAATATCTGGTGTGAGCACCCTTTGCCTTCAAAACAGCATCAGTTCTTCTAGGTACACTTGCACACAGTTTTTGAAGGAACTCAGCTGGTAGGTTGTTCCAAACATCTTGGAGAACTAAGCACAGATCTTCTGTGGATGTAGGCTTCCTCACATCCTTCTGTCTCTTCATGTGATCCAGACACACTGGATGATGTTGAGATCAGGGCTCTGTGGGGCCAGAAGAACTGATGCTGGTTTGAAGGCAAAAGGTAGAAACACCAGATATTGATCTGCTTTAGATTTTTCTTTTGTTCGCTCACTTTGCATTTTGTAAATTGATAAAAATAAACAATCATTATTTATATTTCTGAAAGCGTTCTTTGTGTACAGCATTTTTTCACACCTGCTTAAAACTTTTGCACAGTGCTGTAAATACTGTGTTAACATTGGTGTTTCATCCTTGGCACACATCTGAGGGCATATATCATGTTTTTTAGACGAGTCATTTTACCAGAGCAGGGTCGCCGTGTTGGCCGTTATCATTTATACAGTCGCATTTGACTTTCTTTCAGTTTTGTGGGCATTCTCCATAACGTGCCATCAACTTGAGTCCTCATTCAAACAGAGGTCAAAGTTCATCAGGCAGGCTCCACTGAAGCAGCCACTGTTGTGTATTTTTTTCCTTCTGTGTTACAAACAAAAGGGAGCATCACAAAGGACCTTGTAACTGAATCCAACGTCACCTTCGGTATACGGGGTTTTCTTTCAGTAGGATCAGGAATGCTGGAGGTTAGGGACTCATTAAAACAGGATCCGTTATTAGTCACAGACTCTTTCAAATATTTCTCACTTTTGCAATTCACTCATCCTCAGCGAAAAGAAAAGTATACTGATGTATGTGTATGTTCCAGTTCCTTCAGGCCGTGTGTGTGTCTGTGTGAACTGTGAATGGCTCGTCTGCAGGTTAATGATGGACTAATGCTTATTTAATTAGGTCCAACTGCCCAAACAGCATCTCTAGCAGATTCCAACTACGTTCATTCTGTTTCTGAAGTCTTTTAAAGAGCTTACTTTTTCAGTCCAGATTCCACAAAATTAACCTTAACGTCTCTGCATAAAGCACTATAGAATGTCAAATGGCTTGTTACAATTTTGTATTTGCTATTGTCTTGTTAGAAAGCTAGAGCAATATTAAAGTTTCCTACAAAAGGGTTCCCAACATGGAAGGAGTATCATGTTTTACATGTTTAATAATAATAAATAAAGTTCTAAAAGCATATAGCTAAATCAGTAATAAGCAATCATGACCTTGCAAAGGGAGTTGTGTGGTAATTAAAATGGCAGACACACACATTTTCTTAAATGTGCATGGATTATTGCCGTCATGTAGTTCTTAAACTTTTTTTTTTTTTGTTTGTTTTTTGCTTTTAAATAAAAATACATGTACAGTTTTATAGGACATTTCCTCAAAAATGTAAAATTTTGGGAATAAACCATAATTGCTCTAATATATAATAACATTTCTCATGTTAAAATTACAACATTTCCCATGTTTCCCAATAAAAATGTCCTATATTTGGCAGAAGAAAGTGCATTAGTTTGTGTATGCTGTGCTTCTACTGGAAGGTGTATATCGTATTTTATTAATTATTTTTTGTGTGTCTGTAAAAGTAGCTAAACAATAATTGTGAATTACAAAACAAACAAAAAAAACTGGCATTTGAAACTTTTGCATGTGGTTGTATATAAATCAGAACATTTTATATGTAATGTGAAATTAAGGAGAAAATGAAATTAAGCATTTACTTTTGCTTTTTGCTCATGACAGAGGTTTATCCTGGTGACACACACACACACTAGGTTAGTGTGTGTGTGTGTGTGTGTGTGTCTATCACACATACAGAAGTGACTGCGACCTGTTCTGCTGTGTAGCAGTAGGTTATTGCGTTAGTTCACACACAGCGGTGCGTGATGAGTGTGATACTTCAGCAATCATGCAGACAGAAATGAATTCTGTCAACAAATGCTACAGCATCTGTCCCCTCGTGCTTGTGTGTGTGTGTCTGTGCGCGCGTGTGTGTGTGTGTTTTGTGGTGCTCTGTGTAAGTGAGTGACTGTGAATGTTACTGGAGCGTGTTTTAGTCATTTGTTTGCTGGTTGTTTGTGATGAGTTTATGCAGTCTGAATAAAAGCCCTGGTTGTAACGCTGTGTGCGTGCCGTGCTAGTTCTTGTCAGGCTTGTAGATCTGCTGGAGACTAATTTGATGTCTCCAGTCACTGAAAATTACTTCAGCGGTAGCAACTTCTACCAGTGTCCATGCTATACCTCCGTATCTGTTTATAAGGCTGGATTAAATTGTGGGGTTCCTGCATCCGAAGTTGTCCTGAATTCTGAGAAATACCATACTGTAAAAATAAAATCCTAAAATATCGGTCATAAAATATGATTATTTTTATTATTGATAATTTCTTCTGGGTGTCCCTAAAATGTTATAAAACATCCCGTAGCTTTGGGTGCATATCTTAATTGTTTTTAGCTAAATACTTAAGTTTCACAAGTCTCATAAGACGGCGATATCACAGAATGTGGTTCATTAGTTAAAATGAAGTTACAGCGCATTGCTCACTGTGTACTGCTCAGAATTAATGACTTTTTTAAATTTTTTTTTTTTATTGGCAGGTGAATGTTAGGTAAAGGGAAGGTAAAGAGCACATGAGCAACTGATGAAATCTTTTTAATAATTTTTATTTAAAAAGCACTTTAGGTTTTAATGTTCCTGATGGTGCTGGTTCAGTAAAGTGCACAACACACCAACACACACTACAGAAACTTTAAACACACAAATATGTGCTTCTGCACAAAACACCAGACAAGCAGGAGAAAGGCAAAGACTTGTCCTGTGTTTGGGGAGGGCTGTGTGTGGACAGGTGCAGTTGGAGCGAGGTTTAAATCCTAACTGTGGTTGACAGGGGGCACACCAGTGGAAGCTGTGTTTGGGGTAAATCTTGAACTGGAGCTTTTGTTGCTCCACTGACCCCCTACTGGGCAGATATCTAAAGCATGTCAGTCCTGGCAGTGCAGTTTGATAAAAGCAATACTTAAACTAAAACCATGCTTAGCATGTCAAGAAAATGTTGGAGGAAAAAATGTATCTGAAATTCTAGACTTTTTTCAAGCCTTCTAAAATGTATTATGTTAATGCAAAAATCTGTTTGGTACACATGTTCTATTTTTGTTTGTCATAAATCTTCATAGGCAGCTGGCATTTGGAGATCTAAAAAAAGTTTTTTTCTATTTTAATGTCACAGCTTTAGGGCTAAATTTATTTTTGCTTGTTCACTTATCGTGGGTTTTTTTTTTTTTTTTTTTTTTTTCCCCCTCAAGATTTTGACCTGAAAAAAAGGTTGATGATGCATTTTGCTTAACTCTGCCTTTCTCTTGTGTAATGCAAAGCTTTTAATACCTTTTGTAGTCCAAAGAGTACACAGACCATTCAGACATGTCTCCAGATTAGCTCGAACACTTCCTGCTGGAAATTCTCCCTTAACAAATCCTCAGAGTCAACAACAGAAAGTCAAGAAAACAGCTTAAGCCTACAGTTTCCATTTCAAGTAAAGAAGCAACATTTTAGTCTAAAATGACTGAATGAAATCTTTGGAAGACATGTCTGGTACTGACCTGGCTTTTAAACAAGGATACAATGTTTTTTTGGATGGTAGTTGTGCAGTTTTTGCTGCTTTGCTTTGCCCTTTCCACATTTTATTTCATTAGTCATTTATTACCGTTAGTGTTTGTTGGGTGGTTTCAGGCGTGTGTGGACAGCCAGTGGTTTAATGGTGTAAACCTATCACTGTGAGGACCCTTAAAGCATCTGAAAGGGCTTTTAGACAGTCTTATCACAGGAAGGCTTTTGAAGTGTGTCTTTGAGGAAAGAGGAACACACACACACCCACACACACTCACACACACACTCCCACACACCCCCACAAGCCTGATGTGACTGTGCCATATGGCTGTAGAGGGTCCCAGCTGAGTGCAGGCCTTTGGGTTGGATCACCAGTGATTTGCGACGGTCCCTTTAATAAATACCCCATGTGATCCTTTAAAAGATAAAGTGGTGACCCTATCGCTTGGCTTGACCTAAATCTGATTTAAGTGGCTGGTGGCATGTTTCCCCTGCCAGTTTATGGTAATAGCACCATTTACAGTAAAATCTAATATAGTGCTCAATTGGGAAACCATTATTTTAGATATGCAGTGTATTTAATATGTATTCCAAACACAACTGTGTTAGTGTGTATGGTTTATTAGAATATTTTAGGCAACTGACTTACCTTGGCTGTGATGTTTCCTGCAGTCCGGCTGAGTGAGTGAGGAAGCGACGGAGACTGCGATGCTGTCTATATCCAAAGGAGGGCATGCTTTCCTCAGCTTCAGCAAAACTGCTCCTGCAGAACATTTCAGGTCATTGTTCCAGGCACAGATTAAGCATAACCTTGTATTAAATTGCACTGTCTGTAGGGATTTTAGTTTTCAAACTACATGTAATCTATAAAGTGTATAGAAGAAGTGCTGATTTTGAGCCATTAAGACCACACTGTTATTTGCCTTATTGTGATAGAAAACTTAACCGATTAATTCAAGTCATTTTCAAAGAATGTCAATGAAGAACAAATACAGGTTAGATATAGGCCTGTTTCTGTATTGCAGCATTAATTCCTCCAAAGTTTTCCTCTAGTGCCTTAAACATCTACTGTCTTATGAAATTCTTCATTGTGGACTTTATGTAAGTCATCAAGTTAAATCTTATGCTCTCTTTCTGTCCTCAATTGCACTTTTTCTTTCTGGTGGTCCTGACTTTGTGCGAGAGAGAGTGTATGTGTTCTTGTGTGTACCTGTGTGTGTGTGTGTGTGTGTGATTCTCATATCTGTCTCTTGAGGTTTAAAAGGTAATGAAAGAGCCCCTGTCTGTCAGGCAGCTTTTGCTGAAGCGATGGAGTTAGAGGAGAGGGGGAGTGTGTGGATCTTTTCTTCTGAGCGGATTTGTGCAGACTATACACAGAGAAGCCAGTGTGATAGCCTGACTCAGAGACCACCCATATACAGGTAAAGAAGCAAGGTGAGATGCACATGCACCCCACCAACACACACACACACATACATACATACATACACACACACGTTATATTATATATATATATAATACATAAAATATGTATGTGTGTGTGTATATGTAATTATATGAAAATAATAATAATGTTTTAAACTGTCATGTAGACACACCCATAAACTTGCACATATACAAAGGGCCCTGCTGTGCAGTAGGGACTGTCTTAGTTACAGCTCATTGGCAGGAGTTCCCACTGCAGCAGGTAGATCAGGTGGTTCATGAGCAACACACGCAAGAGGCAATGCAAGAATAAAGGTATACATATGAGTTTACCACCACTTAAATTTTAAAAAGCTTTTTCTAAATTTAAAGCCATGATGGGCGGTGAAGAGGCCAGAAGTTTTACCTACTGCAAGCGTGATTTAAACAATAACACTTTTACTTCTTCCAGTAAATGTGTATGCAGTGTTCAGCAATGTATTAAAGCTCTTAAAAAAGGGTCCAAAACCATGCTTCAATTTCTCATTCTTTCCTAGTTAAAGAAAAATTGTTCTTGTGCAAAATTTATCATGACGTAATTAACTTCAAGGGCTTATTAAATGTGTTTTAAAATTTTAAACGGTTTACAAAAAAAGAAATAAAATCAGCCAAACTATTTCAAATAAAGGCAGATGAAAAAGCTAAACTTCTTAGTATGTAGAATCTCTCTGACTCTCACTCACTCACACACACACACACACACACACACACACACACACACACACACACACACACACACTTTGTTTTCTACCCCAGTGAGTTGGCCATTACAAGCAGCTCAATAAAACTCCAAGTCTTAAGAAAAGTGTGTGTGTGTGTGTGTGTGTGTGTGTGTGGCAGTCATGTGGGCACACTGGCGTTATCCTTTGCTCTGTGCCAGATATTTGAGTCATGTAAACACGGGCTGGTTTTGAGGCCTCTCAGAAACCTTGTACTAATTGGAGAGTTATATAAGTGGCTAAATCCTCTAAGGAGGGTTTAATTTTTCCCTTTTTTGGTCTTTTGTGTGTTTTTGAAAGGCGAGAGGCCCTCTTAGTAAAGAGTGAGAAAGAGAGAGCGAGTGAGCGAGGTTAGTGCATTTAGCAGTTCTCTAAAGAAATCTCGCTAATTACCTCCTGCTGTGAAGTTTCAGTGGAAGGTGTTTTTACAAATTAAAGCCCGTCTGGCCGTTGTGAAAGTCAGGGTGGCTTACAGAGTCAGCCTTCCATTATGACTCAGGAGGCCACTGCTGTTCTGACAGCGACCAGGTATTTTTGAATTATAAAAAAACTTTCAAAAATGTTAAAATACATTTTGATCCCTATTAAATATACTTTGTTTTTCACTGAGGGTGAAATAGGCAGCAAGTGAAGGACCACATTGTGATGGCTGGATGACTGCTTCAGAGGATCTCCAAGACAGTCGACCTGATGTGGTTTTCCTGGTATACATTTAATTATTTTTTTTATTTTTTTTATAGAAATGTTCTGTTGAAAGCCCGGTAACCTTGTGACTGGGTCTTGGAGGCAAGGCCATTCAGAGTGCCCATGCTGACCCCTGTTTACCAGTGAAAATGGGCTTGTGCTCTGAATGCTGCTGGGAAAATGTGGGTCTTGACATTTGTGTAGATGTTGCTTACACCTACCTTAACCTTGTTGCAGACCAAGTGCAGTCCTACATCACAGCTCTATTCTCTAAGGACAGTGGTCACCTTCAGCAGGATCATGTGCCCTGCCTGCTGCAAATTGTGGAAAAAGTCCATGCAGATCCTTTTCTCAACACAGAGCTTCTTCCAAGTGAAGTGAAAGTGACTATTTGTCATTGTGAGCACACAGCACAAAGTGAACCATAATGAAATGCATCCACTGCATTTAACAAGCACTCATTGTGCATCAGTTGGCGGCTATGTCCGGCACCCAGGGAGCGGTGATGGGGATGGTGCCTTGCTCAAAGGTACATCAGGGCAACCTGGGACCCTAGGTTCAGAGATTCGAAACCCCTAGGCCACCAATGCCCCAAGAAAGGACCTTAACAATAACCACAGGAAAAATACTGTCTGTCAGTCTGTATATGAATCATGTGTTTAGTTTATATTTATTAGTGGCCATTTAAAACTTGTGTACAAAAAGAAAATCAGACAAAACAAGACCTGAAAAACACAAGTCATTTACAACAGCCCATGTTTGATATATTAACCATATTTAATATAATGCTCAGCTCTAATAAAAACAGTCTTAAAAACATTTGGAGGAACATCCATTGCAAAATATGCCAAAGTTTTCAATCCGTAAAATAAATATTCATATATTCCTAAACTTGTTACAGTAGAGCTAATGTCAGGAATGTTTCCCCGATTATGCTTTTTAAACGATTGCTTATAAGTTAAAGGGCTGGTGTAGTTTTCTGTAAATTGTTTAATTCAAGGTCACTACGGTTAAGTGGAAGGAATTCACTTGCAATTCAAGTATTTGAGCCCTTCAACCCTTTCATTCTTTCTTCTTGTCTATTATATAATTCACATATTAAAATGTGTAACTCTGCACTCAATTACATTTCATAACAATGTTCATTTTAATCCGTGGAAAAGGACACTATGCACTTACCTTCCAAATAAAATCATAAAATACCTCGTCTGCTTTACGCCACTATGACATTAATCGAACGGTCTACACTAAACAACAGAATTCCTTATAATTATTTGTTCCAGTGCAGCCAGTTTATATTTATTAACTTTCACTTGTCCTTGTTTAGGAATGAACGGGTTTATACTGTGATAAATCTAGTAGTTTATTTGCTGTTATTCACTTCAGTGTGTGTGTGTGTGCGCGTGTGTGTGTGTGTTCCTATCAGCACTGTGTGCTGATGTGTGTGAGCGGCAGTGCTGCTGAAGATTTCCTCACGTTGTGTGGTGTTTCTTTAGTGTAGGCCTGAACAGTGAGATGTTGGAGACACAGAGAAATCTCGTTAAGCCCTTACGTAAGTGTCTGTACTACAGCCACCAGACCAGACAACCCATATTCACTATTGCCTGCAGAGAGAGAGGGAGAGAGAGAGAGAGAGAGAGAGAGAGAGGGAGAGAGAGAGAGGGGCAGGCGTGCATTGGTGGAGGAAGCTCTAGCTATTGTTATCCTGTGTGTGTGAGAAGTGGAAAAAATAAAACAGTGAGATTGGTGAGGGGGCTCTTATTTTCGTGTGTGTGTGTGAGAGAGTGAGAGAGCGCACAAGGGAGATGGAGAGAGAAATTTAGGGGGGAATGGGTTTACCCTGACTCATAATCGGGTTTATAAACATACTGAGTCTCTCTCTCTCTCTCTCTCTCTCTCTCTCTCTCTCTCTGTAGCTATAGCTGGTTATCCTGACACTGATGGTGTTTGAGGGAATGGGGGTCACTGTGAGGTCAAACTGCGTAAGAAGGCAGCATGGCCACACAGTGCTTGTAGTCTGGTTTGGGGTGAGCGCGCGTGTGTGGGTTGGTGGTGTGTGTGTTTGTGGAAGGAGGTTTAATTTGCGGTAGAATAAAAAGGTGTAAACATGCTTTGACATCACAAACAGTGATTTAAAATTTTGTATTTTTGCTACTTCATTTCCATACGCCGGGGTGTAAATGGTACATATTGATGTTATAGTAATGTTTACATTCCACATCACACACCTAAGTTCCAAACAAAAAATCTCCATAATGCCCTTTAGCTTGAGCTGCTGCATTATTTATTATTTATTATTATTATTTATAGTGGGTTTTTTTTTTGCCGAACTGATATCACAGCAGGCTATGATATGCAAATGTATGGACCTATGGCTCAAGAGGTCCCAGGTTCGAATCCCACCTCCAGCACTACCACCACTGGGTCCCTGAGCAAGACCCTTAACCCTGAGTGTCTCCAGGGGGACGGTCCCTGTAATTAGGACATGGAAGTCACTCTGGATAAGAGCGTCTGCTAAATGCAGCAAATGTAAATGTTTGTTATTGTTATCTGTGACCATTCTGACCAATCACGGCATCAGATACATGGCTCTCTGTATCTTTTGATGAATCGAGGTGTTATTGGACTCCAACCAAAGTCAACATATTGCAGAACTTGAAATATCTTACAGTACACATGCCAATACAGTCTAAGCCAAATTGCTCTTGCAGCACAGTCATCACAGTACTGGTACTGAGGATCCATATGCATAATTTGATAGCATGTTTAAAGGAGACGGTACGTTTGTGGGTTTTTTCCTTCATTCTTACTTATAAACATTTCTGTAGTAAAGCAAACCTGCTGAAGCTGTTCCTCTGTGCCACACTTTTATTCCCATCATGTCATCCATATTCTGAAAACCAAGCTAATTCAACATAAACCCATTAAACTCATAAAATAACAGGTTAGATGTTTGTTGCCACCTTTTATTAAATGCACAGAATTTGTCAAAAAAAAAAAGGACGGATGTGAAAGTTTATAATGTATATACATTATGTATGAATCCACCAAATAAATAAATCCCAGATAGGGTTTGTAGGCGTGTGTGTGTGTGTGTGTGTGTGTGTGTACACCGTTGTGTATACCTCATTTCAAGCACAATTAACTTGAAATGGAGTCCTGTAGGATCAATAGTCCCCAGTTGAGCCCCAGACCCTTCCATGTCTCTAGAAATGACACACATATGGTAATAGAGGCAACCGAACAGCCACACACACACAATTTACCATCCCTGCTTTCAGCTCAGCCTGAATAACAAACAGTGGGACACCTCTGTTGGAACCGTGTGCTTTTACTCCCGCCTCTGTTAATCTGTAGGGGAATGCACTATTTAAAGCTAACGAAGGAGGGGAGGTGTTACATGTGTTTTTAGTTTTTCATTTTTTTGCTCCTCCTTTTGGCCTTGCCTGTAGCATTATCTCTGGAATAGAAGCGAGCATTTAAACATGGAGAATGAAACAATTAGGCCTACAGAATTCAGCCATAACATTACAACTAGGTGTCTGTTGTGCAAGTCCCCTTATTTCCGCAAAACAGTTCAGACCCATCAAGGCATGAACTCCAGAAGACCTCTGAACGTGTGCTGTATGTACCAAGACTTAAATAGCAGATGCTGTAAGATGTGAGGGCTTCTATAGGTCCGACAAGTTTGTCAAGCATATTCTTCAGATGCTTTATCACAGTGGTGTCGAACTCCAGTCCTGGAGTCCAGCACATTTTGGTGATTTCCCTCCTTAGATACACCTGGTTCACACTTAGTGGCGGGTGTAGTGAGTGTGTTTGAGGAGGGAGATCACCAAAATGTGCTGGACTCTGGCCCTCAGGGACTGGAGATTGACACCCCTGCTCTATCAGATTAAGATCTAGAGGTTTTGAAGGTCAAGTGAACACTTTCAACTTCTTGTCATGTTCTTCAAACCATTCCTGAACATTTTTTTTTTTACAATTAGACAGGGTGCATTATCCTGCCTAAAGAGGACACTGGCCATTCAGGAATACTGTTGGCATTAAGGGGTGTATTTAGTCTACAACAGTGAATTCAAATGTTTTTTTCACAGCACAACATTGTCCAGAATATCACACTGAATATACTGGCTTGCCTACTCATCCTTTAATGCTGCCTTAATTTTAATGCTATTTCTTCCTCACACATACACATGGCCATCCACAAAGAAGAAAATGTGATAAATCATTCTTCCATTTCTCCATGTTCCAGGTCAAGTGTCTCATGTATGCATTATTAGCATTTTTGTCACTGGACAGGGGTCAGCATGGGAAGTTTGACAGGTCTGCAGCTACACAGCCCCATTAGCAGCTGTGATGCACCGTGTTTTCTGGAACTTTTGTCAAAGCAAGTATTCACTTTAACTTTATTAGCAATTAGTTCTACAGTTGCTCTGCATTTGACCAATGTTTTAAAAAACTGTTCTTCTAATGCACATCTAATGCACCCCACTTGTGTAATACCAATATAGTGTATTCATGTTACATGTCAGTTAGTCAGTGTCTAATAGGTGTATACACTTCCACTTTGATTTCTCTTAGTCTGCATCTAAAGGTGAGGGTGGATTATGTGTTTTAATGTTGTGGCTGACTGGTGTGAAAGCACTGATTGTGAATTCTCTTCCACTGCACCTAACAGTGAGTTTGCATAATGTGTGTGACTCAGAATGCTCATCATACTAAAATAGAACTTCCTAGTTCAGACTGACTTGTTGGGAGCTCGTTCCAGAGTAGATAGAAAATACAGGCCCTGTTTGCTGTTTACACTCTGATGTTGGCTGTGGGAGAAGAGAAAGTCACGGCAAAGCATCTGTTTTCAGAGTCCTCCGATCATGGTTATTGTTTGGTTGGTTTGTGTGTGTGTGTGTGTGTGTGTGTGTGTGTGTGTGTGGTTACTGTGAGGCTGCGCTTTGGTTAGTGGGATACTCAGAGTCTTTCAAGTCCTAATGTGTTGACTAGTGAAGCACTTAGCTGTACCCAGAAAGTGACAGCTGCTACTGTGGTTGAGTACACTTACCCATCTGGTTTCAGCTACACAACTAAAGGCATTCATTTGGCCTGCTTTCATGATGATATTGTCACTTACATCATTGCATATATACACACACACACACACATGCATGCGCTTGCTCTAAATACCCTCATGCATCCCCAGCTTTGATTCTTCTTTTTCTTTAGCTTTCTCAAAACAAATGAAGTGAATCCCTGTGACTGTAAGCTTGAGGATTCACAAGACTAAATAACTTCAACACTTGTGTTAAAGAGCGCTTCCACTAAACATATTTATCTTGGGGGGGGGGGGAATCAAAGAAGGGGATGTTCATACAACACCTTGTCACAGTTTCTTAAATGCTTCTTTTTGGGGGGGGGGGGGTATGGGGCAGTGCTTACGGAAGAATGCTTCACTACTTTGCACAGTCAGTAATTAATGTATCCTCTAGATTTAGACCATTCCAGACAGGAAGTGAACAGGTAGCAGGGACAGGAGCTGTGGGCTCCAATACTGGTGGCTGAAGGGGCAGTTTATGGGGGTCAAGCCCCCCCCCCCCTTTGCCCATGGGCTCTTCAGCTGTGGAAAAGTGTTTAGGCGATGTTCACTGACCTCCACTGCCCACATTCTTCCTCTCAGTCCAGGGATTGAACCTGCAAGTTTGAAAGCCGTTCTCTCAAACCATTAGGGCCCAACTACCCTGATGTTCTTTGTGTGTGGATCAGATTAGGCTAAGAGGGGGGCCTAATCTAAATCAAATCTTTTCTTACTTTGACTAGAAACGAGCAAGTGTAAAACAAAAAAAGTTGTTTAAAAAAATAAAAATGGTTGTTTATTGTGAAAATATTCTGCCATCTCATCTAGCCCATTTCACCATGCAGTCAGCAATGAAATTGGACGATGATTTGGAGGACATTGAGGTAAATGACACTCTACAGTAGTACACATGATGTTGGGAGCATCTTCTGGAGGGTTGACTCCAAGATTAATATGCCTCCCAAGGCTCTGTAAGAAAGGCAGGCAGAGCACTTGGTTAATGTTTCTAATATTTCAGTGATGGAACGGAGGAACAGCTGGAAACTCTTGTCCCAGACACAGGAGGGACACTGGTCAGTGACAGTGTTGGATGTGAAATGGCTGGAGCTAGTCTTAAATGCAGCTTGAACTCAGATTTGACACATCTCGCTAATTAAATATATCTGACATGCAATCTATTTCACTATTAGAAGCTATTTTTCTCCTTAAATAAGTGCCTGACAAATCAGGACATTATGTGCTTCATGTCTGTCCATGTTCATAAATGGTGTTTGCGTAAAATGCTATAAGATCTAGGTAATAAAGAAGATAAGTAAGAAATATTTCATTTTAAAAGGATAAATGAGATCAGTTTGTTTTGGAATGGGCTGGTACACAGCTAATCAACTACAGCAGGCCAGAAAAATGCTCTTTTTGACTTTGAGGGGCAATTGCAAGGCCAACATATGGTTGGCCGGTGCCCAAAGGGTTAACGCCGATGAAAATGCAAACAGGCTCGTCTGTAAATACGTGACCGCACATGGAACCCAGGCCTTTTCTGCCACCGGCTCATTTCAGATTCAGCTAAATGTTTCACAAAAACTGAGGAACACACAGGCTCACAGCAGGGGGTAAATTAGACCTCGGAGTTGAATGATCAAACAATTACAGAGTCAAGAATGAGCCCAAAAAAGAAGCCGGAACAGCATGGAGTTTTTAAGTGCACAGCATGTTAAGATTCAGGGAAAGCCATTCTTTGAGAGTCTATATATGCAAATGAAATTCAGAATTACTCTTTAAAAAAATCTGAAAACTTTTAAATTAAACTTGAAGTCGTACCAGATTGGAACTTCAGTTCAAAAAGCTTCAATTAGCTCTTTTGATACCACATGGAATTAGTCCTTAAGTCATCAGCGAACACAATGTGGGTGCCATTCTGGGAGCCACCATTGACTTTACAATTTTCAGCTATTTGTTGCCATCTGCCTTAGTGACCGAATGTGCACCCCCATCCTCAATCTTTCAGGCCCTTTTTCCTGCTGGTATTTATTTTCTTTTCAATTAAAGAGTTTGAATGTGCAATGCTGAAATGGCTTTCTTTTTAATTAGCTCTTTTAGCGCCGAGGTTTGTGAATGCAATTGTTACTTTCCCAATCTTGGCAGCGGTTTCATTTTGATAAAGTGAGGATCCCATTTCACTGCTGTGATTGAACGAGGTCTGAGGCCATTTTCACTCTTTGCCCTGATAAATGTTTTTTTCCCCCCTCTTTCAGTAATGATGGAATGATACTCCGTATGCTGTCCCCTCTTTCTATCTCTCTCTCTCTGGCTCATTCATCTGTTCCTCATTGTGTGCCTATGCTTGTATTTTAGAGTAAGTTATAGAATTATATTATGTATTTTGTGCAGAAGGTTGAAGTAGTTTTGTAAAATGTATTTTCTTAGACTTGCAACCTGATCAGAAACCTCTAAGAGAAAATGAGTTCTGCTATCATTTTATTGACATCATTTCCTGATTTGTGTTGTCTGTGAGGTCTCTCAGCTTTAGAGACTTTAGTAGTAGTGTATGTGATATAAACTGGATATCACTGGATAGCTATGTAGCAACACATTATCCCAGTACCCAGTGTCCTTGAACAGTAAGAGAAACTGGCACATGCATTCCTTTTGTACATAAAAGTGCAAATTTGCACACATTTGCACTTTAATCTCTAGTGTTTGAATATGCCAGGCTAAGGCTGGTGTAAGGGAGATTAACAAGCTTCTGAAATAGTTAGTGCTGCAGATGCCACTTCTTTGTGATTATACTGTCATTTGTTTTTTTAGCCACTTGTCCTGAGTATAGTTGCAGGCAGTGCTGGAGTCTATGCCAGCTCATATGGGGCAAAATGCAAGGAAACAACCTGGACAGGTTGTAAGTCTGTCGCCGGGCAGACATATAGACAAACACACACAATTTAGCATATCCAATCCATCTGATGAACGAGAGAGAGAGAAATTTTCAGCCTTTCTGACTTCTCAGACATCTCCATATGATAGAAAAGCATCACATACATACTGATTCTGATTAAGAAAACATCTTTATATTTCTTAATATCTCTGTAAATGTCAGTATGGAAATCAGGAAAGTTTACTCTCATGTTTTGTCTTCACTTTGTCCACTGTTCACTAAGTGTATTTGTTTTGCCACATGCTTTTGTTTACGTTTCTGGCCCCACCTGTCCCTGCTCTTGTCTCTATCCCTTCCCAGGTGTCCTGTTTAGGTGTCCCTTGTGTCACAACTAGTCTTTGTCTTTCTTAATCCTTCTGCTTATTTCACAATGTCTGGCTTTTTATCTATATTTAGCTTGTTTTCCCCTTATTAGATTCATCCTTTGAGTTCTGTGTATCTTTTTTTATCGTAATAAAGCAGACCCACCACAATTGTCTGTATGTTTCAGGTACACATATTGAAACAACCATGAAATTAATAATGTGTATATATAATGATGTGTGTGTGTGTGTGTGTGTGTGTGTGTGTGTGTGTGTGTGTGTGTGTGTGTGTGTGTGTGTCTGTCTGTCTGTATAATGTATAATCTAGAATCCACTTGTAAACCTGGACTTAGTCTGACATTCTGGTACAATTGCCAAGTGGGAATTAGCATTTTGCAGTTTCTGACACCACTCCAGGACAGCATTAGTCTGCACTTAGAACCTCAGATCTCTAAAATCATCTCTTAATGTCTGATCTGTGTAATCATCTCTTTATGTCTGGTCTCCTTTCAGCCTGCACTGTTGAGGTCTCTTGTTGGGCCTTAGTAGCATAAGGAAAATTAGCTGCACCTGAATGACAAGGCAGGCGCTCCCAGTGGGTCTGTGATTGGGGCACAAACTCCCTTTTAATAGACTTACACCTCATTTGGCCCCTAAAGCTGACTGAAGGGTCCCTGGGGGTACAGAGGCATGGGCTGGGGTCTGTTCCCTCCCTCCACCCACAGTGAAAGATGGGCGCTTGATTAGATGTCCAGAAGGGTTCCAGCAGGGACAATGCCCCGTTCTCCCTTTCAAAAGCAACAGCATCTTTTTGTCCAAGCTGTCAGTGATAATGTGTGTCACAGGGAAGGACTGGGGAGAAAAAAAATTTTTTCAAAGGAAGCCTGCCGCCATCCACCTCTTCCAAAAGTGCCCTCTTAATAGAGTCTGAAGTTATTGATCTGACAATAAGAATACAGCCTCATTAATAATGCTTAGTTGAACATCATTTAAACCTCTTTTGTTCTGTGAAAATCTGGGGAACTGGGTGACTATAAATAGTTGAGCCACTTGCAAGATCTGTTATTGGCCAGAGACTAGTTGGTGGTACAGTTTTTCAAATTTTCTTTGTAAGAAATGTTATTCCCAGTATCAAAACAAACTTCAGATGTCTGAGTCAAACCCAGTTTTATAAGTAGAAACCCCTCAAATGAAGCGAAATTGAATTCTCAGGAGGGCGATGTAAGTCAGGGTTGCTGATCTCCTCAGAGTCATTGTTTTTCCCTCACACTTCATCAACTGACATGCCTGACATTGATGCTTAATTACGTCTAAAGAGCCTGTGCACCGTGCCTGTACTCCTGGGTTAATTCAGGCGCGTTGCTGGTCCTCTCCCTCGGGTGTACAGTTTGCATTTTAAGTGGGGCTGCTGCACAGATTTTCAGCAGTGCCTGAACTTCCTAAGTTGAAATGCTGTTGGGGTTAAGTGGTCCCTGAGCTCACGACACCTATCTCTGCCCAAATGTGACAGCTGGCGACCCCACTGTTGCTATGGAGATCACCCCCCTTTACTTCACCGCCCACCCTTCAGTTAAAAAATACCACAGACTGCTCATTTGTGGCTGTGGAATACAAAACTCCTTTTCTCCCAGTGTTAAGAATCACACATGGGAAAATAAATTCAGGCTCAGTATCGTTGCGTCAGGCTAGATGCTATTCTGGACCCTTTCTTATATAAATTAATATAATAACTAATACTGTATATAATGACAGTAATTAGAAAAGTACATCCTGTGTTGGTTCATGCACAGTGAGAAGACTTAATTAGCTCACACACAGTTTAACAGCAAGAATTTCATTTGAAATTTGAAACTACAAACGTTCACTACTGCAGAACTTTTAGGCCCATCGGAAAAGCTTTTTAATCTGGCAGTAAGCGTTTATTTGCTCAGAAAAACACTAATGTTAATGAACACAGCTATATAAAATATCTGCAAAAAAGGGCAATTTTATATATGTGAAAATCTTGTTTAGTCTCTCCTCAGCAAATCCCAGTATAATGTAGTTTTTTCTACATTTAAAATCAATGCTTTATTGAGTTAAAGGAGGTTAAATATACCTACTACTTTCAAAAAAACTCATTCTTATTACTTTGTACTACATATGTCACTGGGATAAATAAAAACAAACCTTTTGCCAAGATGAACAGTTTCAATTTGCTTAAGTGCCTAGGACTTAACTGACTAGGGTTGGCTGTCTGTCTGCCTGTCTGTCTGTCTAACTATCTTTGTGATCATTCTAGAAGTTCTTATTCCCTCTCAAGGGTAAGGAGAAGAAGAAGGTCATTTTGACATTCTGTTGGAGAGGTAAGAGCCACCATGTTGCTTACACAGTAGGGGATTGGCTGCAGCTGCAAGTAGTGACTCACTTCTAGTGTGAAGTTTTGGCACTCTCAGGAAAATCACTCAGATATGGGCTTCTGAACCCTGTCTGCTTTCTCTACTCACTCTGTCAAACAACCTGCCCCTGATCCAAGTGCAATAAAACAGGTTAGAGGATGTGTGTGTGAATGTTGGAATGCATTCATGCATGTGCGGTGTTGGTGTGTGTTGTGTTCAGAGTGTGGGAATAGCATGGAAGAGCCCACCTTGCCTTCCACAGTCCCAGCCCAGCAGGTTCACATTAGGGTAAATTTGTTCCACAATATTGCTGCCTCCTGCTTCTCTCCCACGCTGGAGGCCTGCACAGAAGGTGGAGGCAGAGATTTGGGCGATGGCCAAACGCTTTGCGCCCGTCACTCCTTCCTCGCCGCACGTCGAGGACAGGATCCCCGCTGGTCCTTTTCGCAACCGTGCAGACTCCCTGCCTGTCAGAACAAATGCTGGATTGTGGAAAATAAACTTATCTCATTCAGATGACAACACGTTCCCTCAGGTTATGATGCGACGCCAGTTTTGGAGAATCAGGCAGGGTCAATTGCTCATTTTCAGCGCAGGGAGGGTGTCTATCGCTGGTAATGGCTGCCTCGCCATGTGTGGCATACTGCAGTGGATAATGTCTGGACTTTTTAACTTGAAGGCCCATGATCATCTACTCTTTGTGTGTGCAAGTACATGTTTTGGTCTTGTAAAATCCTTTTCAAAAGCAGCAGCAATAAATATCACTAATATTCAGGACATTGTTAGAACTGATGGATTACCACAAAATGCTGGTTCTGTTCATTTTTACCAAATTGCTTTAAATTTAGCATCAACCAACATGTCTCTTTTATCTGTCCATATTCAAAATAGCTTCTCAATAGTGTTCATTCTTAATAAAACCTAACATCTATATCCTTCTCTTAAGCCTAGTCCAGTGGTTATTGGTATAAACACTTACCAATTTTAGTTTACACCACTGGTTTCATATACTATGGCAATACTACTTTGAGGTCTAATATATAAGTTCTCTCTCTATAGGATATCTAAGCAAGGCAATGAGTGTAGAGAGATGATGCGCCATTCCACATCACTGTTGTGATGAACAGCTAAACCTGTTTACTTTCTTTCTGTTGTCATTTTAAGAGAGAACAAACATTAGTCTATGGCAAAAGTGTTGTAATATTATGTTATACTTTCCAAAACAAAAAAGCATTCACTCTTTATACTAGGAGTATAATACAATGATGCTCGTTTAACACACAATACACTGACTATAATAAATGTATCGCATGAATGACGTAAAGATTTGTGGCTTTACCTTTTAATTTAACAATAATGAATACATTTTGTGCATCACTCAAAGGATTCATGTCTCTCTTTTAGATAGGAGAATAAGGGAACTAGGCTACATGCAGCTCTAATGGATGTTCAGAAATTTGATAATTGGAGCAAAGACCTGACATTAATATATGTGGAAGAGATGACCTCAAACCCGCTATTGTACAGACTCTATTCTCTCTCATCATCTCATTCCTTCTCATACCGTCCTCCTAATAGACCTATCCGATCACAGAGGGCCTATTAACTAACGATCTGTTTTCATCTCAAAGACACTATGAGAAAAGGGAGGGTGCACGGGGTGGAGATGAGTGAAAGTCTACTATAAAAGAGCAGTCAAACCTAGAGAGGGATTTTTTTTTAATGCAACAAAAAGGAGTTCATTATGCCCAAGTTAATTGTCTCTTGGGCCTCAACTGCCCCTTCCCAGGGTAAACCATCAGAGGGCTTTAATTGCGTTATCACCTATCTCCGAGCTTTCCAAGAACCACTTCATTTAATTTAAGTGCCACACGATGAGGAAGAACTTGATGCTCCCTGCAGACTCCCCCTTTTGACACACACACACACACACTCCCACTACCACTATCGCACAGCACCACCCCTGAAGCACAGACAGAGGGGAAAAGTGGGAGAAAAGAAAACACTCCAAACTGGCATACGGCAAGCCAATAAATTAATGAATCAACAGCACTTTGCCTCTGATTAGGAAATCTACCCTGAGGTATTTTTGGAAGGCACAGCATTTCTGAGCCACATGGTTTTAATGTAACAACATCATGGAATGTTTATAGGCGCTGCTTATGACCCTAAGACATAATAGAGCCCAGGGATTTACAGGCAAATGCAGTATTTGGGATCAATTAACAGTTTCTACACTCAGAGGGCAAAGAGCAGATGCATTTCTAAAAGCACAATCAAGATTATAAGATATTTATTAATTAGAGGCGTGTTACTTCATTACAGGAGTAGGAATAGTGTTGGTGGCCCCCAAGTATGTTTAACACTGTGCAGTCTGTAGGGATGTGGCGCAACATCGACTATATTATCCTTCAGTTGTGTTTGTTTTTTTTTTTTTTGTTTTTTTTTTGGAGTGGTAGCCTTTTTGAATACCAAAAAAAAGGGTGAGTAACTAATTAATACTAGTAAGGCAAAGAGAGACTGATTAGAAATCTACATTCTGTAAAATAAAATAATGAATTGTGGATGCAAGAATGTTTGACCTAAAAGTTTAAATTAACGTGATCATCATTCTGCTTGTGATCTAAGATTAGTAAATGTTTGTTTGTTAAAAAAAAAAAAAACTTTTTGCTCCTGATTCAAGCTTATGTTATGTTAGCTCTGGCTACCTACACTCACCAACAAGTGAAAGTGACTTAATCATCATGAAGCGCAGCTTACAGTGAAACACAATGAAATACAACCTGTTTTAAACACATACACACATGAAGCAGGAGGCAGCACTTTAGAGGATCCAGGGATTTTAGTGGTATCCATTCCAATCCTGGGGCCTAGTCCCAAACCACTAGGCCACTGCTGCCACGATCTATTAAGTTTACTCATTTTACCTACATGTTCTGTAATTAAAACAATATAGGTACATCTTAGAGTGTTCATCTTTAAGGAATAACCTTTAACTCTGAAATGAAAACTCACTATTCTGTTTCTCAAGCACTGCTGACCTGATATCAGTTCACCTCAACATGAGAACAGGGTCTCCCAGTCCAAAAACTAGGAAATTGTGAAAGTACACACTTAAGGAAGTGTCCTGTTATGCCATGGCCTGAACCTCAGTTGATACCTTAAATGGTAATCTTGTTTCCAAATGCTTGACATTGAAAAGACATTAGAATGTCGGTTCAGAGGGCCAGTGGGTGGTCCCATTAATTTTACCACCTGGGTTTTATATATATCTATCTCTCCAGTGTAAATTATGCTTGATGTTGGTCCAGCAATACTAGATTTGTTTAAAGGTACTTTTTTCTGAAATTATCATTATTATTACACATTTTTTAACTCATATTTTGGTTATTAGCTAAAAGGAGGATTTTGAAAAAAGAAATTGGTATTTTATGATGTAAGAATCTATCTGCTTTCTGTATATTTTAAGCAATATTGTCTTTTATCTGTACACCTGAAAGTTTTATTGGTCTGTTTGGATGAAACCTTGAACTGAACACGATGGACATGTGCAAGTTTTCTTCCTTACTCAGCGCTGAGGCAGACAGATTCCATACTTAAGAATTCTTTACCTGGAATGGGCGATTGATCTCCCTGTCAGTTCCCTCTGTTCTCTTCTGCAGCACTCACAAATTGTTAATGGTGGTTCTCTCACTTAACGTCAAAGCAAAAAGGGCACCTCCCCGACTCCTGCTCTCTGTCTTCCGTATATGTGAGATGTCTTCCTCTTTGGGTTAACAGGGTTTAATTTAAATCCAAAAGTCCTGACAGCACATTTTCTGAGGCTTTGACCACACTGTTCTGCATGGCTGTTTGGATCAAAGACTGGTTATCTCCTGTATTGAGCTGTTCTAACCCCTGTCCTGTCTCATTATGGGTGGGTTGGGGGGACTTGAAAGTGCTGTTAAATGAGAGGATGCTTTTTGGAGAATCAAAGAAAGGGTGGGGAATAAATGGCAGACACTATGTACGTTAATCATTTTTGAGAGAATTTCCTGTGATGGCAAAGGACGCTGAGGCATCAGAGGTAACGGAGTTATTATTCTAACAGTTGTCCTGCTTATAGTTTGTCTTTTGTTACATTTGAACTTGAGCAACTGAAGACACAAAACAAAAAAGCCACAAAAATAAAATGTATGTGTGTTCTATGTGTGTTAGCCTGACTTGTGGCTTTTGAATGGCCTGCAGGTTAATTGTGAGGGAGAGTGTGAGGGTGGTGAATTGATTGGTTTGAGGGAGGTTAGAGGCCATGTGAGGGAATGAGTTCGTTTGAAGACCAAGTCTGAGCAGCTGTGTTTACCACTCCTCTCTGCACCTGTGGAGGTCATAACCACACACATGCCTACATGTATGCATAAATGCAGGATGGCAAACGTTGGCAGCAGTGAAGGGGTAAACACATTATAATGGAAAGGTCTTTCCTTTAGATGCTTCATTAGTTGTTTTCACTTTAGAGACCATGTACGTTTGAGCCTGATTTGGGATGTTTGGTGAAAGCTGGGGTTAGGCTTCATGCATCTTACGCACTCCATTCTTCAAATGTTCAAATCCCCAACCAGTAGGTTGCCTTGAGGTACCCTTAAGCACGATACCGTCCCCACTACTGCCCCCCCTTGAGCTTTCAAAAGTGTGTGTATGGATAAAATGCAGAGGTTGAATTTCGTCGTGTCTCACTATATACTTGTCATTGTGAAACACAGCACAGTCACTTTCATTTCAGTGATCGTTTGAGGTCAGTGACGGTGACAGTCTTAGCAGTTGTCATGTTTTGGAGAAAGCTTGTTCCACCACTTAGGAACTGAGACTAAGAAAAATCTTGACATGCGTCCTCTGCTTTTGAGAAGTGGGAGATCATGTTGTGCTATGCTTAAAGAGTGTTTGATTATTGCCGTCAGGTAAAACAGGGCTGGACCATTTTTGGCTGTGCAGGCCAGCATTAAGGTTTTACATATTATGCAGGGAACCGCAGGGAGCCAGTGATGGGTTCGCAGTAGTGGAGTGGTATGTGAGAATTGGGATGTACTGAAGAGCAGATGTGCTGCTTTTAGTTGAATCAGTTGTAGGCTTGGGGTGAGTTTGGAGTAGTTTATTCCTGAGATGCTAAGTCACTTGAGTGACAGACTGGCGCCAGTTTCTGATGTTGATAAAGCACATACATTTTTGGAAAGATAAGTAATGTTGGATGAGAGGGGAAAGGGTTTTTTTTTTTTTTTTTTTTTTTCTTTCTTTTTCTTAAATTAAAAATGACACCCCGATGCTGTGTTTCCATTGTGGTGGAAAGTGATGACTGTGTTCTCAAAAATGAAACCGAGGTCAGATGGAATGACCAGGGTGTCTTTTTATTGATGAGCTGTCATCCAGGTAGAAACATAATTCAAGCTTGCATAAAACTGGAGAATGACGGACTATGATGCAGCTGTACAGTGCCTTGCTTTGGATCTGGTTGGATCTGAAAATGCCTGTTACATCATCCATGGCATGAAGTCTGTTTGTCATACCCTCTTACAGATGAATGTACTGTCTGTTGTGCTGTCTGTTGTTATCTGTTGTCTGCACTTGTTGCTCTGTCTTGTGTATTATGTTGTGTCTTCTGTTGTCTTGTGTAGCACCAGGGTCCTGGAGGAACGTTATTTCGTTTCACTATGTACTGTGTTATTGGCTGAAATGACAATAAAATCCTACTTGACTTGATATTTGGTGAAAATCTTTCCCATTGCTGATGCACTGTGACACTGCAGAGGTTTGTGTGGGGTGTAAGAGCAGATGTGATTGTGTGCATGATTGCCACACCTGTCTGAGAAAGGCCTATTAGGTTAATTCAAGGTAAAGTAGGTTTTATTATTTTGACCGTCTATACAGTAGGTGAAGTGAAAACGACGAGTTGTCATTGTGAGTACACGGCACAACTCTCAGTGAACCCCAAAGAAATGCATCCTTTGCTTTTAACCCATACACACCGTGCAGCAGGGGGCAGCTATTTAAAGCATCCAGGGAGCAGTGATGGGGACAGTACCTTGCTCTTGCTCTGTACCTTACCACTGGTCTGGAATTCTAACCCATGACCTTCTGATCCTGGGGTCCTGTACAGAGTGTATTAAAGAGGGAGAGGTGAGGAGTACAGAGTAAAAATTAAATAACATCAAGATGCTACACTTCAATATTGTGTGCTATATTTTCTTAAGACTACAAGAAGTGCAAACAGTACAATATACAGTGCAAAAAGACTAAGATGAAAGCCAATAGATATTTTTTATAATGTCAGGCATATTGTTTTACCTTTCATGTGTATAAGCATTTTAATATAGTGTCTCAGTACTTTGTCTCGGTTTCATTTTTTATACTCCAGTTTTTGCAGTGGCATCTGGGCAATGGTTATCTGCAGGGGTGGGGGTGAGGAAATGTCTATAGAAGGGTTTTAATGTCACTACAGGTCTTTTTTTTTTTTTTTTTTTTTTCTTTTCTTTGCTAGAGTTTGCTAATTCTTGATTAAAACGTTGACATTTTGTTCAGAATTAACCCGATTAAAGTAATTGAATGTAAAAAGTCTGCAGCTCAGCATTTCCTTTGATCAAAGCAGATGGATTAAGAAAGAAGGCGTTCAAATTGAGCACACCTCTCTCTCTCTCCTCTCGCCTGCTAATTGTGCTATTTAACTGGGCCGCGGTCACTCACCACCGCTGTTTAGCCTGGCTAATGATGATGCACAATCTCAACCGTCCCCTTGATAATTAAAAAAACCCCTCACCCTCTCCCTCGGCATCAACAACGACCGCAATTGACAGATTCACACGTTCAGAAAATATCGAACTGTCTGTCTGCTGCAATGACCTAATCGCTTCTGGCAGAGTTTGCCAGGGAAATCACTTTATTTGAGCATCTACTCTCTGTTGTAAGTTATTGACTGCACGTGGTGACACTGCTGTGGTGTTTAGGCCTTAAAGTTACTCTCTGCCTTTTTCTTATGAGACAAAACCCTGAACTGTGGGGACTTTTGAGAAAATATGTTACAATAAAATAAATGATTTTAGTTACTGGTGAATAATTGATGTCAGATGGTCAAATAGTCAAAAATAATCTAATTATTAATTCTCCAGGCAAATTGACTTTAATAAATAAAATCAGCCAGAAATCTGGCTTTTTTATTATTTTACTTTTCTGTCAAAAATACAGTATTTAAATAAATAAATAAATAAACATTGAATGATTCAAGTATCCTTACATCCCTCTTTGAGTTGCTAGCTATCTCTGAATACCTTTTCCAGACAGTTTTATAACTTTTTCACTAAATTGAATGAAAAAAATAGGGTAAGTTCAGATTTGCTCTCTGGTTCCTTTGAAAGAAATAGGATCTTTAATGTTTCATGGTTTGGGTGACCAAAGTATCTGTCACCTTGTAGCGAATTTCTCTGTCTCGTGCGCTCTCTCTCTCTCTCTTGCTCTCGCTCATATTCACTACTCTTCTCTCCGTCTCTTTTTCTCGCCATCTCTCTCCTCCCCCAACACTGCATTGCTATTCTGCACACACACTCTTGCAGACTAAGTGACATCAAGCCTCGTTATTGTCTTCACATGCCACATTTGTAACCTGTTAAGGAGCAAATTGTGATAAAATGGGCCGATCGCCCCTCTCCATGGTGCACTTAAACAATCTGGACTCTTCAGCTTACACACACACGCACACACGCATACACACACACAGTGTTCTTATTTAGGATGTGCAAGTCCCTTCTAGCTTCTCCATCCCTTGATATTCATCTTTAATGATGTCCAACCTCCTCTGTTCATATAAAAGTTCAAGGTGAAGATGTTGTATTGCCCCGTCTCTGGAAAGGCTGTGAAACGGTTTTCTCTGTTTTACTGTAAACTGTTGATTTATTGTTGATCCGGGGTGATTTATTCAGGGTTTTTGTCAGTGAGCCTAAATGTGACAGACATGTCATTTATGCTAAGAAGTATCTCACAAGTGATCTCTTTTAGAAGGGATCCCTTTCAGCTGCTAGCTGTAGATATTTAAAGCATTTTAGTCAGTTTATCAGTAAACTTTAAAGTAATACTAAAGTTTGGGTAGGACATGTATTTCCTTTTATAACTTTATTATTCAGAATACTTTTACATTTATGAAACGTTTAGAAAAATTCTGACAGCTGTAAATTAATTACACTGCTCAACTACTGCTCAGAAAAAAAACAATTTCTGTCCCAAGGACAAAAGCATATGACCACAGACATCCATCCAGTCATGATTTAAGCATAGCTGCTTGTTTGTTATTCATCCTGACCCACTGTGGCAGTTGAAAATGTAATAATAATGGAAAAAAAAAATCATACAAAGCATAATAGCCAACAATGCTGGATTTCTGTATAATAAAGTTTATTAAATATCTGGATTCTAAGTTATGTCTGACAGAATGGCTAATGCAGCAATAAACACAGATCAGACATAAGAATGAAACAGCCTGCCTAATGTTGTGCAGAACTCCCTTGGGCCACTAAAACAGCTTTGGGGCATAGACTCTGGAAGACTTCCTGAAACTGACCTGTGTTTTTTCCTGCAAAATTGTCCTTTCTCAAAGTCCCTCTGATTTAGGCCTGCCCAATTTTCCTGCTTCCAATGATTCCAATTTCTATTTACTTGCTGCTCTTATAATGACCCATCTTAGTGGATGGGATATACATCTTTATCAGTGTTATTTATTTCACTTTAGAGCTTTAATGTTTTTGCTGCTAGGTGTTCTGTATGTCCGTGGACACACACGTATGGGAGATTGTCCCATCCAGCTGACCGATAACTGACCTTTAAGTCAACCCAGGGAATTTCTCCACCACTCACCACAATCAGTTATCATATTTTTTTTCTTCTTTCCAACTTTGCCATTTTACCAGTACTCCTCCAATCACATCATACCACTTACTCTAGGAGGGTGAAGGATATAATGAGCTTCCTCTGAGTAAGATGAAGTGCCACCATCTTTGCTAATGCAACGTCATTAGACGGCTCAATGCGCTAGGTGGAGAACACTAATCGCCAATCCTGTTACGCCAGCTAACAGACATCCACACTGGCTGGAGGGTATGAAAAGCTTATCCATCCAGAAAAAGCCAATGGTGCTCGCTTTGTCTCGCAGCAATGGATGACTGGGACAGGGGCAGTTCACTGTCTAATATGGAAGCTTACAGTTTTAGAGTCTGGATCCTCACAGGGTTCTGTTCTGTGAATGCCGCCTAGCAGACATATACACTGTTCCTGTTATCTATTTATCTATCTATCTATCAATCTATTGATTTATTTATTTCTGACTATCCCTAGCTGCTCACAGATACATTTCAACCTAAATTTTGCATTAATTTATAGATATAGTCATATTACTATGCTTGTGAAGATTGTTTATTTGTTTGTTTAATTCAGCTAATAAGTAGCCACCTTTCTGCACAAGATAGAAGAGAAGCCTGGGGCGCTTGGGTGTGTGTGAGTGTGTTTGGGTGTTGTAGAGAGCATCCCCCTGACCGTGAGCAGGTTTTAACTGCTTCACTCTGTATTCTTCACCTCCGAGGGTTTACATCACAAAGTTGGTTTGTCTTTTTGTCCCTCTTCTAGTCGTGCAGTAGCTCTGTAGTTAGATGTATTCTTTCTCTCTTTCTCTCTCTCATTGCTGTCTCCCTGTCAGCACCGTCACACCACAGACTGCAGCTGCTCTCTCATTCCTAATTAGACTTCTTTAATTAATTATATTCAGCAGCACAGCATCCTTGGAGTGCTCGTTCTCTCTTCTTTCCTCAGAGAGGCTCTGTCTTACTGTTTCCTCATAATTCTGTTTTTTTTTTATTATTATTATTATTATTCTTTATAATAAACCTATAACAAATGAAAGAAGCCCATATTTCTCGCAGACACATCATGACATGCTTCTGAGAGAAAGGAAGCTTGTTTTTGCCAAATATCCTTTTTACTCCTCAAACATGAAACCTAATTATTGCCATAAGGTTCTACTTTTGTCTCTCGAAACATTTGTTTGTTTTTTATTTGAGTGTTTGAATGGAAATTGTGCTACTGTGCTACAGTCCATTACTATATGTGTATATGTATATTACACACACACTTATTTATATATATATATATATATATTATATATATATATATATATATATATATAGATTGTGTATATATAGAAAATACTCGATTATACTATAGACTTTAGTTTCGTGTGTATGTGGCTTTGGGTCGCGTTCCCATCCTCTCCTGCAGGTAAGGGAATACTTGCCTGGATCTTCTGTCTCCCAGCTGTCAGCCCCTCCTTTCCACAGTGTCGATTGCCACGAGGAGAAAAGAACTTATGAAATATTCACCTGCTGATCAAGTCTGACACAATGGGCCAGATCTACAGTAACTTTTGGCAGTGCTATTGGGATGCAGCTCTATTTTCTTTCCTACATGCTTGCATTGGCCATATGGAGTGAATAAAAACACCACTGACCTGATTAGTGCTCTGGGAGCATGACCCTGCTTTAAGGTCACACTTATACAAAAACATAATCAAAACCTGGTAAAGAATTTTTAATGTAGGAGTGTGTTTTATTTCCTCTGCTGATACACTAACTATAATAAAGGTAAATAAACAATTTAGATGTGTTTTTTAGTATACTGCATTTATTCATCTATTTATATTTCCTGAGCAAAAACAAATGAAATCGACAGAATTCAAAGGCAAACTGATAATAAGAAAGGGGGAAAAGCATTTAGAGAATACAGATAAATATCATTATTCCTTTGTTGCAAAGCCATTGTCATTATTCTTATGTCTTTTGAGATATCTATATTAGTTTTTTCCAGAATTGTTTACCTTTTAACATTTTTTTTCATAAACTATTTTCAGTTGTCCGGTGTTCACTTTGATGTTCTCAATATTTTAACCCAGTTAAGCTCCAGAGATGGGCCACACAGGCACAATCTAACCTTTATTTATTCGAAACCACTTATACTATGTTGGCTACATGTTTTTAGGTTTTGTCTGAATCAAATCTCTTCTCCGCAAAATTCAGATTCTCTCTTTTGATCAAAATAAATTGTTCTCTCATGTTCATCTAATATCCCATTAACTTTAGCAAAGAAGCAGCTTCAAATCACAATGCTCCCACCTCCATACTTCACTGTGAGCGGGGTGTTTGGAATATTAAATGTGCAATTCATTGAGTTCTGTTTCTGTTATCTGTTTCCGTGTTGTTTTATCTGGAGTGTAGGAACGAATATGATTTGGGTGCACATCATTGCCTATTTTTTTTTCCTTCTCACAGTCATTGTTCTTCAGCCTTAGACCTTTTGAACTGATAGAATATTGCACATTGCTGTGTCATCATATGTCTGGTAGGTATGAGGTCAAATGAGGTCAAACATTTGGGCTACACTCTCCAGAGGCTCATGAAGCCCTTGCTTTGGATGAAGGGGCCTGGCAGCTGTGAATTTTTCCTTTTGAAAAACTGTGCATTTATTCACAGTGGATGTGTCTGGATTTTATTCTATTAGTCGTTGAGTGGTGCAAAAAGAAGTGTTTATAGAGGGGAAATGACAGCAGATGGGGTTGACGGGGATTGGAGTTAGACAGTGGGATGCCCCCTCACTCTTCAGTATAATTAATAAACGGGCTACCAGGGGATTTCTGCAGAACTGGCCGCTATGACAGGACCTGTCTTCAGAGCACCAAAGCATTAAATGACCAATTCCTGTCAGGCTAACTTTCACTGTAGTCCCTAGACACAAGCACTTCTGTGGAGCACTTTTGTTTTCACAGTTTTCTCTCTCTCTCTCTCTCTCTCTCTCTCTCTCTCTCTCTCTCTCTCTCTTTCTGCTCCATCCCATCCTCTCCATTTCTATTATAACTGCTATTTTTTCAGCCTCGCTGCCTTTTCTTTCTTTCATGCTTTCTCCCTCTTGCTCTCCCTCTTTCTTTCTCACACTCATGCTCTCTGCCTCCCTGTGTCCCATAAAAAGCAGTATTTCTGCTCTGAGTTTTTCAGTGTCTGATGGCTCTAGTTCATTTCTGCTGGATTAATTGGTCCCTGAATGAATTCTGTTGACAGGGCAATTCATCATGAGTTTACCCTGACAGTGACGGGGTAGAGGGTGGAGGAGGGGCATCAGGAGAGGGGAGAGAAAGGAGTGGGAAACAGAGGCTAAGAGTCTAATAGAGAGACTCTTAGTACTATCTTTGTCTGTGCTCGCTATTTCTCTGTCTTTCCATCTTTTCCTTTCTGGCATTATCTTTAAATCTCTCTCTCTCTCTCTCTCTCTGGTCATATTAACTGTAAACTTTTCTGTGATCAGTAAGAGATTTTGTCCTGATGTAAACACTGCTCATCTTGGTGTGTTTGTGGTCTGTAGAGAGCTGTATTCGAGTGAACTGTTAGAGCAGCGTGATGTGGAAATGTGAAGCCTTGAATGCCAATCAGATTGTCTGACATAATCACATTCACACTAAACATTAGCCTTTAATTACATCATGTATCACACAATAGCCATTAAGGCTGATTATTTAACAGCGATGGGCAATGAGGACTGGCTCCAACAGGATTGGCCAGATCCCTGGCACAGTTTGAGTTTCTCTCTGTCTCTCTCTCTCTCGCTGTCTCACTCTCCTTCTGTGTCTTTCTTTTATTTTCTCTCTATGAACTAGAGTTCATGAGTATTAGGAGGATTAAACTAAGTCTTAATCATGGTGGATGAAGCTGGTAAATTACTGTTGGCTTTTAATTGTATATATAATATATACATTTTAAAAAAAATACTTTTTCCTAATATGTATATGGGATTAAATTAAGTTTTCTTTTCTTCTTTCTCAGTTCACTTCAGCAAGTTTGTTTAAGTGATAAAATTGGTAAAAAATAGTATTAAGGAACATACTAGGTACTAATAATGCTTTAAAGTGGGGAAAAAAAACAAAGGCTGCAAATGATTTCATTTTAAAGAATCCTGTTTGGAAAAGGCACAGTTCATGTTCAGAAGTGTTTAGGGTGTGTGTTTGGGTGGGTCACTGTAGCAGGCAGGTGAGCAGTTTCCTATTATAAGAAAAGCACACTTGTCTTTAAAACTTATTTTACATGAACAATGTATTTGTATTTATTCATTTTACATTCAGCCAAAAAGCTGTTTCTCTACACCATTGCTGTGTTTAAATATGAATTTGCAATGTACTGGCATGAAGTTAAACCTCTGCGTGCAGGACAAGTTAAATAAATGTACACACCATTAATGTTACCTCAGTGCTGCTGTTTAAACTGACTGCAATAATTTTACACATTTTTACATTGTTCATACTTTTATGTTACAAATGCATTGGTATCATCAGTGGGATAAGATAGATTAACAGAAGTTTTTATCTGACACATGGGCCTCATGAATATTTCTAACTTCACTTATAACCATCATATATTTAGAGGACAGTGATTAGCAATGTTAATGAGCTTGAATTGTCAGTTGTGAGCTACTAAATCAGTTTAAAATAAAAAAATAAAAATCCAGTCCAGGTCTTCATACTTTTACATTTTATAATTTAGTTTGACATCTTTCAAAAACATTTTTGATGATTCATAATTTGTCTATTTATCATTCATTTAATGTATTGTATTATTTTTTTTAACGCAACACTATTTTTATCCGTTCCCAACTGTCATACATAAGAATTAAAACTTGAATTATGAAACTGAGATCATATTCTTGCCATATCACCCACCACTATTTTAATTATTCATAAGCTGTATTTAAAAAAAACCAAACAAACAAAAAAAAAAACCAACCTGAATGTCTTTTCTAGTTGCATATTAAACCTAATTCTTCTTGGCCGATACAGGTTTCTCATCACAATCAAACTTGTGTCTTTGTTGCTCTTAACACTTACGTTTCTCAGAGCAGTTAGGATATTATATAATATCATAGAAATGTTGACCATAGTAAAATGTATAATTGCCTGTGCTAATTTTCTTTTTCTCTATATAATATAGGCACCGTTGAATGCACGACCATAGCCAACATGTATTTGTAACTATAAAAACCTTGTTTTTATTACATGTAAATCACATTAATAAACAGTAGATTTTTCTTTTTGTGGGCCCACATCTACTTCCATGTAGTCATATTATTGTAATATGCAGACAAAAATACTGTTTGATTTTCCTGGAATGTCTATATGGCAACATTGTATTTAAACTGGTAAAAAAAAACAACTCTTTCTGTCTATCTCACTCTCCTCCATTCACCTCTGCTCATGGAGTGTGTTTATTATGTTCAATCCATCAGTGTTGGGCCATTAGGAGTGTACGCTCACTGTCTCCTGCCCAGCCCTGCTGGCTCTGGTCAAAAATCACCCATAATTGCTGCTCAGGAATCATAACAAGCTGGGCTGCCCGGCTGCCACCCTGGACCCAGTCAGGATGTGACGGATCCCTGGGACTGCCGTAATTTATTGCCAAATCCAATTAGATGCAGAACATAAAGCAGCAGATAGATTTGCTGTTGGGTAATGTCACAGAGCTCTTCCTGATATGAAGACGTGAAATGTGCTGCTGATTCCTCCATTTCCAGCACAAGGCCATAACAAATGAGACAATGGCTTGGATTAGTAGCGAAGATGAACTGATGGGACAAACTCTAGTTGTGGCATAACAACTACCTTGTTTTAAACAAGGAGCAGATAGAAGGCTGTTAAATGCTTATTCGCAGTGCGCTGGACTGTGAAAATCAGATGGGTTTGTAGTATGATGAGGTTTTAGTGTGAGAATGACACCCGTGCTGTGTGGGAGTTTGTTGCTTCGTTGCTCTGCCAGGTTTGTTTAACATTAAGAAACATGCAAGCAAAAGCGTGTAATCCTTCTGCAATAAATGGGTAACTCTGATCAGCCACATCAATAAATTACAATAAAGATGAATGAGAAGAGCCTGGGTAGAACAATGACTAGAGCATCAGACTGCCTCCACCAGCTGCCTTCTTGCCCTAGTGTGTCTGGGTGCCATCTCTTACGCAGGTAAGCGATGCACACACACCCATCAGTCAGCATGATGGGATTTATCAGACCACGTCACCTTCTTCCATTGCTTAGTGGTCCATTTCTGAGGTTCACGTGGCTTTATAGGCACTCTCTGTGGTGGACAGGGGTCAGAATGTGTAGCCCAATACACAGCACACTCTGTTTGCCCACTTTGTCATGGCCAGCATAACGTCTTTCAGCAGTTTTTGCTACTGTAGCTCTTGTGTGGCATCAAAATAGACAGGCTATCCTTCACTCCTCACATGCATTCAGTGAACCATGAACTTATCGTTATTCCACTGGCTGTCCTCTCTTGGGTCCTATTGGGTAGGTGATAGCTACTGCATACTGCTCACATCCCAAAAAACCTTCCATTTTGGAGGTGCTCTGAACCAGTGATCTAACTATCACAACTGGGCTCTTACTTGCTCAGATCTTTTCACTTGCAGTGATTTTCCGCTCGATTCCCCATATACCCCAGCACGTCCAGTGTAATGATATAATCAGCCTTGTTTACGTCACCTGTCCATAGTTATAATGTTTTGACTGCTCGGTGTGATTGTTCTTATCATTATGTATTAAATGAATATGATAAGTACACTGAGTGAGAGTACAAAGTAAGTTCTTTCACTTAAGTGTAAAGAAAATACCAACTTCTGTAGATTAATGCTGGCAGGATGTGGAAGCTTAAATTAGTAAATTAATTTTAGCTCTCGTCATGCTAATATGAATGCTTCTTCGCTTCAGATCAGCTGATGGTTATATGTTATAAATGTTTTCTCACTTTGCTGCATATTCTTGTAAATATTTTAATCAGAGAAATGTATGAACTTTAAAAAATAATTAGCTGGAAAAAAGAAGAAACTTCATAACATTCACTCAAACTTGATAAAGCAAAATTTATTCAAGAGCAGTTTGCGGTTTGTTTGTGGTATATGTGTGTGTGTGTGTGTGTGTGTATGTATTTATATATATATATATAATATTTTTATTTATTTATTTATTTGTTTGTTTCCCCCCCCATGCTTCAAAGATACTTCAGCCAAAAATGCCTTGTTGGTATGTGAGTGATATGAGTTCAGGACCATTCGTTTATCAAAACAGACAGTGTTTGAGCCGGATGGTACTAATCTGGAATACAGCAGAGACTGAGCTGCAGTGGTTTATAGTAAAGCAGGGCTCTGCTCTTCCTCTTTCACCACCCTGCTTTTTGGACTGAAAACATTTCCAGGTGAGATTATATTTCAATTGCAAAAGGTTTACATCCAGATACTGAACATCCAGGATGATAATATGACATGATACTGCTTAAAAACAAACAAAGACAAACAATAGCTTTACAATCAATCAGTTGATGTGCTATTGAGCTTCAGCCAGAATCAAAGGCAATTCTGGATTTTTTTCAGAAACGGATAAACGTATTTTTGACACTATATTTTTTTTTATTGTTTGAATCGGTGAGACTTGACCTGACCACAGATGTGCATTTGTCTACCTACTAAGTTCAAACTGAAGGCAAAAAGTCTCCAGAATAAGATGAAAATATAATAGTGCCTGGATCTGCAGTTTTCGGTTTCCTTCTGAGTAATTTTATTTAAGACCATAATTTGTCCAGTTTTCATTTCTGAATCAATACACAGATGCTACATTTTGCAGAAAGGACTTGATTCCTGCATTATTTGTCAACTATCAGTGCAGATATTTTTAAATTAACCTTAACTTCATCGTGATTGTCACTTATTACAAATCCAAAGTGATGAGCATGAACAACAAAACGGTTACGTTCCTCTTTCTAATGGACAGCATTATTTTGATTATTATTACTGTTAATGTTAGGAGTGCAGGGCAGAAAAAAAAAAAGGAAACTTTGTTCTTCTGCTAAAACTGTGCAAGTCGGACAGCTGTTTTAGTCTCAGCTACTGTGTGAGTTTTCCCCTGTTGTTCTTAGAAACGGCTTAATGTATACATGCCTGTATTAAAGTGTGTCAGAGAAGAACAAGAATATTTATCATTTAAAAAGAAAAAATGCCCAAGAGTGTCACGTCCATGTCAAACAAACAAAATGTAAATATAAGGGTGTAAATGGCAGAAACTGATATATATATATATATATATATATATATATATATATATATAAAATGTACATTTATTTATTTATTTTTTACATAACTACCTTAAATGTGTAAAAGTATAAATTAGCTTACTATACATGAAATGCTCATTTCAATATTTTTTTTTTTCAGTCTAATTTTTATTTGGGTCTTTCATTAAGGATATTTGTGCCCGTATAACTATAGTGAAACTCAGGCCTTCAGACCGTAAGGATGTGTTCTATAGAGCTGCTCAGATCCCACTGATCTGATCATGACTGTATCAAAGCTGGAACTGAGACAGTGTTTTTCATGGGACAATCTGTAAGCTACTTTGGGTCGCCTTAATGTGTCCTCATGCTGTGTCTGAATACTTGCCTACAGTTCACTCTTTCTAGGACTTTTCATGCTTGCAGTGCTTGTTGTTTGGGTTTGAGTGTATGTTTGTGTTCATAATATTGAGGAGTCCTGACAGTGGCAGGTGCTTTTTTATTTATTTATTTATTTTTTTGGGGGTAATGCCTCTCTTATGAAAGCCAATCAGCTTAGCCCATCTCAATCTGTGTCTGTGTTTTTTCTTTTTTTTTTTTTTTCTTTCTCTCCCCTGCTCCGGATGTCATCTGGCGTGGTGAAGAAACACTGCGCTTGATTGGCAGCTGCATCCAGGTTCACAGTTTACTGGTTTCTGTGAAAGAGCCAGATATGCCAATTTAGACAGTGGAGTGACAAAAAAAAAAAAAAAAAAAAACTTTGCCTCTAAATGGAATAATTTTACCACAGGGAATTCTCGGCAGAGGGAAGGAAGAAATCAGGTGGGTTTTTTTCTCCCCTCTCACTAACAAGGCCTGAATGACAAACGTAGACGACGGTTCAGAGCTGACGGAACATCCGGCCGTGAAGCTTCACAGGGGAGCCATGAAACAAACAACGGGCAAAGAAAAGAAAATGATAGAAGACAGAGGGGCTGACTCAGTCAGGAGCGAAAGTCTGCGAAGACAAAGTTTTCTTAAAGCGAGGGAAAGCTGAGGGCGAGAAATATCTATTAATACACTGCTCATATAATTCAAGTTTTTTAGTTGGTGTATATTATTATTTTTCTTTTTAATTGTTAAAAGCCTGTAAGCATTAGAAAAAGGTGTACAGAACTTGATCAGTTAATGTAGAACAAGGAACCACAGAAATGATTTTCTTTTTTGAATGAATCATTTTTGTCATTAAATGCTTATAAAGCAGTGCAAACCAGACTAAATGATGGATCAATGCTTTTGTGGCTTACACCACACAATACACATTTTAAAGAAGTTCCATTTAGAAAGGATTTGTTCAAGTTGTTCTCAAGAAATTATTAAAATGTAGTAAGGTCCAGTTAGCTATGCAAATAAAGTCAATGGAATCCTTCCAGCTTTCATTCATTGCTGGTGGCTTCAGCATTTTTGAGGGTGTATTTCTGCAAACAATGGGACTTTATTTTAGTCGGTAGGTGCAGCTAAAGGAATAACGTTGTAATGTTGTGCTTGCAAATGCTGAGATGAAAATAGTCTCCAACAGGGTAAGTGGACTAATTCAAGCAGAGAGAGCACAAGAACGTCTTGCATCATTTCCTTTACACAATGAAAATCCATGAGCAATCTTACAATGTTAATCTGCCCATCCTGGCCCTATTCACGATCAATAACTGCACATAAAAGAGTTCTCCAAGAAGCTGGAAGGATTAAGAGGGTAAAAAAAAACAAAAAAACACATTTCTAAAGAGTGGAAATAGCTTCCTGTGTGAGGTTTCCTGCATAAATGGCTTTTCTTTTTTTTTTTGTTCAGTTGCGCTAATTGAATTTGGCTCCATCTCTAGAAATAATATTTCTGCTTTCCAATGCATGGAGAGGTTAAACACTTTATGTGCTCAATGATCCAAATCATGAAGAAAACAGTCTTTGGCGTTCTTCTTCCTGCCCTCGCTGTGCAGGGCTGCCATCGTCCTTTCTCTCCTTTACTTAAAGAAGTTCATTTTCTTAGCTTTAAATTTCCTAATTACATTTTGAATTGTGTGAACAGAATTGGTTGCATTTAGCAGCAGGCTGTTCATACAGCCCCAAGGGAAGGCTTCAATCAGGTCCTCAAATGCTTGGTCAACAGGGATTCATAAATGGTTTTGAAAGTGATTTGAAATGCGGTAGCCATAAATGGGAATTTCATTTGTGGACTTAAAGTCACAAAAGCGCTCTTGATAGCTTTCATGAATGACGTTGGCTAATAGCAGTGATATCTATAAGAATATGAGCTTATTAATGGCTTATACTTGAGCCAACACTTTTCAATGATTTCTTTCATCGTCAGTCTTTGAACTCAAAATATTCATTTGGTATTTTAATATGTTCGGGGTGGTGACTCTAAAGTCTGAAGTTTGAATATTATGAACTGTTGTACACAGTTGTGTGCAAAAGTTTTGAAAGCCCTTGGTCAGAGGACAGTGCACGGTTTTACAAATGCATTTAGTTTTCCATGTTGAAAAAAGAGTGAAACAATGTGTTAAAACTTTTGCTCGAGCAGCATTTACTGAGAAATGAATTCCAGATATTGAGGTTTTTGATTTGACATATAAAATTTATTTCTTGTGTGCACAAAAATTTAGACTCATATTTAAACAATGATTGAAGTCATACGGCTTTTTCAAAAACTGAGAATATTTTCTCACAATCAAGACATCCCTTCGCTCAGTCTTCATTTCCAGTCCAAAGTTTCAGTTTTGCCAGTCGGTTCTAATAAGTTATTGAGAAAATGTTCGCTGTAGGACTCATTCAGGAACAATGAAGGTAGATTGAGGCACCCAGATCCCAAACACTGCTCAAATGACTCATTTCTTTCAAAGCAAAGGAGAAAAGTCCTGGATTAAGCACATTATTCGGTGGTTTGCCTCCGTGCTCATGCAGCTGTTTTGTTTAAAAACCGTTCCAACCAGCGAGGAGGATTCCAGGAAAAAAAGACCAAATGTAAACAGATTGTTATAGATTTGAGTTGGGAATGGTTTGAATTTTGGAAATTCGTGTTTAGAAAAACTCCATTAACTGTGCTTAGCTGTTTCAGAGTGTAAGTTAAGTATGGATGTGATTGGATTAAAACTGTACTGAGCACAGCCAAATTATAATCATCCGTTTTGGGACGCAGTTCAACAGACCTGTTGTCTTGTTTTCATCCTCCATATGTTTCACCAGACTGACAGATGAGACCAATATGTGTGACAGAGGAGCAGGGTGTAATTATTATTATTATTATTATTATTATTATTACATCAATATATTTACAATGGGGGGAAATGTACTTTCACACAATCATATAATAAATCAACAACTCTTCACAAAATATCAAAAACAACATAAATAATAAAGAGAAAAACTAAAACTCTTTCAGTAGTTTTAAATGCATATGACGGCTTTTTTTTTTTTTTAAACTCTGCATAGGTGTACATACTTCAAAATGGTTTAACCATAATACTGTAATCACGATACAACAGACTGTAAATAAAATATTAAAAAAATCTTTGGCAAGTGATAAAAGTAGTGTCTATTTTATTCTTGTTCATTATTGGTGTTTTCTTACTCCTGTGTTGAATGGACAAGGAAGTGCACTTTTAGCACTGTTGTTTTTGATCGAGTTGGATCATTTTCAGTAGCAGGATTTAAGGTCAAGCCAATGTTTAATTGATAAAGGATTCGATCATGTATAATATCCACATTAATAGCAGAGCTTGTCACACCAAAGATGTTTTTAAAAAGTCAGGAAATGAAATATTCTGTAAACAGGAGCGGTAGATGCCGTGTTGTCAGTAGCATGAGATTATGACTCTCCTCTCAGAAGTACAGTGCATACAAGCTCATATTAATGGGTGGGATTATTCCTACAGCAGTGATTACTGCAGACCCGCAAGGGTAACTTGGGTAACACAGATTTGTGCGCTCCAAACTCCTAACTCCTGGTGCAGGCCAGGATTTTTATACTTTAGTAATCTGGCCTTCAGTCCTATTCGTTCTCTACCAGCAAGAGTAAGATGAAACGGGATCCAATCAGACTTCAGAGTAATCACAGATATAGGACACTGGGTGTTTTGGTGTACAGGGTATGTGAAGTTTGATCTGTAGTGCAAGAAATAAAATGCAAATGATGACGCGTGGTGTTGTCCCAATTCCAGAAATGTCAGACAACAAAAACAACTAACCAAAATGCAGACTGCATTGTCATCAGTTTGGAAAATTATGAAAAGAAATGCCAAAAAATTAATTTAAGAATATATATTTAGTCACTCTCCAGCTCGTCAAAGGGCAACCGGAGTGTACAGTAGATATGTCTGGGTGGGGACTCTTTCTTTCTCATCTCTCTTCACATTACAGGACTGATTGTTTTTCACAGAAGACGTGTGCTAGGAACTTTTCCATGGCTTGTTCTGATGAAGAAGCAGTTTACATGCTGAGTTTAGGTACATGTTCCACTTGGAGCGTGTGAAAAACCAAGCGTTAAGTCCAAATGAATTATGATGCATTGCACAGTTTTAAGAGAGAGAAGGGGAAAGAGAGAGAGAGAGAGAGAGAGAGAGAGAGAGAAAGGGAATGATTAAGAAAAGAACATACTGCTGTGTGGCAGTAATGGAAAGGGAATGTTTTCAAAAGCAAAATCCATGGACATGTTTTAAAAAAAAGTTGTCTCCTGCGTGGTCCTCCCCCTTTCATATTAGTTCTTATAAGATTTATTAGTCAAGTCTTTGAGATGTGTGCACCCACTGTAACAGTTGGCCCCTTGGATTTGAATGGCTGAATGTGGGTTAGCCGTCTGGCGTCCTGGTTTGCCCGTTCTTCATCATGTGACGTACGGAAGATGTCCTGCGTCCAATCAGCTGCACCATTCACACTGGCACAATATGAAGTCCGAGGCTATGGGTGTGGTGTCTGGTTTGGTTTCCATGGTAACTAGTGGCGGTCGTAGGCAGCGGCAGCAGCTGGTGGGGCAGAGGCTCGGGATGCACTATAATAATAAGGGGAACCTGGAAGTTAACAAGAGAGGAATGTAGCATTTCAATAAGTAACCCACACACTCTGAACCTAAATATTAAATTTACCCTTCATACAAGAAGGAACTCTTATAGTCTTTAAAGGTAACTTTGTATTCATATCTCTTTTTTTATCCTCAGATATTATCCAGTTAGATTCTGATTTAAGACCTGAAATCCTGCCTGGATCTATTTCAAGGATTTATTCCATTACAATCCCACAAATGCAAGCGGATAATTTAGTTATCAGATCATGTTGCAGTTGTTCGTGGTGGATTACATGATATAACTACTTCAAATATTCCAATTTTTGAGTTGACGTTTTAAGAGTTTATTTAGTATTTATGGTACTGTAGTAGTAAAACTGTAGGTAAACATTTAATAAAAGTTGAAAGGGTGTCAGTTCTACTTACTTAGTAAGGCTGGGTTGCTGAAGCGCCATGCCTCGTTGTATGTTGTGTATTGTGGGTGACTGTAGGGATTCCCTGAAAATTCGCTCCCTGTAGCAAAACAGTAAAAAATCATTAAGAGACAGAGCTTGTACTTCATTGTGGAGAAATGCTGTACATTTAGAATCATCAAGGGAAACTCAGGCAGTATCAATAGCCTCTTTATTCTGCTGCCTGGAAATTTGCCCTGATTTTGCTGCTCTCTGGTGAACTGTAATCTCATGTAAAAATCGATGCAGCATTCCTCTCCAGTTGACGTTGTTCTCCCTCTCTCTTTCTCTCTGGCAGTACAAGCTCTCTGGTGACAACTTGCTCTTCTGCTGTTTTAACTTCCCCAACTTTCTCTTTATTACATAATGTAATAAGTGAAACATTTCTAATTAACATTATAGTGTTTTTATCCATTTTACATGTATTTATGTATATATGTATGTGTGTGTGTGTATCATATATAAACTGAGCTTTTTATAGCTCACCATGCAAACCCTCATTAAAGAACAAAAATTGATCTTTAAATTAAGATAATACATCTTATGGCATTACTCTATACACCTTTATTTTAAGTGTTGTAATTGGACTCACCAGGAACCATTCCAGCCAGGGTGGATGTCGGGTAGCTGCCCTGTCCTGTAGGGGGCACATGAGGTGGATAGCCAGGTAGGGTTGTGTTGGCCATATCTCTACCTGCACATAGAAAACCATACCTACCAATTAATTTCTTACAAATCACCGCCTTTCAGATGATTGAGACATGGCTGTGGAAAGCATGTGGAAAAAACATTACATTTGTTCTTTATGTATTCTCGTTAAGTAACAAAATGAGGTTGAACAACATGTTTCACACTATAAACTCAAAAAGATCAGCCTCGTTAGGGATAAGGATGTTCCAGACCTTCATTGCAAAATTACTATCGCAAAAATGTTTCTCTGATGCCATAGATAACTCACTAGAGAACAAAAAGGAAAGGGAAAACATTTATTTTTAAAGAAATGCATATGAACACTTCTTTGCCTTTGAGTGTATTGACTGTTGCCAAAAAGCGAAAGCATTTATTTTTGTGGAAATGATGAACACAACTAAAGGCAAGTTAAACACAAAGCATTGGCCCACTAATTCTGCCTGAATAAGGGAGGGTCTCTAATTTCTACTGTCGTCAGACACCTTTAAAAGCTGGTTACTGTCCCATCTATGACTCAGAGAGGAGAGCAGATGCAGGCTGAAACTGTACTGGCCCATACTGTCCCAGCCGGGCGGTCATTTCTTCTACAGAGCACAGAGAATCTCTGCATTCACAGTGGTAATTGGGGCTGACGCTTGGCTGTCCCAGGCAGCCACGTGTAGCCCCAAGCCTGCTGAGGCAACCAGTCAGGGGCCCCTTAACGGCATTGTTGGAAAGAGAGAGAATAAGGGAGAGGGAAAAACCAAGGGAGAGGTAGAGGTGGTGGGCGATGAGGGGAAAGTCGGTCACCAGTGCAACTTTAATGAGCAGGCCAGCAACCATTATGGCAATCACTGACCATAGAGTCTATTCTATAGAGAGCCCTGCTTTGGCCAATGCTTTTCTCTTTCTTCTTTTTTTTTTTGTCTTGCTGTGTTTTTTTTGTTTTTTTTTGACTGTATTGTCATCGTACTGTAAAACATTTAACTAAAAACCAAGGAAAGCCTGATTTGTGTTGCAAACAAACCCATTTAAACACACATGCACTTTTAATCAATAATTCTGTTCCAAATATAGAAAGACTTTCATATTAATACATATTCCAGCCATTTAAACCCAGTACTGCATTCAGTGCTCAAAACGAAATATTTGACCATATCAGTAGTAAGATTTGTAAAATTATGAACTTTATAATGTTCTGGTATTTTATTTGTCACTTAACTGAATGGGAGAAGGTCACAGGATGCTGGGGAGTTGATACATTCAGAGTTCATTTAATAGAGTTAACTGTGTCCACTGTATAACATCAGAAGAGTCCAACTTTGGGCTCATGTTGTACAACATGATTGGTGACAATTCAGCAAGTGTGATTTAAATGAGCCTCTCTGTGCTTTTGAATTATAGTGATTACAGTTACTGCTCTGTCCTCTACAGGTAGTGAGCTATCATAAAATCTACATAATCAGACTCTAAAACTAGACGCAGGTTATAATCCTCTTTAGCTTTCCGTTATGCCCTGATGAGCGCTGGCAAGGATGGCAACTGTTAAAATTTGTTTATTTATTTATTTATTTATTTTTAAACACTGTCTTGATGCCCACTTGACATCACTCTTTCTTAAAAATATGAAAATCACATTTTCATATTAACCACATTTTTCTCATCTCTCCATTTGTTTAATTTCACAAAGCGAGAAGTTTCCTAAGCATGGAAATGGAGTGGACAGACCTCTCTCCAAGCAGATGTAAGCTGATGAGATTAATGCCAGGGTTGGCTTTAGTCTGCAAACTACAGAGACCTGATTAGTTTTGATATTTGGAGCGTAAATAAATTAATAATAATAATAGTAGTAAAAAAAAAAAACTGCCAAAATGCTGAGTGCTAGAGGAAACAGGCAGAGAAGACATTTCAAACGGCTGGGAAACCAGCATAAAGAGACCTTTTGTTAATTCTGCCATGTTCGTTCATTTACTGTTCACAACGAACAAGACCAATAACACGAGCAATAAGTCAAATTAAATTAAATATAAAATAAAAGAATAGAGTATATTGTGACGTTATTATTGCTGCTGCTGTTGTTGTTATAAGCAGTTTGCGTAATGGGACGTTGAAATTTTCCCATGACAGGGAGACTTTTATGTTTGTTACAACAAGGCACAGGGATCTTCTGACCTCCATTTTCTAGATTCAGGATGGAGCAATTTATCACCAGCCAAAAGCCCCTGCACCCTAATTAATTACGACTAAGCAAAGGATGTTTGGAAAGCCAAATTGCCTTAATTCCCTGGCTGCGTGGTGAAAGTCGTTCATTATCAAATGTGTGCTCAAAGGTTAGTTTGCTTTTGTGAAGACGGAATAAGCATTAATTTTTGAGCCTGAGAGCGTGGGTGCCTCGGGTGAGGACAAAGACAGGTGCTTTGTTAGGAGAGAAAGTGCTGGACGTGGAAATGAGCTTACTATTCTCACCGGCTCTTAGTGCGTATTAAGTGTATAATTGCAAATGTTTCTATACAACACTATATTTTTTTTGCACTTAGTAATAACGAGCTTTTCCGCTGTAATAAAGTAATGACTGGATGTGTCACAATTTTCCTCTGAAGGCATGCAATTTTACATTAGCACTAAACAGTGTTATATGAATGTCTTTTTCAATTTACCGTTCTTAATGAACATGTAGTGAATTATTCTTTCAATACTTCATCTTTCTATAAATGATCTGTGGAGGCTTGCAGTAGAATAGAGCAGATTCTAATGAGGGAGTCACTATATAACGCACAATTAGCATAAAATGCATCAGCTATGGTTGCGATCCATTGAAAGTGTAGAAGGGGCTTACTCATTTAAAGTGTGTTGAGGTCTAAATAGCTGTCAGAGGTTGACTTTTTCGCTCTGAATTTTGATGATGTGTACAGCAGGTTTAAATCTCCTTTCCTGATGCCTTTGCAAAGGTAGTGCAAAGACCAAATGTGATGAGCAGGGGACACAAAAGATTTCTATCTGGAAAGTATTCACACTTCGCCAACAATCCCTGTCTCTTCTGGCACCCGCTGCCTCATGAATCATGCATTTTTAATAGATTATGCAAATTTCCCTCCGCCTAAAATCAACATGATCAATAACTGTGGCCGTTTTAATTGGGGCTGGAAAACATTTTAAGGATGAGTATAATCTGCACTCCTTTCCCTCGTAAAGGAACTATTCATTTGGAAATTGGATCCGGGCCTAAACGCGGGAGATCATTTAGCCGCCTCTGCTTGGCTTGAGTCTCTGTCTGCTGTTTATCACTCGAGTGTAAATGGTGGCACTGCCATTAGCTCAGGCACAGACCGTACACCTGATTACAACATACACACAGCTTATTAGTGTTAGCAGTCACCATGGGGAAAATAAAGACACACACGCTGTGTACACAGTCAAATACACCAACACAACCTATTTAACTTTGATAATATGAATGAGCGCAAGCTCTCCAAGGCCTTCCAAAAATAGCTGTCATTCAGAAAAGGCCCATTTGTCTTTGCTGAGACTTCAACATCAACATTATCTTGTCCTTCTAAAAAGAGTCACTACGAAGGAGCAAAGTTTCATTTTTCTATTCAGTCATTACTGCTTTCTGACTCTTTCTCTTCAGCCAAAATGAATCCCTGCAGTTCTCAGCATGTTTCAGCTAATGATGCACTTGTTATGATCCCCGTCGACTGACACTGTTAAGCTTCTGGGGACCTATTAAAAGCTAACTCCATATACAGCTTTCAACCACTTTTGATGGACTTGGTTTACTTTTATAGCCGTGAAAGTCAGTTTTGCAGATAACTTTCTTTTGGATGGACATTTTCTTTTAGAAATGGATGTTAATGGGAGAACATTTAGAACAGAAACAATCATTTACACCACCATTACAGCTCAGAGAAGAACATACTAAATTAAAAGGTATTTTGGTCTGATATTACTTTTCTTTTTATTTAGTCATTTAGATCATTGGCGGTGCATGCTGTTGATGCTGGGTTGGTATTCCCTGAGCTGAATGTGCGGTCTGTTATATGGTTAGTGGGGGAGTCCAGGTGATCTTACCTACAGGGTAGTTTTGTGACATGCTGGGTCCCAGGTCTGACGAGCTGCTGGACGACAGGCTGGGTTTGACCTCATCAAGTCCTGCGTTCAGCGCAGGCAGGGCGTACTCATTAGCCTGCGGACACAGACAACATAGAGTTTATTACTAAGAAGCTGATCTTCAGACGTGGTGGAGAAACTTAGGTGCCTGCGATATAGTTACATACACATATAAAGTACAGGACTAATTTTCACTCGTTTGTCTGCACATGGGTGTGTGTGTGAATTAAACACAAGACGGACTGAGTTGGTCGAATGCGAAGATGTTGTTTGTCTGTGCAGCAGTAAGATAAATGAGTTGAGATGAGAAGGCATTTAATGAACACACCTTTTTTGTTTAGGAAAAAAAGAAGAAAATATATTGATCCATTTTGGTAAATTTAGCTTTTAATCTTGAAAATTCTTGGTTATTTCGAGAGGTGAAAAGCTTTCAAGAATGTAAGGAGCGCAAAGGAAAGTGTGCTTTTGTACCGCACTGCTGTAATAAAACATCATGGAGGTTGCAGTTTTGTGTTCATAATATAAAACCACATATTTTATATGATAGCTCACAGAAAGTTCTGAGGATGGAGATTTGAGGATGGGGCTAGTGCATATGACCAAAGCAGTGATAAAATATTTTAGATAAGCTGAATCAAAATCAACTCTTGGTCACTGGGGTTGTAGGATTGTTTCCTCTTGTTGATTTTCATGGACGCTCTCAGTCTGACGGTGGCCTCCTTTTGCCAAATGGACTCTTCAGACCGTATCAACAGATGTGAGATTTTTTTTTTTCTTTTCTTTTGTTATTTAATAAAATGAGACTTCCGGCGTCTGTGTGTTGATAATGTTTGCCCAGAGCCGTGAGTGTGTGTCACTGGGGAGGCCCCTGACCCCGGCCATGTCTGTCTCTATCACAGATAAACTCTAATTGTCTGCTACAACTGTTTGCCGATGCCCCAGCCGATGTTCCTCCCTTTTTCTAAGAAGCCCCAGTGCAGAACAACAGCATTCTTATGTAGATGGCGTGGATGAAGGGAAGAGAAAGATATGAAAAGGATGAGCACATGGTTGGCAGAAGCGAGGGTGGGGAGAGGCCATTATGCTCAGCCTCTCCAAAATGGCTTTTTAATGCCCTCAACAGAAACCAGACAACTAACCAATAACCCTGCATTTACATACACCAGAGAAGGAGGCAGAGAGGAAAATAAAAGAGATGGGGGAGGGGCTACCAATACGAACATGGTCTGATTAATACTCCAACAAATTAAAGCCGATTTTTCTAGAACATTTTGTGGCCATTTCCCCCCTTTTCACCTTCCCTCCTCCTGCTTTTCTTGTATAGCCCCCTCACCACACGTTTAACACCCTCTTTGATGCTTTTTGAGATAGCGAGTCATTTCCAATTCGTTTTGGTATTGATCTTGCAGTGAAAATCAGTTTTGTAATTAGCTGCAAATTAGGCCTTCTTCTGGAGGTGAGTGCTGTCGGCCTGATTAATCGCTGAAGTAATGCCACACGATCGCCCCCAAATTAAAATGAACTCAATTAGGTCATTCCCTTTATAGCTCAGACTTCTGCTTTCAAGGGAAAATTAATAGTCACTTATTGTTTAATAGTCTGCAGAAAGTAAATAAAGGTTATCCATTGTAATAAACTGCGCACTGTATTGTGAGCACTTTGGAGATGATGTCACTACTAGCTATAAATAATATAATTTAGGACACTCTCTCTCTCTCTCTCTCTCTTTCTCTCTCTCTCTCTCTCTCTCTCTCTCTCTCTCTCTTTCTTTCTCTCTATATATATATATATATATACATACATACATATATATATACTGTTAAATTACTAATATATAACATCACTACCAGTATCATTATGGCACCATCAAATTTTCTGAGACTAGTACAAGTGCTTGGTTGATTGTTTGTTTGATATTTATGGAGAGGGTGAAAGTTCATTTGGCAGAATATATTCTCTGTTTTAAATGTTATTTTGGTAGGATATAGTAGGCATAGGTTTTATAAAGTACTCCAAAAATTTGTATGAAATGTTTTGTTCCAGAGCACATTAGAGACCACTTTCCTAATTTAATACTATGGTTTAATTAATGCAGACTTTATTGGAGAAATAAAGATTTATTTTCCATGACTGGCCAAGTTAGTACAAACTGTCAGAACAAAATTTTTCTTCTTCATAAATGTCATTTTACAGGAGAAGGAAATAAGCTTCTTCTTTTTTCACTCAATTAAATTTATTGTTTGTGTTATATTATAATGATGCAGCTGTAAACTGGAGGATGTTTTATTCTGAGATCCTTGCTACACTGTTCACGCACATTTAGAAAGTCTGTTAAAAACAGCAACCCTCAAGCCTGTCTCCCCTCATCCCTCTGTGCACAGTTTCTAGTTCTGTTGGACAGGTTGCACAGCCGCTCTAAAAGCAGAGGCAAAGAGCACATCCTGAAGCTCCACTTGAAACCACACTCTCGGAGCAAAACCATGACCATGCATGGTAATAAAACCAAGATCTTCCTCATGATCAAATTCCTGATCCTCCTGATCATATGTATCAATATAACCAGGAATATCTAAAATATAATAAATCTAATAAATATGTTTTAGTCTTGAAATAAACAATGGATTAGTGTTATTGTCATTAATCAGAAGAAATATCTGAAGTAACTACTAACTCTAACTCTGTAGTATCTGGCCTGGGCATGCCTTGCCAACTACGTGTTAAGTAATACCCAAAAGTTGTGCTCTTTTCCACCAATAAGTAGAAGCGAGATGGAAGAAGTACCTTTCCTGCTCTGGTTTAATGCTCTGAGGTGGGAAACGTCAGGAAGTGGGGTGGCGGCTACTCAGACTTTTCAGTCCAGGGCCTCCCGCTGTTGTTGTTGGGTGAGCATCCCGAAAGCACGTGAGTGTTTCCTCAGACTCTCCCACTGCCCCTCTGAATGCGCTGTTCACAGGCCTGAACCTTCTGAGCCATCTACGAGAGGAAATTCAATAACCATAATTAGAGCAGTGAGTGAAAAGCTCTTGTTACATTGCATTGACATATTTCAGACTGAGTTAAAAAATCTAGCTGTATTCTGCATAATGAAGCTAAAATATAGTTTTGTTCTGCATACTATAAATGCGTTCTGACATATGAAATATTTATTTTATGGATGCATTATTCAAATATGATACAGATCTGTAGAAGAAAAAAAAACTCCCTAATTATGCTCCCTGCAGAAGTCTTATTTTCACTTTCACAAAGCTTATGTGATGAACTTGGGTTTTCAAATATATGCTGAGTGGATACTTTTAAATCAGTTTGTAAACATCTCTCTCTCTCTCTCTCTCTCTCTCTCTGATATGGCCCAATTCAGAGGCCATAGACATGCAGCTGACACAGGTCAATTAAAGCTAGTATTGTTCTGCCACTTTACTGACTTAGCAACAATTTGCAGACACAGCCATTCCACTACATGGCGGCCTGATTACCATCTTTCTTGAAGCAAAAGGATGCCTTGTTTCGTTAAACCGTCGTGAAATAATGTAGAACATTTTCAGCTGCCACACACACACACACACACACACACACACATACACATTCACTGGCATTGGCATGAGTCATAGCTACCTTACAGAGCTGCCAGTCTAAATTTGCAGCAGATTATGTTCTCTCAGTGGCTCACGAGCACCGATGATGTATGATATGCAAGAGTCCTATCGATTGCCCAGCTACAGGAGAGAGAGAGGGAGAGAGTGTGGAGGGAGAGAGTGCATGAGTGTGGGGAGAGGGGGATGGAGTTTGAAATGAAGCCGAGATGAACATCATGGCCTGACTCATCGCGCCTATAATGCCGAGCTTAATCCAGCATTTTTTTCTGACGCTGAATTCAATTGATCAATCATGTCTGTCTGCCGACTCCATTTCGGCACGTTATTGCCTCTCTGCTCCTCTCCCTGACCTTCTCCTCATCACACAACCCCAGGCATGAGTGCCTGGCCCATCATACACACAATGTCTCACAACCTCTGATGTGTGTGTGCGTGTGTGTGTGTGTGTGTGTGTGTGTGTGTGTGTGTGTGTGCACATCAAATTATGCTCCCTGAACAAATCTATGACCTGATCTCATACCACAGTGGGAAGACACTGGAGTCACAAATGGCTTAAAGCAATTTAAATATGATTGGCTGGATTTCTTTCCTGCTGCTGAGTTCAGACTCTAAACCCTCCTGACTGGGAAGATATTATTCTATATGGCTTATGGCTTTTGCCTTGAGGGTCTTTTGTAACCAGATGTTTTTTTTTGTTTTGTTTTTTTTTTTCCCTTTTCTTTCCCTCTCTCTCTGCAGTTATTAGTACAGTGTATATCTGGGCAGACTGAGCCCATGGATCCTAAAAGCAGGGGGAGCGTTTCCTCCAGTGTGTGTGCTGGGGCAAATGGAGTCATTAATTACCCTCCATTACAGGGCCCAGGCCACAAACCTGATCAATACAAGTGCATTTGTCATTCACACCAGTGACACAAACTTCCCACACACAAGATAAACCGCACACGCACAAATGCACACAAACCTATTACTGCTCGGCCTAATGCGGCTTTGGCATTTTGACTACAGCTATCAAATGTCTTTGCCAGCAGCTTCCTTCAGCCGACAGGGAAGCGGAACATAGCTATGGCTGCCTGTTTTAAAGCCTAAAACACAAGCTGAGACCAATGAAAGAGATTATTAGCAGCTCGGTGTGGTTTGAAGCAAGTGGCACGGAAGATGGTGACAATGAGATTGGCAGCATCAGTAAAATCAAATTCATTGAACTAATTTCCAGTCATCTTTTGGCAAATTGGTAAAAAAAAATGTGTAAATTAGACTTTTCAACTATTGCTTTAAAACACCTCCATCATGCAGTTTTCAAAAGGAAGCCATTCACTGCCTACTTTATACAACCGTTTAGCCCTGCCAATTCATGCTGAAGTTATAAGGAATGTTTCATATTAGAATGAGGAACAAGGAGGGCCTATAAGAGTTCATATGTTTTAAAGTTAAAGAAACAACACCAGTCTATTTTATTCTGAGCCATAGATAGAGACTGAGAAATGTGTTTGGATTTTGGTACATAAAATCTCACCAACAAAAGCGTAAAAAAAATAAACACAAAAAATGTAGGCCATTGGACTTTAAACAGAGTAATCAAGTGCCTTGTTCAAGCTGTGCTCAAAATGTGATCAAGACACCAGCACACCTCTACACCTGTTAGAAATGGAGCCGGCATTTCGCCCATCAGCGCTTATGTAATAGCCTTCACCTGGAGCCAGAATGACTGTGGGCTTTGAGCCGCCAGCCCTCATTCCCTTTCCCCCCTGCCCTGCTGCTGCCGTATTGATCTGCCACTGTGAGGAGTGGAACGGCATTAGAGAGGTAACGAGGGAGGCCACTCTATCAGAATGAAGAAGCAGATCTGAAACACTGCGGAATGTACACCCATGGGTCATGACCCCTCAGAGGGAGAGAAAGAAGAGGATAAGGAGAAAGAGATAATAGAAGAGGTGAAAGATTGTTATAGGGAAAAATGCAGCAGGATTGGATGGAAAAGGATAAAGAGTGGTAGGAATGCCTTACAGGTGTCCTTAACACAGGGAGGGGGGGTTGACTTTATCTCACAGTCACGATTAGAAGACAAAATATCAACAAAAATGTAGATTCTAATGCTTTCTTAGTGTAGACCCAAGGACCACAAAGCTGTCTTAGCTGGTCACAGCGACAAGCTTTACACTTTGAACGTCAACACACAAACCAAACACACATCATAAGTGTTCTTGGGGCAGCGGTGGCCTAGTGGTTAGGGAGTTGCCCCGGATCGGAAGACTGTGGGTTCGATTCCCTCGAGCAAGGTACTGTCCCCATCACTGCTCCCCGGGCGCTTTCAATAGCTGCCCCCTGCTGCACGTGTGTGTATGGGTGAAACGCAGAGGTTGAATTTCGTTGTGGTGTGATGTGCTGTGTTTCACAATGACAAGGGTAGTCACTTTCTTTTTCAATTTTCTTTGCAGTGAGGCCATAGAAACCCCATTTTTGGTTCCCTCTGTTTAGAAAAAGAACACATTGAGGCACTATGGATGGCTGCAATGAGCAGGATTTTCTGTCATTTTTACAGATTTTGCTTTAGTATTATTATAGTATAGTATTATAGTATAGTAACGCTCTCTAGCATTGCAGTGTGTTCTCTGTCCTTTAACATTTTACATTCGATAAATGGGCTGGAGTTTAGACAAATATGTCACTTAAATTCATACAGTTCAGATAATGAATCCAGTTTGTCACTCCTGATCCTCTTTTTGTAAAGTGAATTAATCTGACTGTGCACTGAAGTCTACTAAAATCTTATGCTCTGTGAGTTTACATGGCGCCAGTATCATAGCAGGAGAGCACTTGAATTTGTCTGAGTCTGCAGTCCAGCGCCGGACAAGGCATGAGGGTGATCGGCATGATCTTTCATCTCCTTAATAGCCCGAGCGCATGAGACAAGGCGAAAGTAATGGCTCTGATATGGGGTGCTGGTGGAGGGGTTCGAGGTGTGGGGGGTCAGTATGGATAGTAGATGTTAATTTGTGAGGTAATTGCTTTTCTCGGGGGAATTGCAAATTCCCTTAAATGTCACTTCCACCTCGCTGCTCGGACAGTCATGGGTGCAGAAGACACTGCCCATCTTTGTGTGTCTCTCTCTCTCGCTCTCTCGCTCTCTCGCGCTCTCAGACTCTATCTCACTGGTTTTAATTTGCAGTAATACAGTGGTGGTGGCAGATTAATAGTCGAGGTGACACCTGTGTCCCCGTGGCCGTCCCTGGTGGAGCTGTGGTGTACATAATGCGTGTCACGGTGCATTATCTCCTGCTCCATGTGTAAGGGGAGCTGTATCAGAGCCTGCTGCTGATCCAGCCATACTGTAGGGACTGCAGCAGTAACAGCTGATGGCCCTGGCTGGCATGTGGCCACATTGAGGCTGAAAACAAACCCCCGCCACCACTAAAACCATCTATTATGTTGTAGCTGACACGGCGGCTCTTAACCCTCACCAGGGTTTTCTCTGAGTACTGCTCAGGGTTTTTTTATACCTCCACTTTGAAAAAGGGCCCTTGCTTTTGTGCTGCAGTCTCTCCTTGTACTGCTGACATTCTCCTGTAGCAAAACAGGCAATCAGAATTCTGACTATGCATCAAGCTTGCGTGTGCAAAGCTTGTAAGTCCAAGAATGCTGATCCAAGACCAGTCCCCACCCCTAGGCTTTACTGTCAGAAAAACACAGTCACACTATCAGCACCCATACTTTTTGTTTGGAGTGTCATTGGCTTACATTTAAAGGTTCTGCCAGTTTTCAGTACAGTTGATATTGAGGATATTGGGGTTTTTTTTTATAACAAAACTTATGTAGTACTTAATCATCCTCATAATTCATGGTCTTCATAATTAAAGTCACCGAGATGCTTTAGACTGTACTTTAAAATCCAAGCATATTTGGACATGGCCTTTCTGCAGTGGACAGAATAAAAAGCATTTTTAATAAGAGGATATTCATGCAATTACTAATCCCTGCTAGAAATAACCATGTCTGCATTAAAATAAAATCTAATTGTTAACCTTTATACTCAATACTTGACACAGTAAATTTTCATTAAAGGTTTTAAGAACATCTTAAGATTAACTAGGCCCCATATTGCTTGGGCATGTACATAAAACTTGATCTTTAAATGATCATCTCTTGCTCATTAGCTGCACTCATTGGGCTTCTTGTGAGTGGAAATACATCAGTCTCAGAAGATCCCTAAGTGGTCCATAAATGTTCTTCTGACTTGAACTCCTACAAAATGCAGTTCATTTCACATTAAGCTCCGTATGTTCCCATTTCTGACAACAGCCCTGGCACTGATGCACATATTTAGCGCATCCTGTCTGCGAAAACACAGGCCATGAGTTTATATGTTTATGACACAATATAGATGGACTTCTATTGTTTTGGATAGTGTGGTTTCAGAATGGTTAGAATAAAACGGTTGTGTATAGTCTCCCTTAGTACAAGCCTGCTTACTGCAGATGGCATTCTCAGAGCTGCACAAAGATGATGTGTTAAAATAGCCTGTCTGCCTTTTATTGCTTATTTAAGCAAGCATAGCCAGTCATGTTAAGGTCTGCTTTGTGGTCAGAAATAGGTCAAACGGTCTCAGACATTTGCAAATGTGTTTATGTTGGCTTCGCCACCCAGTTAATGCATTTTCTGTGGTCAGAAACAAATCATTCATAAAAGAGGCCTCTAGAAACCTGCAAAGAAAATAACACTCACTCAATTAGCCACTCATACATGATTTTATATTAGAAAATAGCTTAAATATGTGTTTGAGTGAGTGGCTGTATTTGAATGACCACATGTCCACCTTTCCAGGAAAATGCTCCTTATTTATTTTATGCATTTATTTATTTATTTATTATTATTTACTGGGTGTGTTAGTGTGTGCATGCACATATGTATGTTGTATCATTGTCTGTTGATGTCAGAGTGCATAAACCTTCCCCCCAGATCCTGCGTTCTTTCTTTCTTCATTCTCCCATCTCTCTTTCCCTCCATCTCTGCATCTCTTCAGCTCCGACACTTAAATCACGAAAATAGCCTCCCATCAGGAGGGTCATTTTAGAGGGAGGAAAACCCCTGAAACAGTCAGTCATCTTGGAGACCGCAGACCACACACACACACACACACACACAAATCTCCAGTCTCCTAGCTTCTATCATTTTCGTGGTTCAGCTATAATGTGGTGCTGTGCCCTTGCCGTGCCCAGCTGAGACAGAACAAATGGAAGTAACCCATGGTGACTGATTCTCTAAGCAGGAGAATGACCCCCTTACCCAGAGCTTTGTGCCGTATGCCTGTTAAATGCATTTGTCGTATGTATCAGCTTCATGCTGTGCCATCCTTTTCAGTGTGGTGATTTAGCTGCTATGGGCTACATACAGTATGTCATTTACCCCGCTGTACATTTACCCCCTTACCACCCAAACACTGGAATCTGAATTGTAAGCTACATGAAATGGTGACCTTGTAGGAAGAAATAACATCATACAAGCACTTTGACTGATAATGTTCCATCCACATTATTTAAATTTTTTTTTTTTTTTTTTTTTTTGCCATTTTTAGAGAACTAGTGCAAGGTTCAAGATGCTTTACAGAATATTCACAAAATCACATTAAGTTATGTTGCACACAACAAATTCGTTTAGCTCTCGATTGAAATATAATGACCAATCATTTCAAATGGCAACTTTTCTGTAACTGAACATTAACAAATAACAAACGTATTCTCTGCAGCTGAAATTTTTTGTTTAAATGTAGAAATGTCACAAGAAAATCCATATTATGTAGCAGTTATAAACAAACGTAGTCCAAAATTAATTCTTAAAAAAAAATGTGTTCCCATTAGGATTTTACTGTAAACAAACTGATGCAAAATTGTATTAAAAATATCATTAAGCTCAATGTAAAAGATTCCTAATTTGATCCTTACTTTTAAATGTAATCCTAATCCTAACCCTAAACCAAACCCTAATGCAGATGATAATCCACTGGACTTTACCAGATGGTTTGTGAACAATAAAATCTGTAAGGGGTTGTTCAGGGTTGTTAAAGGTTCAGGTAAGTTAATAAATATATGATGCAGATTATTATTTTGTAAACTTAAACTAAAAGTTCAATGAGCTCACGTTTTAGATCAGGGAAACTTACATTTTTTATTTAAAATGTTGCATCATTTTTTAGCACTGTGCATGGAAAGGTCTGTTGAAAACCGCAACTGTTTTGTGAAGCTCATAATGGTCGTTAGATTTGTATTGCATCAACTGATGTGGTTTGTTCATTAGAGCAGCAGTGATATGAGGTATAGGATGCACAGGACTCTAAACCTGCCCCAGATTTCCATGCCTCTGCAAAGAGAGTTTTATAGGTGGACCTTTTGGAGGAGGAAATATATATATATATATATATATATATATATATATATTCCCATTAAAATACCGAAAGGCAGCCCTTTGTGCTGAATGTTTTCAGAGACTGCCTCTAGTATCTCCCTTTTAACCAAGTTAGCTAGTTGGCTGCATCACTCTGACACATAATTACTGAAGCGCTCTTAATCACAGCAGAGTAGATTAACCATAGGGACACCAGGTCACAGCGTCAGAACCTAAACGCTGCATTACGTCACCTTTCCTCATACTTTTAGACCAATAGAAACACAGCTAGGGTGGAAACAAATGGTCCACGTGCTTGCCTAACCTTAAACAGCCTAACAACCTTAATGTGTAGCACAGAAGGCATGACTACAGTGCAGAAGCCAAATATTCCCATGTGCTTATTTAAAATAACATGCAGTGCATACATGAATAACACACCATAATAAAAGAACACTTCTGACTTTTCCTTTTTTTTTTTTTTTTTTTATTCCTTATTTGGTCCAGCAGCTCTCACTAAAGTTCAGACTGCAAGCAACACTTTCAGCATCAGATCAGAATTTCAGATCTTGATTTACTGAAAAAATATAAAGAACCATGAGGAACAAAACCTTACAGCTATCTTTAAAGCAGCCAGTGAGAAAAAGCAGAAAACCTGTATGCTTACCATCATCTCTTTTCCTCTTCTCTCCATTAGAACGAGGGATGCCCAAAATGCCGTTGATGGAGTAGGAGCCCACAGGATCACTGGATCCACTGGAGACTGGAGGGGATGCTGTGCTAGGGACTATACAGGGAGAGGAGAGGGAGACATTTTATCTTTAATTGTCCCATGGATCATTTATGAATTTTGAATCCACTGTAAAATATTCCATATTCCTCATACCAACCCTTAACTGGTAGTACATTATTAAAGAAAAAGGGCACTTTACAGGTCCAGTTAAAGTACTAACACTATGAACGTCTCCTTAAGGGTACATCATGGTCCCTAAGGTCCGACTGCGAACCTTAAATGAGCTGTATGGGCACAGCCGATTCACTTTCCCAGGGGAGGGAACAGGACAGGCAGTCAATGCAACTTAAACTATTGTAATGTAATGCAATACACTACAACTGTGTTCCTTAACTGAAGACACTCAGGAGGTTACCATACAAGTGACAGTGACTGTGCCCTGAGAGGTAACTGTAAAAAAAACTGTAAATCTGTTTGGTCCATAGATGTTTTCTGCACATCTATAAACAGTCTATATAAACCTGGGGCCAAAAATATCCACTGTGTATTTTTTATTTTTTTGGAAGAAAACAAACAAATAACCTTCTTTTAGTTTCAACACCTATATAAGCTGGACCTGTAGCAAATATTATAGTCTGCACATAAAAAGCATAGAAGAGAAATTTCAATTTACTATATGCTTATCGTGTCTAAATTTATCATGAAGTGTTCACACAATGTAAAAGATTGATATTTGCACATAAATCTCACAGGTACAACCACATAAAAAAGTTCTGATTTGACAGTCAGAGATGCTTTAATCTCTGTTACAATGTGATTTATTTACAATTATAGAGAGAGTTTGCTAGACCTAGACGAGGTCTGAACTTTACGCAAGGACTGAATCATTTTTAGTCTGATTTTTAGTCTGACACTAGTCAAAGAAACTGCACATGAAAATCCGCTGGTGTTTTTGAACTCACCAATAGTGTGTCCAGGTGCTGACAGGGATGTTCCATCAGGTGAAGGGTGATACTGCTGCTGAACCTTAGTCCGAATAATCCTGCAGAGAGAATACAGCATGGGTTATGCACACAAAACTGCAGAGCTCCCGCAGCATGTTATCAGTTCCTGTCATGCTGAGCAGAACCTTTATGGGTGAAGCAGATACAGTCTCATGTAGGAGCTTTTCACCAAAGGTGTGTGCAGCTTTGGCCTGGCTAGAGTCAGTGTACCGTTGAAAGCGAGAGGGTGAGAAAAGCTCTAGCTGCGTTTCTGCTCCGAGTGATCTTGCAAACAAAGCATGAAATCACATCAATTCACCTCAATGATCGACTTCGCCATCCTTACCTGCCCTACACTAATCATCTCTCTCTCTCTCTCTCTCTCTCTCCTCTCCTCTCCTCTCCTCTCCTCTCTTCTCCTCTCCTCTCCTCTCCTCTCTTCTCACACTTGCACACACTCCTACACCCCCTCGTTCTTCTTGAGGAAAACCCCAGAGCTGGTGTGGATGAGGTTTTATTGATCGAAACTCAGGAATAAAAAGTTCTGGATTAGCCACATGGGCAAACGGATGCAAATAGAAGGCTATAAATTACATGTGACAGGAAAGCAATAGTTCCTCAGTGCTTTTGCACCAGCTTTCGCCAGCATCTGATTCCTTTAATCCGTGAGGCTCTTTGGGGAGAGAGGGGGCCGTCACGCTTGTTTGTAAACTTAGGTGTCATCCATCAAAATTTTGCCAAAGATTCTGCCATATTTGATCTAAAGCAGACAGTCTTTCTTTGCATATCCTTGCTGTCCAAAGAAAAAAAAGGATTGATCCATTTTCTTTTTTAATATTTCAATTTTCTCTTTTTAACTTTGATGTCATTTGAACACAAAAGCAACCCTTAACATCACGTGAGGCTTAAATGACGAATGAGGCAAAAAAAATTGCTTCAAATGTATTTGAGAAAAAAATTCTTTACATGAAATAAGAAAAGCAGAAAGCAACATTTTTGAGAGATTTGTTTTTAATTTTAATTAATTCTTTTATTTTATCCTCCAGATCCTAAAATTTCCTTTTTTTCTTGCATCCAAGTCAAGAAGATAGATCTTTATAAATCTTTCTTTTTGTTTAAAATATAAAACCTCAGAACATATTAATTACTAAACAGACAGCCATACAAAACATTTCATATCATAAAAGATACTATTGACCGAACATGTTGTAATTTATTTTGTTACTTTGTACATCCGTGTCAGGGCTTTCCTATTCAAAAGTCAGGATTGTTACCATTAAAGTGATGCCTGGGCTCATATTGACGTCTGAAGTAATGTGTATAACTGTAGCTCAAATCAGTATGGAACTGCTACCCTTAGGCAACAGCTTCAGCAGTGAACACATGTCAATATTTATTTCTATTTTCTTGTTTTTGTATTCTCTCTCTCTCTCGCTGCTGCTGCTCCCTTTCTTTCTCACTCCCCTTCATTCTTTTTTTTGTACCCCTCCCAGCAAGAGTAATTTGACCCCACAACTGCAGTGGGCTGTATAAATCCAGCGACTTTATACAGGATCTGTGTTCTTGTTATCGAATAAGTAATTTGGGGGAATGAATTAATGACACAGTCACAGCAGAAAATCCCCTGAAGAAATATTAAAATTGCTTTACATGTGAATCAATAATATTGAGTGCCATAGGGGTTTGTTTGGATGTCTTGTGGTCAGCGCTGTGAGTGATGGGGAGAGGACCGGACACCTCAGTGCAACAGGACCTCAGTAAGAGTTAATAATGCATGCCAAAGAAAAGTGCTTAAAGATAAAGGGTCTCACTCTCTGCAAGAACAAGCTCAGCTTTCTGTGTGCACACATGAAAAGAAAACCAACAGGAAAGGAGCTGTGCTTTTTCCTTCAGCAGATTATGTAAGAAAATTGAGTGGACTTGAACATGAGTTTGCAAAATAGCCTTTCATGTCACTGCTTTTCTGTGTGTGAGTATATATATATATAGATAGATAGATAGATAGATAGATAGATAGATGAATATTCTTTATAAATATTTTTGATTCTTTAAATTCATGTTTTTATCTAAGATTTAATTGTTTAATTGTATTAGCTGAAATATTGTTTCACTCCAGTGTCCCCTGAGGTCTCTCTCTCTCTCCTTCTCTCTCTCTCTCTCCCTCCCCTCCCCCCCCCCCCCCCTCTCTCTCTCTCTCCTCTCTCACTACCCCTCATCTTCCTCTGTCTGTGTGTGTGTGTGTAACAGGGCCTCCATGCATGAATGAACCAACCCATTTTTATTATTTATTTATTTATTTTAATGAAAAATATAGACACAGGGTAGGTGGGAGTGTGTTTCATCAGTGAAGCTCTCTCCTTCTGAAGAATAGCTGGAGTTAATCACAGCTCTGTTGCAGCTGCACAATCACATTACCTTACATTCATTTCAGTTCCTCTAATCAAAAACAGCTTCCATTTCTAAAATAACTTCCAGACTGAATTAGGAAATTAAAATTCATAAAAATTGAAGGAAGGAGCCAAATTAATTATATTAATGTGGTCAACATGTACAATCTTGCATACATTTGTGTGAAAAGCTACTCAGATGGAATCTTTTAGGCGACCACAAGGCATGAAATGAAGGCTTTTTTCTTGCTTTTCTCTGTTCTGTGAGACTGCTCTAGTCTTTTGGTCTGGTCTCATTAAAATGTAAGACAGAGCCTGGCTTTATGGCAGAATACGCCTTCCCCTCCTCTTTCCATCTTTTACAGCTTTTACACCTACAAGTTTTGGTTGTTTATCGAGCCTGCTGTCTCGTCATGCCTCACACCTCTGCAAAGCAGCCTCATCGAAAAGTCTAGATTATTTTTAATTGACAGATTTTGGGTGTTGGGGTTGTGGAGTAGCTTTTATCAGACTAATGTGCACCAAAACACAGACGATGCACTGCAAACAGCTGCCTGAGGTTGTTGCTTTACACCCTATTTGCTTTTACTGTCTTGATACTGCTATGGGAAGAAACTATATATATATATATATATATATATATATATATATATATATATATATATATATATATATATATTAGATAACTCTAGTGCTTTAATTATTTCATAAAACAATACTGTATAGGTTTTTACTGTTGCATTTCTTTTCTAAGAAATATAGCTATTACATTCCTATTTTATATGTTTTGAAATGTATTTATTTATTGGAAGGGTACAGACACCGTTCCCCCTCTCTGTCTCTTTGCCCCATCTCGCCCCCCGCCTCTTTCTCTGCTGGGGTCTCTTCTCCGCTCGGAGGCGCGCGCCCCTCCACACCGCCACGTGAACGCGCGCGGCGCGCAGAGTCGGATCAAAGGGAAATCTGCTGGACTGAATATCAACCTTTCTAAACTACCATCTCTCACACTAATCTATCCATCTGTTTCATCCGCCTCTGTGTTTCCTTCTTCACTTCCCTCCAGCCCTCTTTGTTTACCATGCCTCTCTCTTTCTTAATTTCTTTCTTCTTTCCCCTCCTCCTTTGTTTTGTTTGTTTTGTGTTTTGTCTGATGATGGTGTGGTGGTTGATATTCGACCTGCTCAGTCTTTTCATCCTCCCTCTTTCCTCAGCTTCACCCACTGTCCGAACAGGCGCGCTCTATCTTCCTCCCGATTCTGTCCTACCTGTTTATGGAGGAGACGCTCGGGACGGTGTCGTTATCGCAGATTCCCTCCGCCAGCAGTCTGTCCCGGATCTCCCAGGCGAACATGGTGGGGTTTTGTCTCTTATAGTCCGCGATCTTATCCACCACTTTGGGCGTAGCGACCTTTGGCTTGGAGCCGCCGATTACTCCAGGCTTTACAGTCTCTGGTACCTGCAGCCCTGGTACCAGACAACCGTACATCACAGCGCATTTTATAAACCAGCCAACACTTTGAAACCAGCCAACACTCTCTTAAACCAACCAACACTTTTATAAACCAATAACACTTTTTATAAATAACCAACATAACATAAACCAACAGCAGCACCTTAAACCAACCAACCTGCTTATAAACCAGCCAACACTTTTATAAAACAGTAACCTTTTAGAAACCATGCCTCTCATAAACCAACCAACTCTTATAAACCAGCAACGCAACATAAGCCAACCAGCACTTTTATAAGTAACCAACACTCTTATATACCAGCAAGACTTTTAGAAACAGTAACATGCTTATAAACCAGCCAGCACTTTGTCAAACCAACCAACACTCTTATATACCAACCAACACTTTTAGAAACCAACCAACCTGTTTATAAACCAACCAACACTTTTAAACCAGCCAACCTGCTTATAAACCAACCAACACTCTTATAAACCAACCAACACTCTTATAAACCAACCAACACTTTTAGAAACCAGCCAACCTGCTTATAAACCAACCAACACTCTTATAAACCAACCAACACTCTTATAAACCAACCAACACTCTTATAAACCAGCCAACCTGCTTATAAACCAACCAACACTCTTATAAACCAACCAACACTCTTATAAACCAACCAACACTTTTAGAAACCAGCCAACACTCTTATAAACCAACCAACACTTTCAGAAACCAGCCCACACTTTTATAAACTAGCCAACCTGCTTTTAAACCACCAGAACTTTTAGAAACCAACTAACACTTTTAGAAATCAGCCAACCTGCTTAAAATCCATCCAGCACTTTCAGAAACCAGTCAAGTATTTGTTGGTTTATAAAATTGTTGGCTGGTTTATAAGCAGGTTTGCTTATAAACCAGCCAACCTGCTTATAAACCAGCCAACACTTTTATAAACCAGCTAACTCATTTATAAACTAGCCAACACTTATCAAAAAGCCGAGCTGCTTATAAACCAGCCAACCTGCTTATAAATCAGCCACTACGTTTTTTTAAACCAGCTAAATCATTTATAAACCAGCCAAAAGTTTTATAAACCAGCCAGCCATCTTCTAAATCTACCACTACATTTATAAACCAACTAACTCATTTATTAAGTTGCCAACACTTTTTTTAAACCACCCAACACTTTTATAAACCACCCAACCATTTTATAAACCTACCACTATATTTATAAAACAGCCGATGTTTAAATCAAGCACTACATTTATAAACCAGCGAACACTTTGATAAACCAGCCACTACATTTATAAAGAAGACCAGCTAAATAATAAACCAGCTAAATAATGCATAAATCAACAACTACTTTTGTGAACCAGCTAACACTTTTAAAAGTCAGCCAACATGTTAATAAATCAATCAAAACATTTCTAAATCTTTTTCTAAAACCTTTTATCTAAATTAATATTTCTATTAAAAACGATTTAAACCAGCATATTTATAAACCAGCCACAACATCATAAACCAGCTACCGTGTTTATAAACCAGGCAACAGTAAACCTGGTTTTATTTTACATTGTTGGATTATTGGCGATATCTTCAGTCGGGGAAGGTTGCTGCTGAATGGGCTTAGCCTGATAACTTTATGTTTATTTATTTATTTATTTACTTTTGTTCATTTCCAATGTATTTTGCTAATGCACTGAAAAGCGGGGTGTTGAACCCATCTTCAGGATCAGATTTAAAGGGTCAGTTTAAGGCTTCAACACCGCATGTAAGAACAAATATGTGCTGGAAAAAAGTGAGCACTCCGACAAGCTGCTCTTGGTATCATTTGAGTTATATAATATTTGTATAGTAATATAATGAACAAAAATGGACCTAATGTTCAAACGTGTTTAAATCGACCTCTCTCTCTCTCTCTCTCTCTCTCTCTCTCTCTCTCTCTCTCTCACTGTCTCACCTGCCCAGGATCTTGCTCACACAGCCATGGCTGACCCTCAGTTGTCGGGATATGTCGCAGGGTCTGACCCCTTGGTGGGCCAGCTCTACTATCCGCTGGCGCACGACGTCAGGAAGAGGTCTGCCGTTCACGAACACCCCGCCTAGCTGGTTCACTCCTCCGTGCCCTATTGGGGACACAACAGCAGCAGAGGGGAGGAAATAACATTACACAAGCTTGTTTACACAGCCATGCCTCACAGGCGAGAGGAGAGGCGCAGGTACCCAGACCTGTCCCCTCCTCAGCGGGACATCCCCATCCACATCAGTGAGGAGAACAGGACCAGGACAGGGACCGAGCCGAGCTCCACTGGCTGCTTCAGCATCTCATGGCCTGCAGTAGAGACAGGAGCCTGTCAATGAGCAAGACTCCGGCGTGCTGACGGAGAGAGCAGGAAATATGAAAAGGTAGCTCTTCTCAGGTGCGCTGTAGAGAAGGGTTTCACGGTGTGTCACCTTTAATCACGATTTTAACAACCGCTCGGGAATTTCGCGATTTTGTATTATTATAGATAATAATACCAACAGCAATAAAAACACTCGAATTATTATTATTATTATTATTATTAACAACAACAATAACAACAACAATACTAATAACAATAATAATAATGATATTCTCTTATTAATAAGAAATTATTATTGTGCAAGTCATTTCAGTCATTTTCTTTAACTTAATTCTGTATCACAGCATAGACCCTACAGCTTTTCTCAGACACCAGAGCTGGTCTTCATCTTTTCACGTTGCCTGTAATGTGCATCTAGTTCTCTAAATTGCTTTGACCTTAAAATACATTATTTGTAGTTTTTGTAAAAAAAAAAAGTCCTCTTGTTCTATAAGGTGGAGCGTTGTTGAACAAGGCTGCTGGAATTAGTGGAATATTTTTCATTACTTTGTTTTTTCTTTTGTCAGTTCAGAGATTGAATCTCCATTTACTGATGTAAAGAACTCCACATTTTACTGATTTTTCATTGGACATTAAGGTCTCAGACCTAGTTCACATTCTGAATCCATTAAAAGAGTTAAAAGATGAATAATTAATAAAAGACTGCAATTTTTGTCGGACTGCGTGGTTTAAAATGGCAGCAAATAAATAACGAGTATTTATTCTTCTTCATTATCCCCTAAATTATAATATTCATCCTAATTTAAATGGTATGTTTCTCCAGCTCCACGGGTCTGCAGTGCTCCTCTGATTAGCCTGATTATATTACGCGTCTATTAACACAGCTCTCCTTCTAACAACCCCCTTCTTAATCCCTCAAAACTACAAAGTAATAGTTCAGAAGAAAATAATATTATCTGTGTGTAAAGTTTTGGAAAACGAGCATTTGACTGACCATTTCCCTGCGTTTATATTGATTTAATTAACATTTACATTGTGTAATTGCTTGTGCTTTTATGGGTTATTATTTACAATAAAGAGATCCAGCGTAATTGATAATTTAATAATCTACTTTAAAATGCCACTCCATTATTGTTCAAATCAATTTGAAAGTAAATAGATGCTAAATAATTTACATTTATTATACTGAGTTGATTTAAACAGGTGACGTCTGCCCCGAACGTGGCTGTAGATATTCTAGTAGTGTGTGTGTGTGTGTGTGTGTGTGTGTGTGTGTGTGTGTGGGCTTGTTGTCGTGCAGTCAAACTGGAGCCTTTTTTGTTTGTTTGTTTTTAGTGCCATATCCGTGCACAGGACTCTCCCAGCCTGTCCAGTATTCTGTACATCGACGTGAACGTGTGTGTGTGTGTGTGTGTGTGTGAATGTGTGTGAGCTGCGTGCAGGACTCACTGTGCATGGCGGAGAAGGGGTCTGCTTTGCAGTGGATATCCATGGGGCAGCAGAGCAGGGACAGGTAATCAGCTGAAGCCGCCGTCTCGCTGTCTTTTCGTGCAAAATTAGAGAAAAAAAAAAAGGAAAAAGGATGGAAAGCAGGAGCAGAGCGCGGGTCTCCTCCGGACTCCGACCGGACAAACTTCAGCGAGTTCCCTCACGTGAGGGGAGCAAAGACACAAACACAAAACCCAGCAGCAGAACCCTGCGCTCAGGTGTCGGGCATGACCGGAGCTGGGGTCGTCAGGTGATGGGTCAAAAAAGTGTTTCTACCAGACAATGCAGGTCGCTCGTGCCATCGGTGTGTCCTAAATCCCCGGTGGTCTCGGTGCGTGGACTGGGTCAGTGGATGCTGGTGAATGGAAGGAGGTGCAGGTGGTCGGATCCGTGCGCGCGCGGCCAGCCCCGGGCCCGTGCTCGTGTGTGTGTGTGTAGGTGTGTGTACGGAGCTCCCTGGCTTTGCTTATATGGATGAGCTGTGGGACAAAAGGCAGGAGAGTCCAGCGGCTGCGTGATTCGCCAGCGTAAAGAGGAGCAGCTGCAGCGAGGAGGGCCCTGCGCCTGTCACTCCACCGGGGGAGGGGGAGCGAGGGAGGGGGCCCGAGCCGAGGAGGCAGAGCTGAGAAGTTCAGGTGTTTGGGAGGTTCACTGACAGACACTGATGATCACACTGTGTGTAAACGGGCTCTGTGGTGTTACTGCGCCAAATGGACCCCAAACTCCGAGCTGATAATATTAAACATTATAATAACGAATCGGGTACTCTCACAGCCATCCATTCATGAAACCTTGATCTTTTTCTTTCTAGTTTCCTCGTTTCCTTTTCTTCTCCTGGAGGTGTAAGATCCACTGTAGATGGCGCTGTGCAGTGTGCGCCCTGTTAGGATGGGGAAAAGGGGGGCTAAAACTTCCTCGCAGGAGTGAAGAAGGAAATCATCAATAGTCGTTATTGAAAAAATCCGTTTTCATTTAAACAAACAGGCGCTGATTTTGCTCTAATATCTGACTGGGGACTTGCAGGTGGTGTGTGTTATATATATTTTAAGGATTTTTTAATTATGATGCTGCTAAAGATGTAAATTGATGGATCTGGTGAAAAGTTCTTTTTTTATTCTTCTTTTTTAAGGATGTTATGGTATCCTGGCAGTGATGGGGCTGTCATTTTCGCTGAAGCATCTTGAACCGGTTCTGTTGTGTGTTTAACTGGGGTATCAGTTGAATAGTTACATTTTTATTTGTTTTTTTAATTTACATGAAAAGCGTCTATATGAAATATAACATTAGAATGCAATTTATATTACAGACACAAAAAACGATTCATGTATGTATTCACATCACAAGGAGTATTCATTCACATCTCAGTGAGTACAAAATTAATTCGAATTAAATAATGCAAATAGATATCAGAATAAACTAAATACTTGCCACTTGTCTTCTCGAAAAAAAAATCGAAATCTTTGTTTCAAGAGTCAGATTTTTTTACTGCAAAATTACCATCACAAACTTCAATTTCATTGCAGCAGCATAATAGCTGTGAGAGCATCACTTCTCCAAATAAAAAAAAAAAAAATCGGCCACCTTAACACAGTTACAAAATTCTCTTCCAAAAAGGAAACAAAAAAAGAAAAAAAGCTCCAAATAGCAGTAAATGTGTGAAGGATGGAGCAGGAAGACTGCTGTGACTGAAAAGAAAGATCTGCGTGCTAAAAAAAAAAAAGTGTGTGTGTGTGTGTGTGTGTGTGTGTGTTTGGGGGGTGGGGGGGCAGTAGGGTGGTTAGAGGGCCGTGGTGTTTTGGGATGGGGGGCAGGTCTGAGTGTGAATGTGCCTCCTAGTTGGGTTAGGGGATGATTTTGGAGGAGCTTCTGCTACAATATGCAGCACTCTGGGCTGCAATTTCACCCTCTGCTGCACACTTAGCCCAAAGCTACATTTTTCTTGTCTGAACCACCCCCCTCCACTGCCCCTCCCCTCCTCAGGACCCCTCCACTTGCCCTTGTGCGCGCGCTCTGCCTCTTTCTGCGCTGGAATGAAGTGGTGGATTGTTCAATTTCTTTTTTTTTTGTTGCTATTTTTTGTGGGGAAAGTATAAACTGTTTGTAAACAGATAGGGGTGAATCAGCTTTATTCACCCCCCCCTTCCAGAAACACACAGATACCCGCACATACACACACACACACACACACACACACGCACACACACACCTCTTATCCACCCCTGGGTGGCGCGTGCACCCCGCGCTGGGTCACTGCGCCACTGCTTTGGGCGCGCGCGCAATTACAGGGGCTCGTGCCCTCCTTATAAACTATTTAAATGAGCAGAAAGCCTGCAAAGAAGCCATTGAATATTTATTGTTGAGTTTAGTTTTGCTTGTTGGGTCTGAAGCGCACTGGACACACACACACACACACACACACACACACACACACACACACACACACACACACACACAGCTACAGCCTGATGGGAGAGGCTGCAGATTCACATTTCCCGCAGTGTGTGTGATGATATACCGAGAGGGTGGCCCGAGCTGCACCGGAGCTCCGTGCACCTCCGGCTCCGTTTGCTCCGGGAATCATCGGTGTGTTTCAGCGAGAAGAGTAAAGTCGGCCTCTCTGCTGCTTCTGACACCCCTAAAGACTCCCTCACCGATCAATGAGGAGCTGCCGAGCATCACGGGGAGCAGGAGGAGCCAGAGCATCTCACATCTCAGCAGTTTCTCCTCCAAACCACCACAGCCCTGCCTGAGAAACCCTCTCCATCCCAGCACTCCTCATTCCTGGTCTCCACTTGTACTGCATGACAAACTGATCAATGAATCTATAAATCTACCCAGAGCAGTTTATAAAGGAGGAAGTGTGCTGATTTTCTGACTGGGATGAGACCCAACACATGACTTTCTTTATAATGATAATAATAATAATGATCATCATCTTCATCATTGTAATTTCAGTCAATTTAAACATTATTATTGTTGTTGTTGTTGTTTGTGTTACATTTTTCTTATCTGTGTAGGATTTGAATAACAGTTTGCTAAAATCTACTTTTGCTAAATAATGGAAATAAAATAAAGCACCCATGTGATGAGAGTGTTATTATTCCTGTTTCTCCTCGTGACTCCGGAGAAAGAGGAAGATTACAGGCTCTTTGTGAGGAAACCTGATTAAAAGCTGATTAAAAATATTCCTGGAGTTAAACCAGGAGGTCCATCATCATCAGTGAGGAGCGGCGGAGAGGGTGAGTTTGGGACCTGTGTGGTGTGTGTGTGTTGGTGTGTGGGTGTGTGGGTGTGCGCGCGCTCAGGAGGGAACAGATGGAAGGCGCGTGACGCCTCCACGGACTGATCTCGTGCGCGCTTTTAATTTCGACATAATTAATTAGATCATTGCAACTGTTTTCTATTGATCTTACCATTTAGTGCCAGAAAAAAAATGTGAACAAGTTATTATTATTATTAGTATTATTACTATATTATTATTTTTATTATTAATAATAATAATAATATTAATTAATTAATTATTACTATTATTAATTATTATTATTGTGAGTAGTGGTAGTTGTTGTAGTAGTATTATTAACAACAACAACAATAATAATAATAATAATAATAATATAATAATAAATAAAAAATAATACATTTGCAAAACAAACAATACAGATTATGAACACTGATGTATTTTTCTTGCAGACTGATCAGAATATCAATTACTTATCCATTTGAGATTGAGCTGTTCTGGACTGTCTCTGCCTATTTTAGTTCTTCACTGCATCAAAAAAGTATTTAACTTTTACAGCTGTTGAGTCCATTTTTAGCTACTAAAATTAATACTGCAGAAATTTGCTTCTGCAAGTGCAGCCATAAAACGCAGCTCCCTGAAAAGATAAATTAGACTAAACATTGAAATGAGGAGATTTTAGAGGATATTTCACAGCTGAAAGGTAGGACTGCATTATGGGCAAGTGTATTAACCTTAAACACACACACACACACACACACACGTACCAGAGCTGAATAAATTGTATAGAATTGTTATTTAAATGTGTAACAATTCACACAAACATCTGTAATTAATTAAGTAAATTATTATTACAAACTTGTATTAATTGAAATTTACCTTTTGTTTTACAAAACAAAGGTTTGTTTTTTGTGTTATCTAATTATCTATCTATCTATCTATCTATCTATCTATCTATATATCTATCTATCTATCTATCTATCTATCTATCTATCTATCTATCTATCTATCTATCTATCTATCTTCCATCTGTCTGTCCATCCTTCATTCATTCATTCATTCATTCAGTCAACCATATGAATGATAGGACCCCAGCAGAACATTGCCCAGAGCATCACACTGCCTCTGTCAGCTTATCTTCCCATCATTCTTCCTGGTACCGCCTCACACATCTGGTGAAGAAAATATGTTTCATCAGACCAGGTAACTTTCTTTCATTGTTTTATAGACCAGTTAAGAACACCATTGTGGTTGGGAGTCAGACAGGGGTCAGCATGGGCACTCTGACCTGTAACTCTTCAGCACCATACACCTGACACCTTTTTATCTTTGCCAACGTAAACCTTTTTCAGTAATTTGTTCAACAGTATCTTTTCTTTGGTATTATACTAGATGGGCTAGCCCTAAATGCTCCCCATCACAGGTTCACCAGTTGCATGTTGGGAGCAACCCATAAGACCAGTGATTTTAGAGATGGCTGATCCAGTTGGCCATCCATCACATTTTGGCCCTTGTTAGATCTCATATCTTCTTCCCTTTTGTTTCTATTTATTTATTTATTTATTTAAAATTTTTTGCTGCCAACATTTCAACTTCAATAACTGACTGATAGGTGTCATTGTAATGCCATGATCCAAGGTATTCATTTAATATGCTGGCAGTTTCAATTTTGTGGCAGTCTGGTTTATACGTCGCTGTTGGGATAAAAAATGTATCTGTATTTATTTGTGTTACACAGTATAATCCATTAATTCTCCAGTTCATTTGAAAGCCTGCAGAGGAACAAATTTACAAACATACAGTTTTGTCCCAGAAGCAGTGATATGGATGATATTATTACATTTAAACATTTATAGATGCATATATGTAATGAATGTAATACATTACATACAATGTTGTTTTATTTTTGCATTGCAGAGTGACTATAGGTTTGACAAAGACACTATATAAATAAAACTTTTATTATTATTTGCATATATCGGACACATTGCATGTTGAGGCTCTTGTTCTGGTAGAGTATGAAAACAAATGAGTTGTTATGCGTGTGCATGTGTGTGCCAGTGTGTGGACTGAAAGGAACAACCTGCAAGTGGACAGGAAACAGCTTTCCCCACATTGCTGCAATATGGGAATCAGTCCCTCTGTTTCTGAGCCTTGGGCGTACAGCCTTCTCTTTCTCTGTTTGGCCCGCTGGCATATACGACCACCCCAGCTAGCCTATAGTTATGCTAATAGACTGATCATACATCAGCCTTTTGAGTTCTTCTCTTGTTCCTCAGATGCCTCTTGGCTAAGGGGTGATCATAATGAGTACTGCATGTCAACTTGTGTGTGTGTGTGTGTGTGTGCATGCACCAAAATAAGTAGACCTTAGTAAAGAAATAGATAAAAAAAAAAAAATAAAATAAAATAAACATGTGAAAATCTATTATCTGTAAGCTTTATACCAATTATCTCCAGGCCAACAAATCCAAGCCTGAGTGTAAAATGAAGGTTTGGCGTGTTTGAGCTTGAGATCACTTTAAGGTAATGTTCGCTGTCACCTTCATTGTTGTAATGATTACTGTAACCTTCATCTGTGAATCTCTCTCTCTCTCTCTCTCTCTCTCTCTCTCTCCTTTTCCCATCTCATCTGGAGGGATCTAGAAGTTATTAAGTATAAGTGCTGTTTATTTTTTAAACAGGTAAACAGAATTGTATTATTATGACGTTATTATGTCAGAAATACGGGCCGGTACTGAAAATTTACAGGTTACTCATGTGAGGTCCAGCTTTGGCCTGCGTGTGATCGCCTCCTCTCCAAGTTGGCATATTTAAACCTGCAAATGTTTAATTACCAAATGATTACAGTGTCATATGGTGTCATCATCTCACAAACCACACAGTAGTTAGAAAGGAGAGGTAACAGACGGAGGGAGGGAGGTGGAGAAGAGAATGAATTTAATGGAAGAAAAAGACTTTCTATGCTGCATAGTGGGCTTAATTTGCAATGAATAATTATGAAGCATGTGTGTTTATCCTTTTTATTGAAATTTTGTAAATGGTATTAGAAGTAATGGCATGACATCTTTATATACCACACACTGTGAGCACCACCAAAAGCATGTTTGCATCTTTCTAACAAAAGTGACTGTTCAGGGATCTGTTAAGCATGTTTGTCTGTGTGAGGGAATGGGTGAATAAAATCATACATACCTATTCATTATACATACCACATATAACTGACATATAAAATGGATATATTTGAGCAGAAAAAAGGAGCAGACAGACATTTGTGTTAAAATGTAGGTAGAGAAATTAAAAAGTCACAAAAGTAAACAAGCAAATAGGTGAAACTGTAATTAAATACAGTAATCATATACAATATCTGTACTTTGATATGTTTCACTGCTGATATATAATAGTGTACAATTTTATGTTTTACTTTTTTCCTGTATGTTACACTCAACAAATAGAAAAAAATGCCAGGAGTGGTGACTTATTTCCTCTGAGAGATCGATAAAACCTGACTGAAGGTATTAAATTCACTTACTGTATTAGTGTTTTTTTATGTTAGAATGTATGTGTTATCAGTATCCGACTGTGTGTGTGTGTGTGTGTGTGTGTGGGTGTGGGTGTTTGAAGATTATCTGACTGTCCTGCTTTACTAACATTATTGATTTCTTGTGATGTGCTGCGCAGAATCCATCTAACTCCACAGGGCCTTAAATGTATCAGTGTCTTACTGCGACCTCCAGAGATCTGTGTGTGTGTGGGTGGGTGTGTGTGTGTGTGTGCGCGTGTGTGAGCTAATTTGATAATAATAATGAGGAAAGTACGTTTAAATAGTTCTTTTCGATCCCCCACCCCCCACATGCAATATAATATTCCTCTTTTCCGTTGTGCTGTTGGCTGCAACTTCTAGCACAGAGAGCACACGCAGTTGCTCATGTGTGAGAAGTGCAGGATTTGAAGAATAGGCATCATCTCTTTGCAGCAGCACACACATCCCTCACATCCAGCCCTGTGTCTGAGGCTCTAAAGTGAGATAGATGTCTCTCTCAGAGCAAAGAACAGGCCAGAACAGGGACGGCTTTAGTATTCAGACAGGAGCTTCTCAAAACGCCCACAACTCCGTCTGTGGCTAAGTGCATACACACGCCGCTGAACAAAGTGTGTGTCTGTGTGATCGTAAATTTATTGCTATTCTGTCTTTGATTTTTAGCTTCAGCAGTTTAGCCAGAAAATTGCATAATAGGTTGTGTGTTTTATGCACTTGATAGAGAGACCCACTCATTGCTGAAGGTCAACCCACAGTGGTTTTCATGATACCTTTATGATGAGTTCAACAAAAAAATACATCAGTGGGGTGGGGGGCAATAAAGAACTCTTGGTAGATTTGATTGCTTTAAAGTATTTAATGTAATGTTATATCATTTATTTTACAAACAAAAATGCACAATTTAAAACACTAGCCTGTGTTATTCTAAATTTGCAAAGATAGATTGTTAGGGCACACTTAAAAAAAATAATAATTTACTGAAAGTAGGTTTTAAAATATATATCCATACTACTGAGTTGAATTTATAAGCAACATTTAAAGTTATAAAATTTCTTTATTTGAAAAAAATCGTTTTGCACAGTAACTGTAGGAACAAATAATGTACCACTTTAGTTCTCAGAGGCAGATTGAAGGGTAACACCATAACGCTTGTTTACTGAAAGAGCATTTAGTTAAAATTATATAAAATGCTAATTAGTTTCAGCTGAACCTTTGTGTATGTGTTTATAGCATTGTGTTTTCATCAATCTTGTGGGGACTCATCTGTCCTCACGAAGGAAAACAGCTCTTCAGAAAGATCTTTTGACTTCATAAGACCTTTTATTGGCTGAGTTTTCCTTTTCTGCACTGGTGGTGTGGATTTATGTTTTTACTTAAAACTGCAAGGTTCAAAAGTTACTTTCAGCTGACGAACGAGCAGGTTAACGCATATTTATACAAAGTTCACTGGAACTTGAATATGAATGTAGAGAGCGTTTGTATATTCTTTTCATTCTGAGAGTCAGATAAATCACACGACTTCCACACACACACACACTCACACACTCACACACACACACTCACACTTCTTAATTTTTTTTCAGTCTCTAAAGATTGTTCTTTACCTCCAAAGAATCATTTGATTCCTAAAGCACTCTTCAGTTGAAAGGTTCTCGGATGAGAGCTGAAACTGGAATCAGCCTTTACATGATGGGAAGATTCCTTAATGCTTCATTAGACTCTCAGGTCTCTTTTCAAACATGCTTCTTCAGGATTTTGGTATTATCAAAAAGTACACAGCATTATGGCTCTGTTTCTGTGTGTAAGAAAAATCCAGTCACCATGATCATGCAGTAAGATATGCAGTAAAATCAGTTTTCCATAAATATAAATTTGAAATAATCCTGTTTACATGATGACTTTTGCTCTGTGGTGTTTCTTTCCTGTGTATACGATATGAGGATGTGTTGTTCTGTTGTAAGCTTTGGCTCCCTGAATGGCTGTCCTTCTGTCTCAAGGGATGAGAAGTGGAGAAAAGTCAGAAAACAGGAGATAAAACAGCTGATAAACACTTTGAATTGGTCTCAGTTGTTCCGTTTTTCTTTTGTTACTGTTTCAGAGAGAATCATTCAGACATATGAAGAGAGGAACGCAGCTGTCAGTGGCTGTTTGGCCACAGATCACCATTTCACTCTGATATTTCACTCTAAGGAACCATTAGCACAGACACTATGCTGTATTATGAGCATTTCACGAAGAAAGAGTGTTAGGAAAGGAGTGGATATGAGGGATTTTGAGGTCATTTGGTGGCTGTATCAGGCAGCAGTGCCAGCCCAGTGCAGTTAACAGCTCTGAAAACCACAGCGGGCTGACGTGTGTAAGTCACTGGAGTCTGCATCACTCTTTGTTTTCGCTAGTCACAGGAGAGTAATAACTGAATATGGATGCAGTTACTCAGTAATGAGAGTCGTAGTGAATGGCGCCACACTCATTTTAAACTCCATTTCTCTCTCCATTCTTTTTGATGATCAATTAAAAACTAATGGACAACCTGCTGTGTTTTTGTCTGCGGAAGGTCTACACCTGTATTCCTCTCAAACAGCCACGAAATACTTAACAAAAGCCTGGTACACATTAATGTATGGATTCATACAGTCTATAAAAGCAGTCTGAGCTAAAAATAGCACGGTTTTAATTCCTTACTTCACAAAAAAGTGACAAGTTTATTTCCAACTTTTCACTTACAGATTACAGTGTGTTTAGCCCAGCCTTCTAGATGTTCTAGAAAAGTTTTTAGCCATATTGCCTTTCCGAATGAGGCAGTCAGAATACACTGCTCTTAGAGAAGCAGCTGTTTTGGACTATGTTCACTTACAATCTTTTGGTATAATATCACACAGTAACAGGTAAGAAAATAAATAAAAACAAAAAACAAGCAAATAAATAAAATGCAGGAAAATATGTCAGGATATGGGATAAGATGGCCGCAGTAGCTTTTTCCTTAAATATAATTCTTATGGATCCAGTTCATACTAAGCATGCATGTTTGACAGTGAGGTTACTGCTGATATGTCTTAATATTAAATTATAATGTGGTTGTCTTGGCACAGTTAACTGTTGTAACTTTGGGCTGGAAAAATCAAAGTTTTTTTTTTTCTTTTTTCCCCTGATTCAGCAAAACGGGACTGCAAACACTGTATCAGCTGAATAAGTGACAGTGAGCACTAACACTGTGCTTTACCACACTCCATTCTTCAGCTATTCACCGATACTGACTAATTATATCGAAAGACAAATTTATGCCACTGCTTTTAGTAAACTGCCCTTGGTAAATAATATTATCTGATTGAGTTGCTTGATTAATGACTTTCGTTTCACAGCTTAATGCGTAGCTATATTTGAATTGCACTAGATCTGGATGTTGTGTATAGGCTACACCCTCTCTGTTTTTTGCAGTGATGGCAGAAATCTCCTTTAAGGACATTAAAGGAGTGAAGCAGTTTTCTAAATCTTAAAACTTGATGGCAACTGACTGTATATTTTATATATATAAATCTGGCATTGTATTCTCTGTGAACTCAAGCAGAATTACCTTAATACATCATCTTTTTGGTTATGGTTTAGAATATGCAGAATTTAAGAAGAATTAGCATTAACATTCATGCAGTAGCATCTATTTAGAATTCAGATCATGAGATTTTGTAAATGTGCAAACATATATACAGAGAGAGAGGAAGAGACAGAGGGAGAGGTTGTACACTAGTCAGCAAGCATTTAACTGCTTTTTTTTTCATCACTATGTCATTCGCCCTAAGCATTCAGCACAAAGGCCCATCAACACCCATGACTACAGCTTGACAGCCGAGGAATATATAAAGACAAATGGTATTATGTTAAATCCCACTTAATGACAAATTTTTAATTTTCTGAACATAGTCATTTTCTGGCTTGTGGATCACATGCGGGGAGCTAATCATGAGTGGCTCTCAGCGAAAAATAACTCCTCATTTTCAAGGATAATGGAAAAGAAGCATTCAGGATTAATGGCACTATTTATCTTTTTTAAATTTCTATCTTTCTGTGCTGATGGCTGCACTCCCTAAGGAAAATATTCATAAGAATGAAATTGAAGCCGTAACTTAATAGGTTATTAAAATACTTGGCGGGCAGCACTTCTCCTTTGGACCAGCTGTATATTTAAATTGAAGTTTGTGGCGTTTACAGACTTGCAGAGTGTTGATTTATTTAATTATTTTAAATGCCAGGCTCGTATGGCAGAGGGAGGCATGCCTCAGGTCAGGCCATGCAGGTTAACATGCATACAGGAGTAAAGGTTCAGTCTGTTAACAGCACCTGATTCTTCAGCCATGTGTTTCCGTTAGCTAAGCTCCACACACTTGTTCTGTGTCTCACTCTTCCTTTGCAACAGGAGCAGTCCTGGCCTGGCTATGTCTCACACCACCAACTTCTGGATGTTGTTGCTTGCATGTAAATAATGGGGCTTATAAGACAGACGAGTGAATTAACATTAATGGGAGAGAGTTTTATTGAGCTGTCTTAAACATCTAAGTCTTAAGCTTACATTTTTACACATTACTTTCAAAAATGACCATGGATGTAGCACACTAAAGAACATTTCAATGGATCATTCTAAAAAGAACAATTCTTGCAAATGAGATGTGTGAGTGTGAAGAGAAGTCCACATCATGAAAAGGCTCATTAACAATTAGAGACTGTATGTCCAAGACATCCACAGAGGAAAATTTGAACGAGCATATACCTTGAGGATGTGTGCAAAGAAAGAAAGAAAGCAGCGGAGTGAGGCGTTATTTTCTGGCTCTCTGTCTGAGCAGCGTTTCTTTCAAGGTCAGGGGTAAATCTGTCTATACCTCCAAAGCCTGCGATGGTGAGGTTTTACTGACTCCTCTGTGCTTATGATGGGCCCACGTAGCTAATCATAAACATGTCTCTGTTATTGGGTGCTAACGATGACACATTTTTTATTTGGACTTCAAGGACATAGCACTGAGGCACATTAGCAACACCAACGTGGGACTCGGCGTGATTATTCCAAGACAGTTTGAAAACAATGGGGTTGGTGAAGAGATTTATGATTCAGTTTAAATATAATAGGGACACAGGTTAGACAACTGGCTTTTGCACTCTTCTTTATGATGTACTGCTAGTGAAATGGATACGATCAGAAAAATGTCTGTTTTTTTCCCCATATGCATTTAAGGCTGCCCTGAACATCATGGGTCTTTTTTTTTTTTAATCTAAAGTGCATTTCACATATAATCACTTTGTCAATGGCTGAAAAAACCACTCACATCAGTTGTTTCAGTCCCTTTATTAACGTTGTTCATATTAGTCTTAAATGTGATCTTTTTATAGCTCACAGTATTTGTATTTCATTCAGCCACGATTTGGAGAATGTGATGAGAGTTTTCCACCATGTGTGAGGTGATGAGTTGAAATGGGCAAACACGTTCGCATTGCTCACATCTTAGTCCCAACCATAACTCTACAGTCTTTATTCTTCTTTTTTAGGGAAAGCACAAGCAAAGTGGTTAACAGACATGACTGCTGTCTGGCATTTCATCTCTGCTAAAAAGGATTTTTAAAAATGAGGCAAAACTATTCAAATAAAGCTTTTGCAAAAAAGGAATTTTAGAAAATATATAATCCAAATAACATATTAGTTTAAAACCTCACTTTTCACCATAATTGATTTTTGTTTTATATCAGTGACATGCAACGGAGTTCAGTGGACCACTAATATATATGTATATATATATATATATATATATATACAGCGTGTTATAAAATGGCTGTATGTTAATAAAAGGACAGCTTTTTTTTTTTTCTTTACAATGATGTTAACCAGGGATGAAGAAGTTGCTCTTATGAGATCCAAAATGACCAAAAATAAAATCATACGGTCATGTTAAGCAAGTTTGCTTTTCAGTGATTTCACCAGTTAAAGACCCCTTTCCTCATTGCATGTGGCTTTTACACACTTTTTCTTTTGCAGCAACCAAGAAATTCTGGTTCTTGAATAACTAAGAAACAACTGCTGTCAGTCACTGGAGTCTTGGAAAGGAATATTACTTTACTTTAGTGTTGCATTATTGTTGTGTGCTGCCCTCTTGTCGGTGTATAATTTAATAACATTTTGTTACAGCCATTTCCAAAATTGTCTTCTGTGTAAATTTATCATTTTTAGACAGGGCCTCAATACTGAACCCCACCGCTGCCCACCGCAAGGACTCTTTTCTCTTCTTTTCAATTTCTGCTTAGAAATTCTGCATGGTGAAAAGCTTAAAGTAGAACATATTGGGGTGCTCAGACATGCCTGACCTGTTTATGCGAGGGGAAGTTGATAGGCTGTCGGACTCCCCTGCGGCCGGCAGCTCAGCGAGGGGGGCCATCCTTTAAATGGACTCACTGATACTTCCACATAATACAAGGTATAACTCAGACAACAAGCCTGAATATTTCATTTGTTATCCATATTCCTTATGGGCAGAAATGATAGGGAAATGTAAAAACAGAGATTGAGGCCTCTGGAGTGGGAGCATTTGAGATGCTATTTTGCCATCTGAAGATAGAGTGGATGCCGAACCCCCTGCCTGAACTGCATCCATCTTGCAGGCAGCTGGGATCACTGCTCTTAATGCTGCCATGTGTTAACTCGCTCCGTCCTCTGTGCTGCCGCTCCCTTACACGGGAGCTCATGTTGGGCCTATAAATGGCACTAAGCTAGATATCAGCTTTAAATGACTTCACCGTTAAAGAGAGCGATGGTTGTGTTAAATTTGAACTAATTTGCATACATTAAATGTGCAAATGTGAAGAGCCTTTTAAAAGTTGGATGTATAAGTTCAATGTTGATTTAAAGGTTTGTCTTTTTGAAACCAAGAACTATTTTAAAACTTTATTCGAAAGAGTGAACTGATGAACGATATGTATAGCTCATGTATCATGAGCTATAATTAACTTCTGTTTTTAAAGAATAAATTGATTTATAGGAAAATATCTCATTCGCATATTTTAAAATGAGTAAAATAAAAAAAACTGGAAAAACAGATTTATTTAGATGACGTTCTATTTAGGTGTTTTTGCTAAAGGGACGTTTTCAAAACTAGCACTTCTGTTAATCCACAGGAAACAACGATATCCTGAAGATCATTCCAGTTTAGTTAAATGGACTCATGTACACACTTGCTTTCTTTTATATTCGGTTGGACACTCCGAGGCCTCCTCACTACTCAAAACCAGAGAGTTTGCAGCATGAAAATACAAACACATTTTAAAACTACGGAGGAGAAAAATAGTTATTTGTCATTACTTTTTGTGTCATCCTTTATAGAAGAAGTGGGTTTTAATGAGAGTGTGTAAAGAATGAAAATAGAGCAGTCTTTGCTCACCTCTGCTTGGTGAAGATAAAGAAAAATGACTATCCGGGGGTTTGTTAGTTTGTTAGATAACAGTCAACACAAATGACTTTAAAAAAAGTTCTTTGAATGGTTCTTTTCAAGGCTGTTCTCTGTAATATAGACACGGTTGTTTCTGGTTCTTTAAAGAGCATTTTGAAATGCCTCTTTGGAGCCCAAAATTGTTCCTAAAATAATAAGTACAATAAGTCCAATGACTTTTTTATACTACATAGAACACTTTTTCTAAGGGTGTACAATTGTGTCTCATGAACTCGCAACTTTAACAGCAGAACCTCTAAAGTTCCCACAGATTTCATAATCTGAAGCTCAAACTACTCTCTTAAAAACAGGGTGTCTGTGTGATGCCAGGGAAGAACCATTTGGGAAACATTTAAAGAACTTTTAAATTGATTAATCATTTTAGTAGATGAAATCATCGGAGGTTAAATAAAGTTTAAATTCCCAAAAGTATTCCCAAAAGGAATCTTTAAATTACCACTTTATAAATTACAATATTTTTTTCCCTTTGTATCCCATTTAGAGAATTAATAGTTCTGTTTAACTAAAGGATTTTTCTTTGGCATCACTCAAACTCTTTCTGGCATTTTTTTTTTTTTTTTTTTTTTGAATATGAGTATATTCTATATGAGTATAGCCCCCAAAATTCTCAGAAGATTGTCACTTTGTTAACTCACCTGTTTGTTGATGTTTAAAATCAGATGAATTGTCATCCCAAACCTAGACCAAGCCCTCTCTTTACTCTTCCCAGCATTTCTTACTCAGCGCTTTTCCTGAGCTAAGTTTGACTTCAAACCCCGGGTCCTTCATGTATAGGAGGTGTGTGTTGCTCAGTGCTACCCTGCTCTACATCCAGCCCTTTGATTTGATATTTTTAGCTCCACACTCCTTGTACCTCTCTCTCTCTCTCCCTCTCTCTCCCTCTCTCTCATTTTTTCCTTGCCTATTTTGTGCTAATTTTCCTCCATCTGCCTATGCATCTGTTTGAGTGCCAGGAAAAGGAGGTGAAATATTGCTCGCGGAAAGAAAATTCAGCCTTTCTTCTTCTTTTTCTGCTCACTCCATCTTTTTTCCTTTCTGCTGTTGTTTTTTTTTTCTCTCTCTCTTCTATTGTGCTTCCCCTGTCTTTCGGCGGTGGGTAGGGGGGATTTGCACTGTGAACCTAAGCCTCTTTTACAGGCTAATTCTACATGTAAACTTAGGTGGTGGTGTGTGCTTGTAAGAGTGGGCTGAAACAGGAGAAGAAAAGAGGGTTTGTGCGTGCGTGTGTGTGTGTGTGTGTGTGTGTGTGTGAGAGAGAGAGAGTGGGTGGTGTGGGGGGCGAGTATGTAATTTCCTTTCCATGTCTGACCGTTTGACCAATAAGCACAGTCAACAAGCTGGCACAAAGGATCAGAAAAGTGTTATTGTAATAATCGCACAAAAGCCTGGGGTGCTCTCAGAATTACATGACAGAGAATAGACAGTGCCCCCCCCCAACATACCCAAATCTAAAGCTTCCTTCCCTCTCCACTCTTTGAGGCAAAACAATAGGGGCTGGCGGTTGGGGATGCGGGGGGCCTCTCTGTCCCCCTTCACTGACCGCGTGGATTACACATTCCTGGGGAGGCCCAGGGTTGCTGGGCAGTCACAACGCTTATGGCTCTTTAAAGCTCACTGTTCTAGCTTGGGATCTGCTATCATGCCCCTCTCCCTCTCTCTCTCTCTCCCTCTCTCTCTCTCTCTCTCCCTCTCTCTGTGCTTCTGTTTGTAAAACAGAGCACTGGCAACAATGACATCTTGACAAGTGGAATCACCACATCTGTCGTACATATTTCTAATGCTTCTCCTTATGCTGTGACATTGCTCCACATATTTCTAGATGTGCTTTACTTCTTTACTAGATAAACTGCCAGATAATTTTACTTAAAAGAATGTTTATGAGTTAAATGACTTGCCACTTGAATGAAACTAGATATTCAAAGTTGACTTAATTGACTTAATTAATCTTGAAATAAATAAGACTATACACAAACAGGATTGCTTTGCTATATTAACTGTAAAGTATAGGACAAAACTGAGTGAAGGTAGGAGAAATACAGGGGAGGAAATGTCCTAACAGGAGCTCTTCGTCTAACAGCACAGCTGAGACACAGGAGGAGAACAGAGGAGAGAAACTCTTGTGTGTCACAATGTTGCTTACAGAGAGTCCCCTCGGTAAATCCAGAGTGTGTCTACAAAAGTAATAAACTGCCATTTATTTACTTTCGTCCTCCTAATTTTAAGATGTTGAAATAGTTATTAAATAGCTAACAGCCTGTCAGTAAGAACACGGCACTATTATAAGAATATAGTTGGTTCTAAACACAAATATGTTAAAATGCAAATATATACATTGTGTAGCGATATAAAATATTTTGAAAATCTTGTTTGACCTCCTTTCAGGAAATCCCAGTATAATTTGTAGCTCTTGTTAAATACCTGGATTGGCTGATCAGCTTTTAAGATGTTGACTACTTACAAAGACATTCTTATTGCTTTTTACTTTTTATTTAAGGGGCAGTGGTGGCCTAGTGGTTAGGGCGTTGGCCAAATGATCGGAGGGTCGAACCCCTTTCCAATAGGTTGCCCTGAGGTACCCTTGAGCAAGGTGCTGTCCCCGTCGACCTGTCCAGGGTGTGTCCCCTGTCCTTCGCCCTATGTGTGGGGTTCGAAGTTCAAGCTGGGATGGACTCCAGCGCGACCCCGCATGGGACAAGTGGCAATGAATGACTTTTTATTTAATAATTTTTTGTATTTATTTAATGCTGTATTATGTGCTATTGGAATAATTAAAACAAACCTTTGGCCAAGGTAAACCATTTAAACCAATTCCCTAAGTGGCACCTTAGCATGGTAAAGTAAATAATGTGCTGGATCCTGTGTGATTTAAGAAAAGTTGTCCTTCAGGGATTTGCCAAGGACAACACAGGCATTGTGACTTAATCAGAAGTTCAATGACAAAATGATCAAGATGATGAAAATTCTATTTCTTCGCCACATTTGGAAAAAATAAAGCCAACTGCTAGCTCTCCTATGTTGGGAGTTAGTGTCAGGGTGCCATAAACTCTAAAATAAACCTTAATGCAAAATAATGGAGCTTCAAATATATTATATTATTCACTATTTGATAACAATCCAAAAAAACATGAACATGTGAGTGCCAAGACTATCAGCCCAGGACAACACAGTGCTTTTGTTGTTTATGGGATATCCAGTAAAATTGCTCCAAATTATAGCAAGAAATTCATTGTCTGGGTAACTGGCCTTGGGATTTTGAGTTAAAAACTTAAAAACCCTAAGCTGAGTGTAAACCAGCTTAATAAATGTTTTTAAATGAGCTGTGTCCATTTTAATTCCTCAATTTGATCTTTTTCTGTTGCTACTAATAGATGTAATTTGTTTATTCACTTGCATTTCACACCATCTTTCTCTGTCTAATTGTAATCGATTAGTTTCCTTACACAATGTAATGTGATATAGTTGAGTAATAGATACTGATGGCCTTTTAGAGAAGCTCCTGTGTGGATTTATTTGTCCATTTCTCAATAACTGCCTGTAGTGATATTTGAGTAGCGACAATTGTTCACCAGCACACTTTTCCCTGGGTGCTTTTTCCTTTCCTCCATGGGGAATGCTTTAGTTAACTCACCACATTACATGCTTCCTCCGTGCTCTCTCTCTCTCTCTCTCTCTCTCTCTCTCTCTCTCTCTCTCTCTCTCATTTTATATTAGTGATCAGTGAAAGAACGCCTTGGGCGATCCCTGCACAAATAAAAGCTGACACGCTCTTTTACTCAAATCTTCTCCCCTCTCTCGGCCTATGTGCCCCCTCCAGAGATTACCCCTGTAACAACAATTATTCCAAATGTCAATGCTTCCTGCCCAGAGGGCCTCAGGCAAACGAAGATTAAATCTTTCAACATGGCAAAAAAAAAAAAAAAAAAATTAAAATGCACTTTAGTAGCTGTTGTGTGAAGCAAGGATTCTCGGTCATCAGGGGCAGAATTGGTGGTGTTTCTGTGAGTGTATTTTCTTGCTGCTGACTATTAACCCCTCTAAGAGGGTCTACATGTCTCATCATGAGCAAAAGCCCACCGGAGGGAAAGACATTACTGCTTGAAGCAGAGGCCCGTCAGATGTACTGAAGAAAAAAAACAAAAAACAAGGCAGTTGCATTCAAGCATCTTCTTGATAAAGAATTTGTTGAAGCATAAATGCTGCTGGATATCCATTATGTTGTAACTGTTGTTTGGTGTGAACAGGTAAAAAAGGGAGGTTAGGCATATTGATGAATTATTATTATTATTGTAAACCTACAAAGTTACCAACAGTTGATTAGAGAGGTGTGTGTGTGTGTGTGTGTGTCTGTGTCAATGTCTCTGTGTGTGCATGTGTAAGGTCATGGTAATTTTGCTTGTAGCATGTAGTGGCTTGGTATTTTTGGACAGGGTCCAGTCCAGTCCAGTGGAGTGAATCTGAGCTACACCGGTGAATCCGTCAACTCTAAATGACCTCTGTGACCCCTGCTGTCCTCCCTAGAGACCTTCACTTTTCAGAGCCACTGAATGTACACCAATCTTCTTCTGTGTCAAACATCACATAGAAGAATGCATTTATTTTCACTAAGTAAAGATAAAAGACATGGATTTTAGGTTTTTTTTTTCATTTTTATTACTGCATAGATACGGGCACTGGTGGCCTAGTGGTTAGGGCGTTGGCCACATGATCGGAGGTTCGGGGGTTCGAACCCCTTCCCAATATGTTGCCCTGAAGTACCCTTGAGTAAGGTGCCGTCCCTGTCTCGCTCCTCCCTGCGATGGGCTGGCAACCTGTCCAGGGTGTGTCCTCTGTCCTTTGCCCTGTGTGAGCTGGGTTGGACTCCAGTGCGACCCCGTTTGGGACAAGTGGCAGAAAATGACTGACTACTGCATAGATAATTGTTTGGGTATAAAGTCTGAAAATGATCTACAAACAAATGAAGATCAAAAAAATACAGTTTTACTGGGGTAAATCACATGGCATTTTTAAAAGTTTAAGTCCATAAATTTCTGCATGCTTTAAACTGTCAAATGATCTTAGTTAAAAAGGAAACATGCTCAGGGTTAATGTTAAGTCAAGAGTGTGGTTTAAGGTTGGTATAGATCTAAGAATTTGGGAGGCTAATATTAAAAAAAAAAATTTACAAAATTTACAATAGACATGCGTAGTCACACGTTTGCCAGTCAAGGGACATTAGGAAGGTCTTAAAAGTTCAAGTGCTGTCAGCAGCATTGGGACTCTCAGTTGATTGAAAATAAGTGTGTGGAGCAGCTTGTTCTCCATTTTAATTGTAAAACAGATAAGCGCTAAACACTCCTCAAGAATAAATGACTTGTGAGTAATTACTATCTATTACCTCTTTTCCCCAGGGAGCTGTTTACGTGGGCCAGATGGCCACCAAAATGGGATTTAGGGAGAAAATTGACAACATTATTCACCAAGGCATTATCAATTACCTGGATATCAATTTTACAGTAATCAAGTTGAATATGAGGAGGGTTTCTTGGAGTTGCCATAATTTAAACCTTTTTGAAGCTCTGGACATTTGGGTGTCATTGTCATTGAGATTTATAAGGTTGTGTGGGGCAACCCTCCTCCTTTGTTGGAACAGGGAAGGCAGTAGACGAGGCTGAGGAGAGGACACACACGGGCCATAAAGAACAAAGGCAATGGCTTTTATGTGTTTTGTACAGCATGCATTATTTGCATGGTCGGCTTCAGCAAGGTGAAACTGAGCCGCCGCTCCCCAGACCTAAGAGTCCCAATTACCAAAACGCTCTGCTAAGAAGTGACATTAGGCAGTGCTTTAGTGGTTTCATTATAGGAGCATAATGAACCCACTCAAATCAAGTGTGACTTTCATTTTCCTGATTGTCAGGTGTTTTATTTGTGTTTTAGGTAATATTTCCATATTGTAATGATGATGGCCGCGTGGATAAGCGCTAACCTACAGATTAAAGGCTGCAGCTTAGCATTACCTAGCTTCATAATGTCCTATCAGAGTTGAAGTGGAAGCTGCTATGGCTTTGAAATGCTAAAAGTGCCTAAATGCTGTCAGGCTTCAGCGACCAAATTAGCCTTTTGTAATGCTACAGTTACTAAAGACACTGGGGTAAGATGCCATTAGACTGGATGTGTAGTTTGCATTTAAACTAGCACTGTAAAGTTCTAGTCGATGTAAAATGAAAGAAATGGTTATATCTTTTTCCAACGACATGGCTGACAAATTCCCAGTACTTTACATGTTACAATGTTCGAGAGGTGTTTTCTGCTTTCTTTTTTTTTTTGTTGTTGTTGTTTTTCTGTGATGGGCTGGTGACCTGTCCAGGGTGCGTCCCCCGTCCTCGCCCTGTGTGCACTGGGTTGGACACCAGCACTCCCCCGCGACCCCGTTTGGAACAAGCGGCAGAAAATGAATGAATGAATGAATGTTGTTGTTTTTTCTTTTTCTTTTTCTTTTTTTTTTTGCCAGATCTAACACACCAGGTAATGAGAGGCTTGACACTCAAAGACCTGCCTGATAAATCAGCTCTGTTGAGCCAGATAAAGCATTTTGTTTTCTTCTCAAACACTGCATTAAACCGATCAACATACTTTGAAGAGGAGGCAGGTTTTCCAGTTTTATGGGATCTATCAGGTGACCTAGATTATAATGATAACCATAAGGGATAGAGTGAAATATATCATCTTCGTTCTCCACTGACAGCACTAGGGGCTATAGGAGGAAATTATATCACTGCCAATTGATCTCTGCTCACAGCAATACAAAGCTTTGCATCATTGGCTGAGCTGTTCTGGAGTGCACCACATTCTTGTGTTTAATACTTCTTTGACTCATATGCATCCTCAGCCCATAGTTAGCTGAACAACACAACACTTTCAGTTTCTCAAGTCTTGATAATCTCCCAGCGACATGGAGAACTTTCTCTGATAATTAAATCAGAGCAGTGTAAATGATTTGTACGGAGGATTTCGTGACAGTGATGTATTTGTCATAGATCATCTTCATTAGAGTGATGAGCCTATTAATCAATATCATCTTTGTAAAACCATGCATAATTGTTTATTTATTCGGTCAGATTAAATAATGTACATGACATCATTGTCATTAAGAGTGTTCTATCTAAAAAAAAAACCAAAACAATAACAGCAGTCTTTTGCTAGGGTGTGTGTGTGTGTGTGTGTGTGTGTGTGTTTTCATGTTTGCGTGGTTGTGTATTGAAAATATGTGAAATTAAAATGCAGTGAATAAGTCTTGTGGTCTCAGTGGTATCTCTTGGTCAAGGTTGGATCTGACTTAACTTTTAAGATAATCAAAGTCATCGACTGGTTTTTGTACCATGATTCTCAGTTTTGGAGGATTTCCTCATACCATTTCAAAGAACAGATGCTAAAGAAAGCTCTACTGTAGATGATTTTAGATGTTCATACTGCTTTGAACTGATATTTTACTAAATAACCTTAACACTAAAACCTTAAACATAACTCTCAGCTCAAAATCTAAACCTAACCCTGGCCCCAATACCAATCTAACCCTAATGCTCTTGAGAATCAGAATCTGACTGTAGTTGTTTATGTGTAGCATAGCACGTGAGCGGGGGGCTCTGAAGGTTCTGCTGAGTTCTTTAGTGTCTTTTACACAAGATATGTCAGTGCCTAGCTTTGGACTGTTTTGGTCCCTGTGCTCTGATGTTTTCTGTTTTTTTCTCCTTCTGGAAATGAATGCGCACATGTAATCTAATGCCTCAGTAGCCTTGTGTTTATTTTAATGTGAATGTAAGAAGAGGAGCATGGTTCCACTCCTGGGGAATGCGGATTAAAATTTCTCTAATGATAATAAATGATAATGATAATGAGTTGTCCAAACATAACAAATGGAGTGAATTAATTCTCAGATTGAAACTATGTTTGTTACAGTATTGTGAAGAAAACAGAAGAAGAAAACAGTTTTAACTTTTCAGCGCCGTCCAATGGGGAGGTTAGGGCACAAGATCACAACCTTGGCTTCTGCCATTTGTTGGCCCAGTACCAGTTTGTAAAATCACATGTGTATTTCCATTATTTCAGCTTTCTCTTAAGAATATAATTGCAGTAGCTTTCTGAATTTGAAAGATTCTCAATATAAAAAAATGACTGCAGCTGTTTCTGTGCCCCTTTAAGTGATGACTTGGCTAAGAAGCAAGAAACAGTTTTGTCCATCTTTATACATTTCTTACCCTCTAGCAATTGCAGATGTGTTATAATCCGTCTAAAAACTCTGTCACTGAAGACGCTGTATGTGTGTGAATGTGTGCGTGTGTTTCCGCAGCGCAGTGACCTCGTGTGTGTAACAGTGCTGTTAGTCTTTGGCCTTGGGCTTTCCAGCACCCGTTCAATCACCACGGTAACCCTCCGTCACCTGGCGATGGCTGCAAACTCTATTGGTATGAGAGCTGAGAGAGTGATGGCCTGACAGGGGAAAATAAGAGAATTTGTCTTGATCTTTGCTTGATTGTTTTCTCTGAGGGCCTGTGGTTTATGCCCTCAGCTTAAAGGAGAACTTTAAGAGAAAAATGTTTCAGAGCCCGAGAATGAGTAAGTGACTATTTTACAACATGAGGCCATTGTTCAAGGCAGATATAGTTCATGATTTGATCTGGTCTCAGGTTTTTCAGAAAAGCTTACTTTTTTAGTTAGACTTTGCAAAAGTGTTAAGTGTTTAATATCAGTTCAGTATGTGCATTAAACACTGAGTGATCCATGGATACTTGATCGGTTATGTTGATGCTGATCATGTTTGAAGCTGAAAAATGCAAGTTTCATCTTGAAATGTCTTTTTTTTTTGTCAATATATGGACATTTTGAGATCTCCACACTGGTTTGAAGAATAAAAACAGCAACTAGAAGTAAACAAAAGGTTCATTTTGAAAGGACTATAACACAACAACCCTACTTTATGTGGAACAAAAACATTAATTTGTCTCTCTTGCTAGGTAATTATATTATTTTTTCCATTATAGCTCTTAAGAAGATTCTTAACTAGCATATTAGTTTTACTGTTGAAGTCAAATGTCTTTGGCTCATTAGCATACCTTGCATTTTCAACCCTATTCAATGTGCCATTTTTCACACATTTCGCAGCATCTTGAGAGTCGACCTCATATGCTTTTCATGTGCATTGTAGCGGCTCGACTTGACTCGACTTACCTGGTACTATTTTTTATAACTACTCCATCATGGTTGCAGACAAGCTGTGAGTAGGTATCAAAATGTGATGTGAAAACATCACAGACCACAAAATTTCCAGAGACAGCTGTCTTTATTTTTCAGGAGGCCTTTGAATGGTAACCTTCACCCTCAAAAATGTTCTTCTTGCTTTGAGAAAAGGTGAGCGCAGTCAAGTTCACTCAATCCGGTACCATGCAGGAGAAAACCATCATAACACTAAATAAATGAGGTAGTTACTTACTTTATAGCATTTCACATTTCATTTCCAAATCGGGTTTGATTTTGCATCAAGACTGAGAGTCGTATCATTTTTCTATAATTGTTTAAAATTCCTTTTCTGAGCCTGAAATGGACTTTTCTTTCTAAACTTATTGTTGTATTACATGTGGCTCCTAAGTTGCAATAATTCCAACTCATGTTAAAGTCAGGCTATATCTCCATCCTCATTCACACTGACAGCTTGGCTCATGGGCCTTAAAATGGTCCTGTATGGGGGAAGTGGGGAAAAGACCTCTAAATCATCCTATAATTAGCCACAGTGTCTCAGCCCACTCATGCATGCACAGTGGCCATTCTGGAGAGACCTGGGCGGTGCTGTGTTTACTCCAACTTCATCCCTCAGTGCATTAGCTACCTAAAGTCTGTGAAATGCCCCCTAAAGCAACATCTTTCTCCTTGATTTTGCAGATAAAGGAGAAAGTAAGTTGCGAAAAACATTGTGGATACTCCTGAGACCTTGGCACAGACAATTACCTTGAAAAACATACAAATCTAGGCGAGCCATTCGAGGCTCATTCCATAGATATCTAACCTGATCAAAATATGCAAAAGATATTTAATTGGATATCCTTTTAAGATGCAAAATATCCTTATGTTTCAGCTTAGATTAGGTTGAACTCTATGTAGAATTCTCTATATCTCTCAGAAATAAATAGTGCCTAAATTAGAGGCAAATAATGTTTAAACTAATAGTTTATTAAATGATTTGTAATAAGTACCTTAATAAATGAAGTGGAAAAAAGTGGATTCCAAAATAAGATAGATTTAACCATTTTTAAACTTAGTCTTAGATTAAATTAGCATGATTAAAGTCATGCTAAAAATGATGAATCTGCATCTGGAAACACCACTAAAGCCTCCACCCATAGAAAAAAATAATTAAGCTAGCCTGAATGGGTCAAGGATGGCCTAGTGGTTAGGGACTAGGCTTCAGGATCAGAAGATCATGGGTTCCAATCCCAGACCAGTAGGTTGCCCTGAGGAACCCTTGAGCAAGGTACCGTCCCCTTCACTTCACTTTTAATAGCTGCCCCCTGCTGCATGTGTGTGTGGGTGAAATGCAGAGGAAGCGTTTCATTGTGGTTCTGTGCTGTGTTTCACAATGACACATAGTCACTTTCACTTCATGTGAATTTTACATTTTCTTTTTTTTATAAATCAGTCAATTTCTCTTTTTTTCTTTCTTTCTTTCTTTCTGAGCATCACAATTAGAAGTGTGGTAACTCCTCTAAAACTAATCAGTGGACTGAAGGAGGTGAAGATATCACACAGCAGTTGAGCTCAAGTGTCTGCTGTTACTGTAAGAAAGCCTTTGGCAACATCTGGAACTGAGAGATGAAGTATTACTTACTTCTACAGGTTTTTGAGTCCACAGCCCCCAGAATTTTCCCCCAGAGACTTCCCCTTCATCCACTCTGATCCACAATCACTTTATCAGAGATTGATTGTGGGTGGTGAATCAGGAACATATATGCAAAATTAATCCATTTTAAGTTATTTTATTCAGTTTAAGTGAATTAAACTCAGGAAGGGTTAGAGTTAGAACTTTCAGATCAGATAAAAGAATGAGTGCAACGGATAGATGACTGAAATGCTCAATAATTTAATTTGATCCATTAATGCAATTCAACACTGTCAGTTGTTTTTGGCTGAAAATCATTTTCCTGAGTACCAACATTCAGAGATTTTCACAAATGAAAGGAGGTATGAGTAATTTACAGCATATTTCCTGAGTTGGATCGTCATAGGAACTGTTCCCACACATGTCCAATGCTGTGACATTGTACAGCATTGAACATAAGCATTTAAGGTTCATTTGAATAAAACTTAACGAAAAAAAAATAAAACATCCTTTTCTCTTGAAGAATCGGCCTAAACTTCTCTCATAGCTTTTCAGTGTAGAAAATGCACCGCAGCAACACCAGCCAACTGATTCATTGACTAAACCTCATTTAACACTCTGCAGCTCTACCTTCCAAAGATAACCAACTGCTTCACTGACTTCACTTCTTATATCTCAGAACATGCACTTCTACAGGAACATACTGTAGGCCAACATTTTCAATACAGCTGATTAAATTGGGCAAAAATACATTTTAATGCTTTATTAAAAGCAAACACAATTAATTTTCTGTTTATTTGCTAAATTTAACATCCTGGAAAAAATACATTGTTCACTTCAGCAAAAAAAATAGTAATTAATCAAAAGAAATGTGATGAAGTGTTTATTGAAGAGGGTGTGTACATCTTTTCTCTGCAAAAACAAAAAGATCACAAAACATTTAGTTTGACCTATATCAAATAGAAACTCATGTAAACTTTTAAGAATGGTCGTTTGCTAACACAATTTACAGTAAAATAAAATATAGTAATTCATGAAAAGAATAAATAAGAACTATTAACTGCCCCATAAAAGCAGTTTAAACTGTTTGCTGTATGTTACTGACTGCTGGGACATGATTACACTGTTTGATTTTAAACCTCCCTTTTTTGTGACACTGTTCCATAACGTGTTGGAATCACTGAGGAGGACTACTGATGTAAAGTGATCTTCAACCTTTACGCATTTCAGTGTAGCAGCTTGTATGCATATAAACATGTCATAAACACAACCATGTCTATTAAGCTTTAAATAATGGGACATCCTTGTAGGCTACAGCTACACTTTGGTAATTTAGCCTTGCCTGGCCAGCATAATGAGCATTTGACTGCGTGTTCAGTGTCAAGGCAATAATGAGAACTACACTGCCCTTCTAAGAGCTATGTAGGTTACAGCCTTTTCCTTATTATATAGTCAAAGCTGTGATTTAAATAGCACTCAAGCTATAGTCCATGTATAAAGTGGAAATATGCAAATGAATGCATATCCATCAAATATTGTTTCCTCTGTGGCAGAAAGCTATTAATTTTTTCAGTTGTTTGTTGACACTTTAACATATGCGTCACCCTCAAATTACAAATGATTATTTTTTGTTATGTGTTTCCTCTCCTTATTGACAGTGTGTTATTTTCTCTATTCTGGCATCTTGTTATATTTCTAAGCTCTCTCCGGTGTGCGCTAGTGGTGCCTGATTGAAATTTCACCAGCAAAGTCTAAGTGAAATATGGGCCGTGTGTTTAATGGAAAAAATAATTACACGTCAGGTGAAACAAAGCATGACGCATAGTTACCAAGGAAAGCGACTGCCTACACGAGTCAGCAATGAGGTCAACACACACCCACACAGACACATACACATACACATACAAATGCCCGGTGTTTGTCTTACACATACACACCTTACTGGGGCACTGGTGGCCTAATGGTTAGGATCAATACCCCAGGATCAAAAGGTTGTGGGTTCCAATCCCAGGCCAGTAAGTTGCCCTGAGGTACCCTTGAACAAAGTACCGTCCCCATCACTGCTCAGTAAAATACAGAGGTTGAATTTCATTGTGTTTCATGGTGTGTTGTGCTGTGTTTCACAATGACAAGAATAGTCACTTTCTTTCACATTCTAAAAATCAAAGTACTGATCAGCATTCCTAGTATTCTTGATGTTAGTATATTTAGAGGTTCAGTTAAAGATGTTGAAATACAGATCAGTCCCAAACCTTCAATTTCACAAATAATATACTAGATCAATTCTAATCAAGCTTCAGGTTAGGCCCCAAGACTGAAACAGCAGTGCTATAGATGAATGATCTCAGATCCAGTGCTGATGCGGACAGGTTCTGGTACTTTTAGACTAGAGATCAGGATTTGACAAAGTAGGTCACCGTCTCCAACCCGTATATCATAGTTGGTCTCACTTTCCCTCCTGTAAACCTTTCCGTTCACTCTTGCTGGTGTCCCTCTGTCACAGATTGCACCAGCACTATTCTCCACCCTTTCCAATCTGCCTTCCCTTTCTTCTTCACCTCTTTTCCATACTTACCCATTATTCCTGACTATTGACCTCTGACCACTGTCCTCTCTTTAATTCCTCTTCAAGCTGCTCCCGAGTCTGATTATAGATCATAATGTCATCAGCAAACATCATAGTCAGCAGGGACTCCTTTGCCATCTTGTATGTCAACCTGTCCATCATCATTGCAAACAAAACAGGGCTTGGTGCTGATCCTTCATGTTATCCCACCTCTAATTTAAATTCATCCTCCATACCTACTGCAGACATCAACACTGTCACACTGCCTATTACCTATTCTGTGCTACTCTGCCCCTCTTGACTTTCTCACACAAAACCACAAGTCCACAAAGCCACAAAGCAGCTCCTTCTGACCTTCTCTGTATTTCTCCATCAACACCCTCAGAGCAAACATTGCTGTATTCTGTAGTGTTCTTTCTCTATAATAAACTATACTGCTGCTCACTAATCATCACCTTTTTTCTTAACCAAGCCTCCTCTACTCTTTCCCATAACTGAATGTGCCACTGATGAGATATTAAATAAAATAGAGCTAAAATCTCAGGCTCATGCATAGCCTGCAGTCTGCATTTTTGGATAGTGTGTGTAGAAGGAAAAAAAAATATGAATCGAATAGAGATGCACATGCATTACACTGGAAGGACAGATTCAGCCTGTGAAGTTCCTGTGAAATTGCTGCCATAAAGTTACTGCAGTTTTACACAAGCATTTCTAAAAATGTAGGTTTATGGACTTTCTAAACAATACCTGTAAAATCAGTTAAAGGTCAGTGATCAAACATCTTTCGTGATATATAATGTTTTAACCAAAATTTGACACTACCAGTGGTCTGACCTATTGGCAATAGCTTGATTAAATCCTGACAGTGTCATTTTTCTAAGTCTGATAACAACTTGACTGCATTACTTCTAATTAGCAACAAAACAAGGCAGGTTGAAAATACCAGATGGTAACATATTTGATATTTTCCTGAAATGGCTACAGTACTTCAAAGCTTCTGTTGATATTTTTAATTAAAACTGCTTGTCAAAAAGGCAATCTAAACCAAATTGATGCCACACATGATGCTATTAATATAATTTCCCTGACATTCCTATTAATTACACTGACTACAAATCACATGCCCCCTCGTTATCAACACAAAGATCAAGAGCAACTTGAACAAAAAACATACCATATTTTCATGTAATTTTCTGTTGATGAGAAAATTAACTTGCTCGGCTCACTGGCTAAATCTATGCCTACATGACATACTGGGACTTTTTTATCACAGTTTTTACTGTGACAAGAACCCCAAAAAAATTGACATTGGTATGCTGGGCGACAAATTTGACATGAAAGATTGTTGGAGTAAACAAGCCAGAAATGTTTCAGATGAATGGTTTTATTAAGCTATATGTGCATGTTATACCATCTGTGCCACACACAAAGGTTAACCATGCTTCATACATGCTGAGATGTGACAGTTTGATACAATAAACTGTGATTGTGCTTGTCAAACAACACCATACCAACGCCATCAAACAATTCAAACATCAAGATCTCCCACGTTGTCCCTTACTGCAGGAAACAAATGTAAAGTTATTTCTAACCTGTGATCAGAAGTGGGCTGTTTGTTCCACTTTGCCAAGTCAACAAATGAATGACTTTCTTTACTTAGTAAAAATCAGTGTAGTAATGGGAGAGGTATACGCTTTAATGTTGCATAAGTAGAGCGTGCATGTAAAAATTACGCTTGAATCTCTGTTGTAGATCTGACTTCAGAATTTTTGGATTAGCCATCCAGGGAATGATTTTTTTGTTGCCTGGAGAGGGGAAAGGCATTCAGTGAAGGGGAAGCCTAGCATGAGCTCATAAAGACACACAAACATATGAATACTGCAGCTTAAAAAACCCATAAAACTAGTTCATAATTCCAATATCACTTTTCCTAAAACTTCTAACTCTTATGATTCAATGCAAACAGAAAGACGTGGAATTGCACTGAATTGTGTGTGTGTGTGTGTGTGTGTGTGTGTGTGTGTGTGTGTGTGTGTGTGTGTGTGTGTGTGTGTGTGTGTGTGTGTGTTTACTGTGGTTTATTTAGCCTGTTGTCCTTTTGTTTTATGGGGTCTACCCCACTGAGCTGAAAGTCAAGCTGGATATGATGAGGTATTAGAGTCTGAGAGCATTTCATACACACAGGGCAAGGTCAGGGCC